>CM062237.1:22843564-22953564 GCA_031216185.1 Syzygium aqueum | reverse complement strand
ACGACGAACTCAAGGAGACATTCCGTGATATGGTGCATGACATGCTTAAGGGTTGTTGGTTCTTAGCTCTCATTGACAAGATCGACCATTAAAGCTCGCCCGGCCGCACCATCTTAGGGAATGCCTCGAAGATCTAGCATGGAGTTAGCCATGGATTTGACTCGAATTGCCATGGATAGTATTAGATATTTTATAACCAGTAGTATTTATTTAACATGTTTTTTCCTTTTCATATTTGTTAACCTTGCTGAAAAAGGGCCATGGATAGGTAGGGTTTGTCTGCTGTGTTGATTTTTTTTTTTGGATTTCTATTGTTAGCATTTTGTTCTAGAGGAGGGCATGTCGGAGGAAGGCTGCCCTTATGTCTATCCGGAGATTCTCAATGAATGGGAGAGTCATTTGGACAAACGTACTGTGCTTATGATAAGGGATGAGGAAACTGAGATTTACTATCAAGCTGACCGTCTGCTCATTGATTTTTGTAATGAGAAGCTCAAAAAGGATTTGACCATTAGAAAAGAGCATGCTACGGAACTACGGCGAGTACTCGCATCTTTGTATGTTCTCTTTGCTGATGAATTGGGTGCCAAGATATCACATCTCTTGACAAGAGAAATCATCTCATTGTTCAGTGTACGTTCAAAGTGATCCCGTTAGAAATTAAACTAAAGTTTAAGCACAATTGTCACTAATCTGAATGGGGACGTGTAAATTTTTTAATTCCCCCTTTAAAACTCTAAGCGTTCCTCTTCTCTCCGACTTTCCCTACTGCTCCCGCGATGGAGAGCGCCAAACTCCGCAAAGCCTTAGCCGGCGACAACGAACTCAAGGCGGTGTTCCATGATATAGTGTGTGACATGCTCAAGGATTGCCAGTTCGTAGCTCCCATTAATAGGATCAATCATTATGGTCCGCCTGACCGCCATCTTGGGGAATGTCTTGGAGATCTTGGTCATATTGGACAATATTCCTACACTGAACCTTGATTTGGATAGAATGATCGATCGTTATAAAACCGGAAATTCCTCGTTTACTTAGGCATTTTTGCTAAGTACCATTAATGATTTTGGGAATTATGCTTAAATGCCATTAGCCTGTTGTCTTTAGCGAATAATTAGATGCCTATATTGGACTAGAACAAGAATTCGGACAAGCCTTGGGAAGCAAGAAACCAATTTTGACTAAGTCAACATTGGACCAATTATTAGAAGATAATCATTAGGAAAATATTATCATGCAAGATCTTCATTAACTGAGAATCTTTGAATGATCTTGCATGCTCTATAATGTGCCACATGCCCCCTTGATTGGAGAGCAATAATGGAGATAAATACAAAGGCAATTATGGAGAGAATCATCATGAAAGGCTTATGTGTCCCTATAGTTATTAATGCATGAACTTATGTGTCATCTAGAAATTTAATGTATAGAGTGACTCATATATCCTAACTTAGGGCATCATAACCCTAGTAAGACACTTGGTGATCATATAGCCTATTAAATGGTTAAACCTAACATTTGGATAAGATTGCCTCTTTTAATAGGTGTCACCCTAATGTATTTGATTGGTTCAATTGGCATGGTAATTATTGAAGTCTTGGCTATAAATAGAAGAGACCCCAAGCCATTTCATTCTTTCCCCATAGCCGAACCAACTCTCTCTTCCCTCTCGGCCATCCTTTCAGCTATCTCTCTCGACCACACACTCTCACCCGCCACACCATCACCAAAACACCCTAGGACCCCAAGTAGTAAGTGAATTCCCTATATTTTGGTTAGGATGTGGTGTTGTGCATTTGGGCTTCAGTGGTGACCTTGTTTTGATGCTTATTGTGTGCTTATTATGGTGCATCATAGCCGTTAGTCAAGGCATGTACGGGTCATAAAACGGAGTGTCGTATGGTCTCGTACTCATGTCGCGACGTCAAGAGACGAGCTTGGTTTGGTGCGGGTTTTCATTAAGGAGTGTAGACCCGGGCCAAGTCCAGCTCCAAACCGGCGCTTAGCATGGCGGACTGAGCCACATGCCCTTGACTGAGCCCCACATGTTAGGCAATTCGCCATATAGAGCATGGATCACACAAGCATTGCACGATTGCATGGGCTAATATTATCAAGATAAGAATCGAATTGTTTGATGATTGTTACATGATCGCACAAGGGACTAAGGTCGTCACTGATGAATTTCAGGAAGTTGCCGTCATCAATAGATTTCGGGACAATGCCGTCATCGATGGATTTCAAGACGATGCTACCATCGATAGATTTCAAGGTGATACCCGAGGGCAGCTCAGATGCCCACTGAAAATCGGAGGAACCGATGGATTTCGATTGATGAATAATGAATCTCGTGTGTTGATCTTTGCATGCAACATTGAAAACCATACTCGATGTTCTCTTGTTTGTTGAACATACCATGTTTAGTATATAGGCAAGGTAAGAAGCATTTGCTATTGATCTACCATCGACAAGCCAACGGTAATGGTTGTTTCTCTTATTCAATCTGAGGCTATTTCTTAACCGAAGCATAGTGATTTTAACTTACTAAGTTGAGTAACTCACTCCCTATATTTTCAGCTTTGTAGGTATGGCCCAATCACCTCTGATTCGCTTTGAGATGACCAAGTTTGAGAAAAAGCTAACCTTTTTGCTTTTATGAAGGGACAACAGTGAAGCTAGGTTTAACCTAGCCATGCGGATAATATGTGAGCGGATAGCACATAAAGAGCTGGACATGATCCGGATGTAAATAAGTAGACGTGAAGGCCTGTAGTAAAAAGAGGGCTTATAATATAATCGTCTATCATGTAAATTATGCGTGCTTGTATAATATGCTTCTTAGCTCATATTATGTTCTCGTTATTGTTTGTTAGTTGCTTCCGCTTGTGCTTAATCGAAGAAAACAATAACGGGACGTTGAGACAAGATCCCTGGAATAAAGGCAATTCACCACCGAGCTAAGGACCGAACATCACGGCCTTGGTTCGGGATGTGATATCTGGTATGGGGTTATCCAAATAATTTATACAACTTTCAGTGAATTATTGATATGAAAAAACTTTCCACTAGACAATTGCACACTAGACAATTAAGTTGAAGTGCAATTGTCACTAATCTAAACGGGGATGTGAAAATTTTTAAATTTCCCCTCTAAAACCCTAAACCTCGTGCTCCCCATCTCTCCAACTCTCCCCATTGCTCCTGCAATGAAAAGTATCGAGCTCCGCAAAGCCTTAGCCGGTAACGACAAATTCAAGGCTGCATTCTGTGATATAGTGTACAACATGCTCAAGGGCCGCCGGTTCTTAGCTCCCATCGATGGGATCAATCATTTCAGCTCGCCAGCTGCGCCATATTGGGGAATGTCTTGGAGATCTAGTGTGGGGTTATCCAAATAATTTACAAAATTTTCAGTGAGTTATTGATATGGAAAAGCTTTCCACTGGACAATTAAGTGGAAGTGCAATTGTCACTAATTTAAATGAGGACGTGTAAATTTTTTAATTCTCCCTTTAAAACCCTAAACCCCGCACTCCCCCTCTCTCCGACTCTCCCCGCTGCTCCCGTGATAGAGGTATCGAGCTCCGTAAAACCTTAGCCGGCGATGGCGAACTCAAGTGGGCGTTCCGTGATATAGTGCACAACATGCTCAAGAGTTGTCGATTCTTAGCTTCCATCGATGGGATCAACCATTACAGCTCACTTGGCCACACCATCTTGAAGCATTTCTTGGAGATTTGGTATGGGGTCTCTCTATTCAGAATACGTTCAAAGTGATCTTGTTAGAAATTAAACGAAAGTTCAAGCACAATTGTTAATAATCTAAATGGGGACGTGTAAATTTTTTAATTCCCTCTCTAAAACCCTAAATCCCGCGCTCCCCCTCTCTTTGACTCTCCCTATTGCTCCCGCGATGAAGAGCATCGATCTCCTCAATGGCTTAGCCGGCGACGATGAACTCAAGTGGGCATTCTGTGATATAGTGCACGATATGCTCAAGGGCTGCCGGTTCTTGGGTCCCATCGATGGGGTCAACCATTACGGTTCGCCCAGTGGTGCCATCTTGGGGAATGTCTTGGAGATCTGGTGTGAGGTTAACCAAATAATTTACACAATTATCAGTGAATTATTGATATGGAAAAGCTTCCACTGGATAATTAAGTTTAAGCATAATTGTCACTAATCAAAATGAGGATGTGTAAAATTTTTAATTCCTTATCTAAAACTCTAAATCCCATGCTCCCCCTCTCTTCGACTCTCTCCACTGCTCCCGCGATGGAGAGCACTGAGCTTCGCAAAGCCTTAGCCGGTGACGACGAACTCAAGGGAGTGTTCCGTGATATGGTGCACGACATGTTCAAGGGCCGCTAGTTCTTAGCTCCCATTGATGGGATAAACCATTACGGCCCGCCTGGCCGCGCCATCTTGGGAAAAGTCTTGGAGATTTGGTGTGGAATTAACCATTGAATTGAGTCGAATTGGCGTGGATAGTATTAGATGCTTTATAACCAGTAGTACTCATTTAACATATTTTTTCCTTTTCATCTTTGTTAACCTCACTGAACAAGGGCCATGAATAGGTAGGATTTGTTCGCTGTGTTGATTGTTTTTGTTATTGGATTTCTATTGTTAGCATTTTGTTGTAGAGGAGGGCATGTCGGAGGAAGGCTGCCCTTATGTCTATATGAAGATTCTCAATGAATGGGAGAGTTCGAGCTGACCGTCTACTCTCGATTCACATCATTATGCTCGATAAAAGGAATGAGAGAACCTCCAATTAAAAAATATTGAAAAGGAAAAATACATCGATGATTAACCTGTTCCCATGCAATAGTTAGGAATTCTTGATTTGAAATCATCTCTCTATTCATCATATGTTTAAAGTGATCATGTTAGAAATTAAACCAAAGTTCAAGTGCAAATGTCATTAATCTAAATAGAGACGTGTACAGTTTTAAATTCCCCCTCCAAAACCCTAAATCGCACGCTCCCCCTCTCTCCGACTCTCCCCATTGGTCCCGCGATGGAGAGCACCGAGTTCCACAAAGCCTTAGCAACGACGATGAACTCAAGGGAGCATTCCGTGATATAGTGCACGGTATGCTTAAGGGCTGCCAGTTCTTAGCTCCTATCAACGGATTAACCATTACAGCCCGCCCAGTCGCGCCATCTTGGGGAATGTCTTAGACATTTAGTGTGGGATTACCCAAATAATTTACACAATTTTCAGTGAATTATTGATATGAGACAGCTTTCCACTGGACAATTAAGTTCAAGCGCAATCATCACTAATCTAAACAGGGACATGTAAATTTTTTAATTCCCCCTTTAAAACCCTAAACTCCATGTCCCTTCTCTTTCCGACTCTTCCCACTGCTCCCGCAATGGAGAGCATCGAGCTCCACAAAGCCTTAGCCGACGACCACGAACTCAAGAGGGTGTTCTGTGATATGGTGCACGACATGCTTAAGGGCCGCCAGTTCTTAGCTTCCATTGACAGGATTGTCGCGACCCGACCTCTCCTCGGGAGAGGTCTCGACCGGTACGTGCTAAGTCTAGATTCAGGACTTAACTCGGGCTCTCCCAAGCCCATACCGTATCACGACTTAGGGTTTAAATTCTTAACATGCAGGTAGTTTACATGCAGGAGTCGCCACTAATCGATTTGGGGTAGGCCGATTAGAAACCCAAATAGGGTGATGGGAGAATCACCCTATTCCTACGAACCAGAGATTAACTAGATTCGGGGACTTGGTTACACTAGTTGAATAACTAATGCCCTTTCGGTACCTTTCTACCCTGTTCAATTTTTTTGAAAACATTTGTCAGGCAATTTGGATTGATTTTAGGACCTTTCTCCTAACATGTGAGGTGATCGAGCGAGTGCATAATCAGAAACGATTAGCAGTCAAAATAGGTATGCAACCTAAGACTCTAACTAAGTCAGATGACATTCGAAAACAAAACTACTCATGCAATTGTACTAAAAACACGCATAGTAATACTACAGTAGGCTTAATCTAATTAAACATACTACCTATGCGATTAAATAAAACATGCATAATACAATAAAAGCACACAAACATGCCATAAGGAAAAAAAGAAAAAAAAAATTTTTTAAAATTTTTTAAAAAAATTTTTTTTTAAATTTTTTTTTTAAAAAATATAATAAAATAAAATAAAAACGAAAATCTGAAAAACCTTTTTTTTTTAAAATTTTTTTTAATGAAAACGAAAATCTGAAAACAAATTTTTTTTATATTTTTTTTAATTTTTTTTTTAAATTTTTAATTTTTTTTAAAAAAAATAAAATAAAATAAAATAAAATAAAAACGAAAATCTGAAAAACCTTTTTTTTTTAAATTTTTAAAATTTTTTTTAAAAAAATAAAATAAAATAAAATAAAATACTAAAAAAAAGAAATGGGTCGGCGGATCCGGGTCGGACCCGACCCGGGTCAATGGGTCCGACCCGGGCGTTGACCGGGTCGGATCGATCGACCCGGACCGGGTCGGAACCGACCCGGGTCAACAGATCCGACCCGGGCGTTGACGCGGGTCGGATCTGTCGATCCGGGTCGGTCGGAACCGACCCGAGTCAACGGATCCGACCCGGGCGTTGACCCGGGTCGGATCTGTTGATCCGGGTCGCATCCGACCCGAACCCCACAGACCCGCGAAGGGGGAAGGACGCCGGCGGCGCCAAAATTGGCCGTCCGCCGGCTGACCCAAGGCGGCGCCGCCTCCCTTTCGGCTTCAGGGAACACCGACGAGTCTCGCCGACCACCTGGGGTCGCCGTCCGGTCACTTCCTCGCCGGCCGGCGACCAAAACAAAACCGGCCTCAATGAGGCAAATCGTCGAACAGGTGGCGGGCGTGACGAAAATGAGCAGTTTTCGACATACCTCGGGGATCCGGCGCACTCCGACGACCTACCTTGGCTTCGACGGCGACGTATGAACGGCGGGGGACGACGGCATGGGCCGGGAATCACGCGACACGACTGGCGCAAGTCCCGGCCCGAGCATGTCAAGAAACAGAGGAAAACAGGGGCGCTTCTCGGCTGGGGGGCTCACCGGTCGACGGTACGGCTGGGGGACCTTCCGGCGGCTGCGCGAGGGACGGCGAGGCTGCTGGGTGCTCCTCTGACTCCGGCAAATTCTCGGCTGGGTCTCTCTCTCTCTCTCTCTGTCTCTGTTTCTCACTCTCTCACTCTCTCCGTTTCTCTCTCTACCTCGCCGACCGGAGCTCTCTCTCTCTCTGTGGCCTTTTATAGCCGGCAACGGCGGTCCTGTGCTCCCCCACGTCGGCTGACGACGTCCTGCACTAGCCTATGCCGCGCGAATTCCGCGGCAATAGGCCGGTGCAGGGGCGTCAGTCCATAACTGCAGAAAAACAAAATGAAACAGGGAGACGTGAGGGAGGAAGGGATAAGGGGGAAGCCGGGAATCGGGGAGGACAGGATTGGCCATTAAGGCCAGTCCTGTTGGCGTTGATGGCGATGGCGAGGAGCAGCGCCGCCGTGCGTCGGCGTGACGCGCGAAGCAGAGGAGAACAGGGGGCGTCCTCGACCGGGGAAGGCTGAAGAGGAAGGAAGCTGGGCTGGGCGGAGGAGAAGGGAGGCTGGGCCATCGCGAGGGAGAGGAAGGAAGAGACTGGGCTGGGCCGCGCGGAAGGGGAAGAAGGCAAGGCGAGGCGGGCTTGGGCCCGTGCGGGGGAAAGAAAAGAGAAAGGGCCAAGGGCCCGCGGCGGGGGAGGGAAGGAGAAGGAGAAAAGGAAAATGGGCCGGATCGGCCCGGCTCCGACCCGGCCCAGCGCAAATTTTTTCTTTTTTTCTTTTTCTTATTATTATTTTTTAAATTTTTTTTTAAAATTTAATTTATTAGTAAAGCATATTAAAATAAATATGCCTAATTTCTATATGCAATGCATGTAAAATTGAAATTTTTTGTTTTAGGAATTAAATAAATTAATTCCTAAATTTTTATAATTAATTTTGGGCAAATTAAAAATAGGTGTCAACAGCTGCCCCTCTTTGAAGGTGAGCTCGTAGAGATTGAGCTCGTAGAGGTTACGTTCAAAGACAAAATGACACCTAAATTTGGCCCATGCATGCTCAATGAATGTTATTTTTGGCGAGACAGTAGTCCCATTTTTTATGTGATGAAAGATGATGCATGCTAAAGCAAATAAAAATATACCTGGGGTTACTTACCTTGCCTAAGGGTAGAGTAATTCCAGATAGTTGATAGGGTGTGTCGAGGACTCGAACCTATCTTCAGTCATCTCGACGGGAGGAATGGTTTGTCTAGGACCCGAACTTATCTTCGGTCGCCTTGACTGGGGGAAATCACTCGCCCAGGACCCGAACTTATCTTCGGTCGCCCTGATTGGGGGAAATCACTAGTCTAGGACCCGAACCTATCTTCGGTCGCCTCGACTGGATTTCATTTGTCTGGGACCCGAACCTTTCTTCGGTCGCCCTGATTGGGGGAAATCACTAGTCTAGGACCCGAACCTATCTTCGGTCGCCTCGACTGGATTTCATTTGTTCGGTAATCGAACTTTTCTTCGATCACCTTGATTGAGGAAATCGCTTGCACAGGCCCGAACTTATCTTCGGTCGCCAGCTGGATTTCACTTGTTAGGTAACCGAACCTTTCTTCGATCACCTTGACTGTCTGGATTTTGCTTTGCCAGAACCCGAACCTTTCTTCGGTCGTCTTGACAAAGTACCTGGGAATCCTCGCTCGAGGATTTAGTGGTTTGCCTGGTGGGTCCTCGCCAGCAGGTCTTGAAAGGCTCAAACAATGAGCACCTGGGGGTCCTCGCCCGAGGATTTGTTGGTTGCCTGGTGGGTCCTCGCCAGCAGGTCTTGAAAGACTCAAACAAATGAGCACCTGGGGGTCCTCGCCCGAGGATTTGTTGTTTGCCTGGTGGGTCCTCGCCAGCAGGTCTTGAAAGACTCAAACAAATGAGCACCTGGGGGTCCTCGCCCGAGGATTTGATGGTTTGCCTCTTAAAGGCCTGTCTCCTATCAGACAAATTTTCTTGTACAAAGACATATGAATTCATGGGAGAAATAGACAACTAAAGCTATTTCAGAATATCATATGAAATTTCTTGACTGCAAGTCAAGGTGCATTTCTTTTTCAAAAGAACCTGGTTTACCTTCCGGGTAGTTTGAAAAGAAATCTGATGAAATACCTCGGGTTTCTTACCTGGAGGTGTAATGCATCATCTGCTGAATAACCGACCTTTTTCAGAGCGTCTCCCTTGGAGTGATAAGGAGGGCTTCTACAGCATCTGAACTTTTGTATCCTATCACTGGGGATTAAAATCTGAGCTGTCAAAGACAATTAGCACAAACATGCATGCATCCATCAGGGATAGACAAACTAGGCTATTCCAGGATGCATATTTGAAAGTTCATGCATGATGATTTTGCCATGTATGCATCACCAAATATCCACGGAGGGTCAATTAAGACAACTTTCGCTCGTGAGGTGGACTTCTCGAGATGCTGAACGAGGGACTTTCAGTCAGAAAGGACTTTCCACTCGCTCTCATTGAAAAGGGGTATTTGTCCCGTCCATTAATGCGGGAACATCGAAAACACTCAATCTGGCCGTTGTCACATCTGCAAGGGTCTGCGTTTTCTCGCAAGCGGTACGACGCTGCCAATCTGAGAGGTCTTCTTCAGGGTCGTAATGCTGGCTTGGTCAATGGCTTAACAAAGGTGACCGTTCAAGTCAAGGCCATGAAGGAAAATATTCTGCAATTATCTCCGAGTTTACAAGTCAAGGATCCTGCAAAACGAGATAAAAATAATCTTGCTCGCACTTCCTCGAGCGTTGTTTATAAACATTTGAAATTCCCCGTTAATTCAAGTGCCCTAGTCAGAAGAGACTTCATGAGGGATGTAACGTGGGTTTGGTTCACAGGTTGAGGAACGAAATGATCGTTAGGCTCAAAAATGTGTGTAAGGGAGAGAATTGGTGATCATCTAGCGTTGCCACAAGTCTTCTTCTCCGCCGTCTGCATCTTTCTGGCAAACTCCCTGGGTAATCATGTGTTTAGCTTCTTTAACAACTTTTTTCTTGAAGAAGCTTCTGTGTCAAGCATTTTCCTGGATACCATTCTATCTCTGTCAAACTTCCATAGGTTTGTCTTTGTCTGTCATGTGACAGATCTTTGTCAAGACTATGTTCTCAAAATGGAAATTTGTATCGAAGAAGAACTCAAGTTTGAACCCCTTTGGGTTTGTTTATCTCACACCTGTTTAACAACTTTGAGGTGTTTGAGAGCACTTTCATCATGCTCAGAGATCTCCTCAGCTGAAGCTTAATCGCTTTCCGCAGTAGTTACCCAGAAATTAGGGATTCCTGTCTTTTCATCTTTCATCATTTTTCTTCTTCTTCTTTTTCTTCTCTTTGTTTTTTTTCATGGGCATTGGCCTTGCTTTTACCAGGCACACTGCTTTTTCATGCCCCCAGTTTTCAGCATTTTTGTTGTTCTTCTGATGTTATCAGGACTAACCTAAACAAAGTTGAACAGAGCCAAGTTATTAGGTTTTCGGAGTCCTCATCCTGATTTGATATCTTAGAGCCTGACGCTCGAATTGTGGTGACTTTGCCTTGCCCCAGTGTAGGGGATGATCCCCAACTGGGTTCATATGAAATGAAATCGCTGGCTCAATTAGGCTAGCAAGGGATATAAGTGTGTGGGGTAGAAGAAAAACTGCTCTTCGTCATCCTAAGGCACTTAAATCATCGTGAGAGTTCATCTGCAATAAAAACACTCAAGGATTAATGCGAATGAGAGCAAGAAAACTTTAGTTCGTCTTTTTCACCTTGTTCGAGCTGTTGCAGCTGATGATCAAAGAGAATTTTAGATATTACAAACTCCTCTTTCTAGGTGAAAACATCGCTGTTATCAATAAGATATTAACATGGTGAGCAAACTTAGTTTGCTGCTCCTCTCTTGACAAAGCCCTCTTAGCCTTGACTGATTTGTCATCAATAGTGTGCTTGCCTTGGGGGACTTTGTCAGGGGCCGTTAGGTCCGTGAAGGTGTTAAGGCTAAAGCCAACAGGGGAAAGGTGATTGGAAGTAAGGATGTTTTTCTTATTTCCTCTGAGTCTGAATCCATCCTGTGATGCAGATTCATCTCAAGCTGCCCCAATGTGGGGTAATTTTTATAGGGGTGACTTAGAAGAAGTTTCTGAGTGTATGGGCTTGAAAATGGTCAAGCAAAGGATTAATGGTAGTGTATAGGGGAGAGAAATGAATTGCCCCTCGTCATTTTGGCCACCGTACCTCACGCGAGAAATCCCTTTACCTTGTAGAAATGAAACCTTATCGCTCATTCTGCGGGAATTTGGTATGTGAGGATGTGTATGGGCCAAGGATTGCCTCTCATCATTCTGACTCACCTCGTTCAACACTTTAAAGTAGTTCGACACCTTTCGTCGGATTGTCAAAATTCTCACGGGGATTTAGTGAATTAAACAGGCAAAATTACCATGCAAAATCACTTTTCACATAATGCACTTGAGGAAGGTTAGGCATTTATCTGCTTTAACATGCTTCTTCTTTCCCTTGTCGTTTTGCATTATTATGAGGAGAGTCTTTGAGGAAAGAAATACTTACCTATGCTGCAGTGGCAAGGCAATCCTGTAAAGTAATAAGAGGAACCGTGTTAATGAACGGCTCTTTGAGGGATAGGAATTGGAAACGATACAAACTACCCTTTTCCATTTTGCCTTCAAAGCTAGCAGAGTCTTTTCTCCTCTTTACTTTGTTCAGCCTTCTCTGTCAATGATTTCTTTCTGACAAAAGCAAGAACACACATTTAGAAACAAAACGATGGAGGGTAAAATGAGAACGATACAAGTTACCCTTCTTCTACTTTGTCTTCAAAACTGGGAGAGTTCTTTCTCTTCTCATGATTGGGCACAAAACTCGAATGAAATCCTCTATGATTAGAGGCACCCCTGGCTGGAAAATTCTACTGTTGGCGGACACTACATCAATGCGGGCCCGGCCTGTTCTTTGATTCCTGAATGCACAAGACATTTGGCAATTGCTTGCATGGGAAGCTTCGCAGTGAAGCTAATCTCTACTTTGAAGGTCTTCGACAGATGCGGGTCTGGCCACTGTTGACACTTCCGTGGTTGCGAGGATCAGCTCTGACGCGACTTCGTCGTATGCGAAATCCTTTCCAGCTGCTTGCACCATGAGTATTCTTTACTCAATTCTGTCCTATGTAAAAGGGAACAAAATATGTCATTCCCATGCTAAAGTGGATGAACTTTAGGAACGAAATACACCCTTTTTGATGGGCTGGGGGATTGCATGCCCCCTAGCCTACTTTTCCAATTAAGCACTTCTTCGTCATGTTTCATCCGAGAAGTTCTAACATTGGTGCTCTATCCGGCTTGCTAGCACGTCAGAGTCTAACATATTTTCCAGTTCATTACCTGCAAAAGAAAAGGGATAGAATGTCATTTCCAAAATTTGTTAAGGAATAAGACATACCTTTTTTCTTTCAGAAAGGGTAATCTTTTCTTGATCTGCCCTTGACTTTTGTACGAAATGATGTTTCGCTCATCATGGAGTCAAGGAATGTTCAACATTCTCTTTGACTCCCTAGGACTGATATTCTCCACTGGTGGTAAGGAGATTTCCCCCATATTTTGAAGATTGGGTGATTTTCGTTCGGACTGCTCCTGTCAGATGAGTTAGTCCGCTATCGTCATCAGGGTCTGATGTGTTCTTCAATTTGTGTCGTTTCCAAATGTCCCTTTTGTAGCAACAGATCAAAAGGAATATGTTCTGAGACACGAAATGAACAGGTCAGAAAAACAAACAGGGTTATGAATATGCATGCTTTTCAACCGTCATTCTTTTTTGATTTTTTTGAAAAATGATAAAACATTTGTTTTATTTTCAAAAGCTTAGAAATGAGGAAGCATGAGGAAGCCCGGGCCTCAGAACACCTTCCTTTTCATGGCTGGATATCATCAACGGGCCGGTTTGGGATACTTCCTCAGGCCCTCAAAACAAAACATTTGTAATTCTTTTGAATGATTCAGGCGAATTACATTTGTTGGAATGGAAAATGCAAAATTAAAATTCCAAACATAATTACAGATCCAGAAAACTGGGAATCTTAGAAAACAGCTAAGACTTCTAGAAAGCGATAAAAACTCCCACACGGGGGAGGATTCAAACTATTAACTATGCCTCTATTCTAAGAGAGCAGGATTGAGTCTTCAGTTTACTCAATGATGACATCTGCGCCTCCTGCTTGGTTGGATGGTGCGCTGCGGAATGAAAACATCTTTGCATCCAATAATTTCTGGACCTTATTCTTCAAGACAACACAGTCATTGACGGAATGCCCCACTTCGCCCAAATGGTAGTCACATGCCTTGGAAGGATCATAATTGGGGAAGCGCTCAGGATTTTCACGCTTTAGCTCTTTAGCCAGCAACCCCTTTTCCAGGAGGATAGGCAGGATCTGAGACATAGGCAAAGGGAGTGGCGTGAACTGTTTTTTGTTATTTCGCCTTTGGGGCGGCCAGCGGCTTGAAGCCGGTTGCTGTTCACTATTCATTTCAATTATTGGGGAAGAACGAGCGGTTTGGGTGTATGCAACATCCGCATCCGTCAGGGGTTCTTTTTCTTTCTCCATGTCAAGCTTCTTGCTTGTGGAAGTGGGGTCCGTGAACCACCCCTCACGCAGTCCCGTTTCAATTCGTTCGCCAACAGGAACAAGACGATTAAGGGATTCAGCAGTGGCACCAACCAGACGGTGTCGGTATTCATACGGAAGGGACTTAATGAATAACTTCACTTGTTCCTGATCAGTGAGTTGTGGAGTAATCTGGGCGGCCAAGTTTCTCCACCTGGTGGCATACTCCTTGAAAGACTCGCTCTTCTTCTTCTCAGCGCGTTCCAAGTCGTCACGAGTGAAGGTGATGTCGAGGTTGAATTGGTATTGCTTGAGGAATGCATCGGCGACATCATCCCATGATTTAAAAGCGTCCACATCCTTTGACATGTACCAGGTCAGGGCAGGTCCTGTCAGGCTTGCTTGAAAAGTCTGAATCATGAGGGGTTTGTTGTCGACATATTGAGTCATCCGCACGTGATACATGTGCAGATGATATCTGGGACAAGAGGTGCCATCATATTTCTCAAATTTGGGCATCTTGAACTTTTCTGGTATTTTGATCCGTTTGTATATAGACAGGTCAAGCGGGACAGCGTGCTGCGGGCCTTGAAGCTGTTTCAGCATCTCTTCGACTTTTGCAAGGCGTTTGTCCCGTTCTGTCATCGGTGCAGCTTCGAGTTCAAGCTTCCTGACAGCAAGGGGAAGCGGATTGCCTTCTAGCAGGGGCATTTTGCTATTACTGGTGGAGGCTTTTTCTTCTCCAGTGGACAGGGGTGGTGACACCGTCTCAATTGCTGCAGGCGTGGGTGTGAGCCTGCTGTTGATAGCTTCAATCTGCTTGGTGATGTTTTCAAGTGCGTTGAAAACCATCTTCATTTCACTTTCCATGTTATTGAGGCGGACGTTTTCTTCGGCCATTTTTGTAACTACCTGTGAAAACGTTGAAATAAATGATTAAAATGTCCAAGAAATAATCATTTCATGACATAATCATAATATTATTGTGTATTTACTTTATTTGCAAAGAAAAATAAAGCAAAAAGGTTTTTATTTATATATTCATTACAGGCGGCGTCCCCGGGATTCGAACCCCGGTCGCCTCGGACCCTGAGGCTACATCCCCGGATACCACTGGGCCAAAGGCCGCGGTGGTGTCGTCTTTGCCCCAAAAAATTCATATAAGGCGTAAAAACGGCCTGAACTAAATTAACATTAATACAACCCATAAACATTTTTGAAAAGGAAAATCAAAACCCCTGATTACCAAAAAGGATATGCACAGTGGGATTTTTGATTAAAAAGGATGCTATCCCCAAATACTCATTTTAGAGACGATGGGAAAGCCATAATATCTCAGAGCTGCTTAATTTCGCAATCAATGAGTGGCCTAACAATAACAAATAAGTAGGCAGCATAATGAAATAAGAAGGGATAGAATATATACCTTTCCTTGAACCATGTCAATTACAACGACATGCACATGAGAAGTGAGGTTCGATTTCTATCTAGACTGGCTCAGCAAAATGAAATTAAAAGGGTGCCTGACCGTCGCAGTCTCGCGTTGGTGTCAAGTCCTTTTAACCTCGGCCAAATCGAAAGAAATATTTTATAGTCACGCAAATAGCGGCTAAAAATATTTCTTTACAATTTTTTTAGAAATGAATTTCGGGGAAAAGAAAGGCAACCTCTACATCGCGGGCTCGCGTTCGAGGTCGTATCTTTCTTAACACCATCCTAAGGTGCCCTATTGCGGCCCAGGTCCGGCAGCATGGTTGTGTGTGCAATAGTTTAGTGCTAAATCATTAAAGCATGCACAACAATTTATAAACAATCAATTCGAACCTGCAAAACAATTAACACCTTAATGTTAGGATCGTACCTGAAGTCCTTGCTGCCAAACAAAAATTATTTTGAACAGGATAAAAATTTTGGCCTAAGTCCACTTTTATAAGTCCCCAGCGGAGTCGCCAGTCTGTCGCGACCCGACCTCTCCTCGGGAGAGGTCTCGACCGGTACGTGCTAAGTCTAGATTCAGGACTTAACTCGGGCTCTCCCAAGCCCATACCGTATCACGACTTAGGGTTTAAATTCTTAACATGTAGGTAGTTTACATGCAGGAGTCGCCACTAATCGATTTGGGGTAGGCCGATTAGAAACCCAAATAGGGTGATGGGAGAATCACCCTATTCCTACGAACCAGAGATTAACTAGATTCGGGGACTTGGTTACACTAGTTGAATAACTAATGCCCTTTCGGTACCTTTCTACCCTGTTCAATTTTTTTGAAAACATTTGTCAGGCAATTTGGATTGATTTTAGGACCTTTCTCCTAACATGTGAGGTGATCGAGCGAGTGCATAATCAGAAACGATTAGCAGTCAAAATAGGCATGCAACATAAGACTCTAACTAAGTCAGATGACATTCGAAAACAAAACTACTCATGCAATTGTACTAAAAACACGCATAGTAATACTACAGTAGGCTTAATCTAATTAAACATACTACCTATGCGATTAAATAAAACATGCATAATACAATAAAAGCACACAAACATGCCATAAGGAAAAAAAGAAAAAAAAAAATTTTTTAAATTTTTTTTTTAAAATTTTTTTTTAAAATTTTTTTTTAAAAAATATAATAAAATAAAATAAAAACGAAAATCTGAAAAACCTTTTTTTTTTTAAAATTTTTTTTAATGAAAACGAAAATCTGAAAACAAATTTTTTTTATATTTTTTTTATATTTTTTTTTAAATTTTTAATTTTTTTTAAAAAAAATAAAATAAAATAAAAACGAAAATCTGAAAAACCTTTTTTTTTAAAATTTTTTTTAAAATTTTTAAAATTTTTTTTAAAAAAATAAAATAAAATAAAATAAAATAAAATAAAATACTAAAAAAAAGAAATGGGTCGGCGGATCCGGGTCGGACCCGACCCGGGTCAACGGGTCCGACCCGGGCGTTGACCGGGTCGGATCGATCGACCCGGACCGGGTCGGAACCGACCCGGGTCAACAGATCCGACCCGGGCGTTGACGCGGGTCGGATCTGTCGATCCGGGTCGGTCGGAACCGACCCGAGTCAACGGATCCGACCCGGGCGTTGACCCGGGTCGGATCTGTCGATCCGGGTCGCATCCGACCCGAACCCCACAGACCCGCGAAGGGGGAAGGACGCCGGCGGCGCCAAAATTGGCCGTCCGCCGGCTGACCCAAGGCGGCGCCGCCTCCCTTTCGGCTTCAGGGAACACCGACGAGTCTCGCCGACCACCTGGGGTCGCCGTCCGGCCACTTCCTCGCCGGCCGGCGACCAAAACAAAACCGGCCTCAATGAGGCAAATCGTCGAACAGGTGGCGGGCGTGACGAAAATGAGCAGTTTTCGACATACCTCGGGGATCCGGCGCACTCCGACGACCTACCTTGGCTTCGACGGCGACGTATGAACGGCGGGGGACGACGGCATGGGCCGGGAATCACGCGACACGACTGGCGCAAGTCCCGGCCCGAGCATGTCAAGAAACAGAGGAAAACAGGGGCGCTTCTCGGCTGGGGGGCTCACCGGTCGACGGTACGGCTGGGGGACCTTCCGGCGGCTGCGCGAGGGACGGCGAGGCTGCTGGGTGCTCCTCTGACTCCGGCAAATTCTCGGCTGGGTCTCTCTCTCTCTCTCTCTGTCTCTGTTTCTCACTCTCTCACTCTCTCCGTTTCTCTCTCTACCTCGCCGACCGGAGCTCTCTCTCTCTCTGTGGCCTTTTATAGCCGGCAACGGCGGTCCTGTGCTCCCCCACGTCGGCTGACGACGTCCTGCACTAGCCTATGCCGCGCGAATTCCGCGGCAATAGGCCGGTGCAGGGGCGTCAGTCCATAACTGCAGAAAAACAAAATGAAACAGGGAGACGTGAGGGAGGAAGGGATAAGGGGGAAGCCGGGAATCGGGGAGGACAGGATTGGCCATTAAGGCCAGTCCTGTTGGCGTTGATGGCGATGGCGAGGAGCAGCGCCGCCGTGCGTCGGCGTGACGCGCGAAGCAGAGGAGAACAGGGGGCGTCCTCGACCGGGGAAGGCTGAAGAGGAAGGAAGCTGGGCTGGGCGGAGGAGAAGGGAGGCTGGGCCATCGCGAGGGAGAGGAAGGAAGAGACTGGGCTGGGCCGCGCGGAAGGGGAAGAAGGCAAGGCGAGGCGGGCTTGGGCCCGTGCGGGGGAAAGAAAAGAGAAAGGGCCAAGGGCCCGCGGCGGGGGGGGGGAAGGAGAAGGAGAAAAGGAAAATGGGCCGGATCGGCCCGGCTCCGACCCGGCCCAGCGCAAATTTTTTCTTTTTTTCTTTTTCTTATTATTATTTTTTAAAATTTTTTTTAAAATTTAATTTATTAGTAAAGCATATTAAAATAAATATGCCTAATTTCTATATGCAATGCATGTAAAATTGAAATTTTTTGTTTTAGGAATTAAATAAATTAACTCCTAAATTTTTATAATTAATTTTGGGCAAATTAAAAATAGGTGTCAACAAGGATCAACTATTACGGCCCTCCTGGCCGTACCATTTTGCGGAATGTCTTGGAGATTTGGTATGGGGTTATCTAAATAATTTACACAATTTTTCAAGGAATTATTGATATGGGAAAGCTTTCAAATGGACAATTAAGTTGAAGCGTAATTGTCACTAATCTAAATAGGGATGAGTAAATTTTTTAATTCCCCCTTTAAAACCCTAAACCCCATGCTCCCCCTCTATTAGACTCTCCCCACTACTCCCGTGATAGAAAGTACTAAGCTCTTCAAAGCTTTAGTCGGTAATGACGAACTCAAGGCGGTGTTCCGTGATATGGTGCACGACATGCTCAAGAGCTGCCGGTTCTTAGCTCCTATTGATGGGATCAACCATTATGACCTGCCCGGCCGCGCCATCTTAGGGAATGTCTTGCAAATCTGGTGTGGGGTTATCCAAATAATTTATATAATTTTCGGTGGATTATTGATATGGGAAAGCTTTTTACTGGACAATTAAGTTCAAACGATTAAGTTTAAGCACAATTGTCACTAATCTAAACGGGGACGTGTAAATTTTTTAATTCCCCCTTTAAAACCTTAAACCTCATGCTTCCCCTCTCTCCGACTCTCCACACTGCTCCCACGATGGAGAGCACTGAGCTTCGCAAAGCCTTAGCCGACGACGACAAACTCAAGGAGGCGATCCATGATATGGTGCACGATGTGCTCAAGGGCCGCCAGTTCTTAGCTCCCATCGATGGGATCAACTATTATGGTTCGCTCGGCCGTGCCATCTTGGGGAATGTCTTGGAGATCTGGTATGAGGTTATCTAAATAATTTACATAATTTTCAATGAATTATTGATATGGAAAAGCTTTCCATTGGATAATTAAGTTGAAGCGCAATTGTCACCAATCTAAATGAGGACGTGTAAATTTTTTAATCCCCCTCTAAAACCCTAAACCCCGTGCTTTCCCTCTTTTCGACTCTCCCCCCACTACTCTCGCGATGGAGAGCACCGAACTCCGTAAAGCCTTAGCCGGCGACAATGAACTCAAGGGGGCATTCCGTGACATGGTTCATGACATGCTCATGGGCCGCCGGTTCTTAGCTCCCATCAACAGGATCAACCATTATAGCCCGCCCAACCGCGCCATCTTGTAAAAAGTCTTAGAGATCTGGTGTGGGGTTAGCCATGGAATTAAGTCGAATTGGCATAGATAGTATTAGATACTTTATAACCTGTAGTATTTATTTAATATGTTTTTTCTTTTTCATCTTTGTTAACCTTGTTGAACAAGGATCATGGATAGGTAGGGTTTGTCTGCTGCGTTGATTTTTTATTTTAGATTTCTATTGTCAGCATTTTGTTCTAGAGGAGGGCATGTCGAAGGATGGCTGCCCTTATATCAATCTGGACATTCTTAATGAATGGGAGAGTCATATGGACAAATGTATTGTACTTACGATGAGAGATGAGGAAACTAGATTTACTATCGAGTTGACCGTCTGCTTATTGATTTTTGCAATGAGAAGTTCAAAAAGGATTTGATCATTAGTGAAGAGCACACTGCGGAACTCCAGTGCGTACTTGCATCTTTGTATTTTCTCTCTACTGATGAATTGGTTGCCAAGATAGAAGAATATGGTATCACACCTCCTAACATAAGAAATCATCTTTCTGTTCAGCACACGTTCGAAGTGATCCTGCTAGAAATTAAACCAAATTCATAAACGTCAAGACTATCAATGAACTGCCGAGTTGTCCATTGTTGATCGATTACCTTGTTGTCGATATTGATGACTGTTTGATATATGAGTTAAATAGAGTCTTTATTGTAGTGTTGTTTTCAAAGAGTCTATTCGTATTTCTATATCTTGACTGTTCATGTTTATAAGTCTTGTTAATGTTGTGTAAATTCATAGGAACCTATCTCCTTGGAACGGTGGAGTACATTTAGGAGTCATTTAATAATAAGTCTAAGAGTCATGTATCAAACCTACAAAAGGCGAGTCTCGTAATTATTTTCGATAAGGTGAAATAAATAAAACAGAGAAGTCTATCCATCTCCTTCTCCTCCCTGAGATTGTGGGAAGAGAGAGTGTTTCACCTTCGAATTTATCCCAACAAATTGGTATTAGAGCTTACGGTTAATCAGCTTCCTCTTCAATATCCCCGTCTTACCAAAGAAAACTATGGTAATTGGACTGCTAGAATGAAAGCTCTACTCAACGCGCGTAGTGTGTAGGAAGCTGTCAACACCGGCTATGATGATCTAGAGGATGACGTCATGTTGAATCAAAATCAGAGAAATGCCTTGGAGAAAGTCCGAGTAAAAGAACAATATGCCTTGTCAATCATCTATCAAGCTTTAGATGATTTTATGTTCGAGAAGATGTCGAACGCTACTACTTCTAAGTAAGCATGGGAGATTCTTCACAACACACACCAAGGAGTGCAAAAAGTTCAGAAGACTTACCTTCAAACTTTGAGAGGTGAATTCGAGGCAATTCGTATAAAATAATCTGAATCGATCGCCGATTATTTTACAAGAGTTTTAGCAATTGTCAACCAAATGAAAAGAAATGGAGAAGATGTTGAAGATGTTTGTGTTGTCGAGAAGATTCTTCGATCCTTAGACAAAAAGTACGACCATATTGACATTGCGATTGAAGAGTCCAAAGACCTTGATGCCATGATGATCGATGAGCTCATAGATTCATTGCAAGCCCATGAAGAAAGATTAAGAAGAAACAAGAATGAGTTGGTGGAGGAAGTACTCCAAACTCAGTTGATCATCCGAGATGAGAAGGAGCAAAGTAGAGATCTCGTGAAAACTTGTGGGACTCATCAAGGTCGAGGTCGAGGTCGCTTTCAAGAAAGAGGTCGTGGACGAAGCAAAGGAGATATTGCTCAAAATAATGGAAGATACAAAAATCAAAGGTTATCATGGAAAAGAACAGAACTCGAGTGGGCAATGGCATGATAAATCTAAACTTCGATGTTATCATTGCAATACATTTGGCCATTATGCTTTGACTGTTGGAACAAAGAAAGTAGCTGAGCAGACGAAAAGGCAAACTTGGTGAATGATGCCAAGCAAGTTCTGTTATTGGCATTCAAAGAAGATGAAGGAAGACAAAATGATATGTAGTACTTGGATATCGGTGCAAGCAACCATATGTGTGGGCGAAAGGAGATGCTTACTGAGTTAGACGAGACATAAAAGGAAAAGTCTCATTCTGTGATAATTCCAAAATTCTTGTCAAAGCCAAAGGTACAATTCTTATTCGCTTGAAGAATGGTGCACATCAGTTTATTACTAATATTTATTATGTACCAAAGATTTTAAGCAATATTTTGAGTTTGGGATAGCTTGCGGAGAAAGGTTACACTGTCCACATGAAAAACCTTAGCCTTGTGCTAAGAGATAAAAATAATAAATTGATTTCAAACGTGAATATGTCGAAGAACGGGATTTTCACTCTCAATATAAAGAATAACATGTCTCGATGCTTAAAGGCGTGTGTGGATGATCTTTCGTAGTTATGGCATTTAAGGTTTAGCCATCTCAATTTTGGTGGACTCAATTTGCTTTCTCGCAATAAGATGGTTTATGACTTACCACATATTGATCATCCCGATCAATTATGTGAAGGATGTGTTATCGACAAGCATTCCAAAACTAGCTTTCCAAAGGAAGCATCTCATCGAGCAAAAAAGCCACTTGAGTTGATTCACTCTGATATGTGAGGTCCAATCACTCCTCAAACAAATGGTAATAATCGATATTTTGTTACATTTATTGATGATTTTACTCGAAAAAATTCGGTGTATTTTTTGAAAGAAAAGACAGAAGCGTTTGATACTTTCAAACAATTCAAGAACTTGACTGAAAAGGAGAGTGGTTATTTCATTAAAGTTGTGAGATATGATCGTGGAGAAGAATTCACTTCGGCCATATTCAACAAATTATGTGAGAATCTTGGTATTCAACGATTCTTGACGGCTCCATATTCTTCTCAACAAAATGGCGTGGCTGAACGAAAAAATAGAACCATTCTTGATATGATTTGTAGCATGTTGGAAAAGCAAAAATTTATCGAAGGAGCTCTGGGTTGAAGCTATTATGTGTGTTGTCTATCTACAAAATAAATGTCTTACATATCAACTTGAAGGCATAACTCCATAAGAAGCATGGAGCGGGAGAACACCAAGTGTTTCACACTTGAGAATTTTTGGGAGTATTGCCTATGCTCATATCTCAGACAAAAAAAGATCGAAGTTAGAAGAAAAGAGCAAAAAGCTCATTTTTATCTGGTATGATTCCTCGTTCAAAGCTTATCGATTATTTGATCCTAACACTTTGAAAGTATATATAAGCAGAGATGTCAAATTCAATGAAGAAGGCACATGGGAAGAAATTCCAAAAGATGAAGCAAATGCTCATGGTGATTCAAGCCAAATGGAGTTGAAGGATCTCTCTCCACCTTCTTTTTCGATATCCTCTTCAAGTTCATCACCACCAGCTTCTTCAAATAGTGTCGATGAATTGCTAGTGCCAAGATCAAGGAGATTGTCTGAGATTTATGAAGCTGCCGATGAGCTTCACCTTGTATACCTTCTCGTAGATTTTGAAACACTTGTCTATGATGATGTTGCCAAAGAAGAAAATGGAGAAAAGCCATGAATGAAGAAATTGAAGCCATTAAGAAGAATCAAACATGGAGGCTTTCTGATCTTCCGAAGGACAAGAAATCAATTGGTGTCAAATAGGTATACAAGGCCAAAAAAAATGAGAAAGGAGAAGTGACAAGGTACAGGGCTAGATTAGTCGTGAAGGGTTACAAACAAACAGTCAGAATCAACTATGATGAGGTTTTTGCCCCTGTTATTTGCACGGCAACGATTAGATTAATCATTTCTATTGCAGCTCAAAATCATTGACAAATTTATTAAATGGATGTCAAATCAGAATTTTTAAATGGCATCCTTTATAAAGAAATTTATGTTGAGCAACCCGAGGGTTTTATTGTGAATAGTCATGAAGATAAAGTGCAGAAGTTGAAGAAAGCTCAATATGGGCTTAAACAAGCACTAAGAGTGGAATTCTAGAATTGATGCCTATTTCAAGGCAAATGGCTTCTCTCAATGTCCATACAAACATGCACTTTATTTGAAGCAAGAAAAAGGTGATGCTCTATCGACTTGTTTATATGTTGATGACCTTATTTTTATTGGAAATAATTCAGCACTGATCAATGATTTTAAGGCATCGATGGTGAAAGAATTTAAGATGACGAATAATGATCTCATGAATTATTTTCTTGGCATCGAAGTGAAGCAAAGTGCAGGTGGAATTTTTATTTCCCAAAAAGGATATGCAGAAAATATCCTTGAAAAATTCAACAAGAAAAATTGTACACTAGTCAATACACCGATGGAATGCAGAACCAAGCTTTCGAAGTTTGATGAAAGTGTCGATGTTGATCCATTGTACTATAGAAGCTTGATTTGAAGCTTGAGATATTTGACATGTATGAGATCGGATATCATATATAGTGTTGAAATTATGAGTCGAAATATGGAGAAACCGAAATCATCTTATCTTAAAGTAGCAAAGAGGATACTTCGATACATCAAAGGTACTATTTCTCATGGCTTACACTACTATCAGTCTACATCCTTTCAGCTTAGAGGTTATTCAAATAGTGATTATGGTGGATATATCGATGATCGAAAAAGCACTATAGGTTTTGTGTTTTTCTTATGGCTGCTTAGCTTTAGCCGGTGAGCAACCAACGACCATGGTGAGGTTGGCTGGCCTCACCTGGGCGGGGCCGTCGTCACCCACCATAGGCGAGGCCAGGCTAGATCTAGCGATGCCGACCCTTGCTAGGCATTGCCTTCTCCCGGTGAGGCGGCCGTGGTCTGGGCGAAGGTGACACTTGGCGAGGTAGCTGTGGCTTGGGCGAGGGCTCCCTTGCCGGGGACATCCTCGCCTATGCGAGTTTGCTAGCCAAAGGTGGAAGAAAAGGAAAAAAAAAAGAAAAAAAATTAGAAAAAATATTTTAAAAATCGAAAAAAATACTAAAATATTATTAAAAATTGTCCACGTTAGCGTTAATGGTGCCACATAGGCCGGCCGATGTCCACGTCATCAATATATGGCAAAAATTAGCTGGAATGACTAAATTGGTATAAAAACAAAATGTTTAAGACTCAATTGGCATCAAAAAAGGTTTAGGACTAAATTGGCACCAATACAAAAGGTTCATGACTTTTTCAACACTTTTCCCGGTTTTGCTCGCCTGAGTCGCTAAAGCCCTTGGCACGTGGAGGAGCGTGATGATAAAGGAGGTAGACCTCTAACCAAGTCTTCTTAATTAACTTCACAAAGGGTCAGTTTATTTTGTGGAAAACATTTTCTGTGAAAACACTTTCTTTATTTTCCAGCATTTTGTTTGCTTAGAAAAATGAGTCAACGGAAATACTTTCCTCGTTAACAGAAAAGGTTTCCTTACTAAAACTTAAATTTAGAAAAATGATTTCCTCTTTAAAAGAACGGAAAATGTTTTCCAAAATATGATTCGATATTGGGGCCTGGACCTGAAACTCTACACTTAGGCACGAAAACTCCAATGTTGGTTCTCGAGTCTCAACATTAAGACTACGCCTCAACGACCGAGCTCGAGACCTCGGTGTCCAAGGCTTGGGCCCCAGGCACTAATACCCAAGTCCATCAAGGTTGAGCCCGATTCAGCACTCGAACTCGGGCCCATAAATGCCGTGCTCAAGTCCCCAATGCTCGAGCTCTAGTCCAGACACTCCGGCCCCAATCCACAAAGGCCATGTTCATGTCATCGGCACTTAGACTCGAGTCCTTAGTTAATGAAACATTTGTTTTTATAAAAATATTTATTTAAAAAAATCAAAAATTTTAAAAAACCATTTATTATTATTATTTTTTTAAAAATCGATTTATTTATTTATTTATTATTCTTATCTTCCCTTTTCTTTTTCTTCTTCTTTAGGCTGATCGTTGGCTAGCTTGCGGCTTGCCAGATTGAGGTGAGCTCGAGCTCGGTCGAGGTTGGAAAGCTCAAGCTCAGGTTTGGCCGAGGTCGACGAGCTCGAGCTTGCCTATGGCCATCGCCGGCCGAGCCTCGAGCTCGTTGGTGGCCGTTGTCAGCTAGTCGTGGCGGAGGAAGGTGGAAAAAGAAAAGAAAAAAGAAAAAGAAAAGAGAAAAATGAAAATTAAAAAATTTCAATTTTTTTTTTAAAAAAAGAGAAATAAAAAATTCAAAAAAAATTTTGCCCGAAATAAAGTCATGAAATTCGAAACATTTTCCAATGAAATCCAAACACCAGAAAACGATTTTTATTATATATCTCCAGACAAAGGAAAACTAAGCGTATTTGTGAAAAATGATTTTCTAGAAAATATTTTCCTTTATATTTGAGTTTTTCACAAAACAAATACACCCTGAGCTGTTGAAGTTAAGATATCCCAAACAAATTTGTAATACCATAACTAGGCTCTGAACGTAGTCATGGCCACAGGCCGGTTTCGGCCCGATCAAACCCAGGCCTGACCCATTGACCGGGCCCGCGGTTTGGAACTGGAATCGGCCCGTGGCCTACCGGCTCGGTTCTGATTCAAGAAATTTTGGAACTGGCCCGGAACCACATGTTCCGAGCCCGATTCCAAAAAAAATTCGAAAAAAAAAAAAGCCTGCAGCAGGGCCTGCAGGCCCTACTGTAGACTGCAATGCGGCTCGTTGCCAGGGCAGCCAGCCCTGGCAACAGGCAAAATTTAAAAAAAAAAAAAAGATAACCTAGATTAAAAACAAAAAAAGATAATCGTTGCAATTGCAACGGTTATCTAGATTTTTTTTAATTCTAAATTTTCTTCTCATTTTTTTCTTATAAATTTTTTCAAATTCTCTCAAATTTTCTCAATACTCTAAATTCTCTTAAAATTTTCTTAAATTCTCTCAATTTTCTCAATCCATGTAATTCTCTCTTAATTCTCCCAATCAATCTTCTCAATTCTCTCAATCCACTCAAAAAATGGCAAGTGGAAGTCAAGTGCCAACTGGCAAAGGTAAGAATACCATGACAGAATCCCACCATTCTTTTGATCCTTGTGATTATGCAGATTTTGAAGATGATGAAATTAACATTTTTCCCAATGTGGAACGCGTCCCGACATAAGAAAGTCTTCATCCTCCTGCCGAAATATCTACAACAAAGGAGGCAGAACGGGAACTTACATATGACATTTGGTATCACTTCACGAAAATAGAAAGATTTGATATTGATGAAAAAAAGGTATGATATAATTTGTAAACATTGTGGGAAAATATATCAATATACAGATGGACAAGGATATGGAATATTGAAACGACATCTTAGGAGTAAACATCCAACCCAAGCGGGAATCGATATCAGGCAACAACAAATTTCCAGGTACGTCAATCCTAATACTTCCCCTTTATTTCATTTTAATGAAAAAACTTATAAGGAAGAATTAAGTAAATTTGTTTCAGTTGAGCATTTATCATTTAGTTTTGGAGAAAGATTTGGTTTTAATCAATTTGTACAAAAAGCATGTGCTCTACAAGCAAAATGTGTTCCTAGAAATTCACTTAAACGAATAATTAAAGTTCTTTACAGAAATGGAAAAAAGGATTTACAAAACTTTTTTATGCAATTTAATGGATGCGTATATATAGGTAGTGATATTTTGAGTGATCATTGGCAAACAAATTCTTACATGGACATAACATGTTATTGGATAGATGACGATTAGAGTATTCAAAAAAGAATTCTTGCATTTAGAGTTTTCGATGATAAGCATACGGCAAATAATATTTATAGAATTATTAGGCAAATTTTAGAAGAATATTATTTGCTCAATAAAATTTTTTCAATTGGTTTTGATAATGCTGCGGCAAATACCGTTTCAATTGTTGATTTAGAAAATATTTGTAAACCCGCTTTTGGTGGAAAATTTTTTTACGTTAAATGTGCTTGTCATGTTTTAAATTTATGTGTACAAGATGGTTTGAGAACTCTCGATATTTTTCTTGAACTAATAAAAATGGCGATTCGATTTTTATGGAAACATCCCCAAAAAATGAAAGAATGGGGCAAATTTTATAAAGAAAATGCCAAAAAGCTAAAAAAGATTTCAAAGAGATGTTCCAACTCATTGGAATTCTACTTTCCACTTGATTGGTGAATCTTATGAGTATAAAGATTTATTATGTGCATTCATTTTTAATAATATACCTCAGATTAATTTATACCAACAAGAGTGGGGTATTTGCAAAAAAATTTTAGATATTTTAAAGGTTTTTAATGACGCAACTTATACTTTGTCCAGTGTTTATTATCCTACTACCAATTTATTTTTAGTAGAGTGTATTAATATTGTCGGAATTTTTGATGAATATAAAAGTAATATTGAATTACAACATACTATAGTAACAATGAAAATGAAGTGGCTACATTATTATGGCAAAATTCTCATTATTTATTTAGTTGCTTATGTTTTTTATCCGCGTTGCAAATTAGATGGTTTAAGTGATTATTTGCATACGTATTATCAATATTTATATTATGATACGGTAAATATTACAACCATACTAAATGAGGTTAAAAGCGTAGTAATAGAATTATATAATGAATTTTATACTAAATATAATTTAGGTGATATTGGATCTTCTCAATCTATCGAAACACAAAATGAGAGTACAGGTAAAATTAGTAGAGGGTATCAACTTTTATTAAATACACAAAAAAATAAAAGAGAATAATAGGAAATATTTCTGAATTAGAGTTTTTATCTAACCGTTTCCTTTGAGTTTGCTGAATCCGAAGGTAATACAGGTTTTTTTTAATTTTGAATTAGTGGAAGAGGCACGCAAGCAAATACCCAATCATTTCTCTTATTGCAAAACAAATTTTTGCAACCCCTTGTTTTACAGTTACGGTCGAACAAGCATTCAGTGCCGGAGGTAATATTTTGGACGAACATCGTTCAAGATTAGCTCCAGAATCAGTGGAGATAAAAACTTGTGTCGATAATTGGACGAAGACTCAATACCGACAACAAGAGATAGATCGAAATAATGAATCCGAATTCTTTAATGACAGATATACTACCGGTACCGGTACCGGTACCGCTATTGGAACAGAAACGGGTAGTGACGACTGAGGATAAAAGAACTGTTAGAGTTGGCAAATATTCTGGGGACTCTTGTTTCTCATACCGGGCATGCCCACGTGAGCTTAGGAAAACCGAAGTATAATCCGACGACATATGATCCCTACGCACGGAATGCGGGGGTTCGGATAGGCTTTGGTTTTTGGGTCATTTTAGGACATATATATTGTGTTTCTGTTTTTTTTATTGATCATTGTAACGAATTGTAAGGCGCTTAATGATAATTTATTAAGTTCAAGCCCCCTCATTCTCTCTTTTTGTCCTCAAATTTGGTTGCAATTTACATTTTTATTACAATTTATATTGAATAATTCATTATTTCATAATTTCATTAATTTTTTTATTTCATAATTTTTTTAAAAAATTTTAAATTATGAGCAGAAACCGAAATCGGAACCGGAAGAAACTGACCCGAAACCGGAACCTACCAGGAACCGGCCTGGAACCGTCCAGTTCTGATTCGTTCATGGCTAGGAACCGGAACCGTGGCCATTTGCCTGTGCCTCCATGGACGTTCCCGTCGAAGATGTATGTACATTCCTTCATATTTGAATTATCGGGGTAGGAAATTGTGAATGATCGAGGGAAACGTCGATCAAAAGCGGCGGAGTGTCCAATCGGGGACGGGGTCTCGCCGCTGCGGCGGCGGCGACGAGTGGGAAGAGCTGCTGTCGGGAAGCTGGCCAAGGAAAAAAAACCAGAGTCCCACATCTCAGATCTCCGCTTCTTCTCGGGGACGGAAGAAATGGCGGAACCCATCGCGAAGTCGGCGATCTCCGCTCTCGTAGCCCTGGTCCTGGTCTCGGTCTCGTCGGCCCTCGCTGGTCCGGACGCCGTGCCGTTCATCGTCGCTCACAAGAAGGCCGACGCCCTCGGCCGGCTCAGATCCGGCGCCGATCGCGTCTCCGTCACCGTCGACGTCTACAACCGCGGGGCTTCGTAAGTCGGGTCGGTTTTCTTGTTTGGAGGTTTTTTTCGGGCGATCGCGGATCTAGTGGAGCTCGTGCGCGGCACGTTCGTTTGGTTGACCGGAGGATTAGCTCGATTGGTCTTTTCTTTGGTTGTGAGTTCTGTTTGGTTGCTGTTCGGGAGCGACATCGTCGTCCGTTTCGTGCTGCGTGTGTTTTTCTTTAGCAGGAAATCAGTGATTCCGGTGATGTCCTAAGCAACAGTTGCCTGCGAATGGTATCCGTCATTTGATCGCGACATTTGCATTGCTTTCTTGTTGCCAAAGAGTTTAATTGTCGGATGACGCTGTCGCATGGATGCACTTGTTATCTTCGGCTTAGCGTTATTGGGATCTCGAGGATGAGTTGAAAGACAGAGGACCCAGATTAGACATGACATGTGGAATTCCACGAACATTTCTACTAGTTGTAGAGCAGTGGCATGCTGTAGTATAGTATGTTCATTTGCTGTACAAACGGTGTTTGAGTGGACTGTTCGTGTAATCAGATTGCAGTTATGTATTACTTACCTTTGGATATAAGCATTGCCATGGATAGATCTTGCGTGAGATGTTTCTTGCAGCATTTCTCATCATTGTTCAGTCCTCACACAATGTGACATGTCACCTTTCTTCCCCGAATGTGTTCCGACGATGTTTGGGATCCTGTTTGTCCTTTGCTTGTTGGATGACTCTTGGGTTATAGCTCATTTGGCATGCATCATTGTTCTCTGTCACATTAAGCTTACTATTTCATCGTGGTGGAAAAATTTAGTAATTCCTTTTCCTGCCATTATATCTGCAGGTCTGCCTATGATGTGAGTCTTGTGGATAATAGTTGGCCATCGGATGTCTTTGCTGTTGTCAGTGGTAACACATCCAGGACATGGGAAAGGATCGACAGGTGAGTCTTCTTTTTCTTGCTTATTTGCTCCATGATTTGCCTGTTATATATTCTGAAAGTGTGGAGGTCCATGTCTGTGTACTGTAGTGGTGGTCTTGTATCACACTCTTTTGAATTGGAGGCCAAAGAAAAAGGGATGTTCGCTGGGGCGCCTGCAGTAATTACATTTCGAATTCCCACTAAAGTTGCTCTACAGGTGCAACATCTACTCTAATGTGACATGATCTCTCTCTCTCTCTCTCTCTCTCTCTCTCTCTCTCTCTCTCTCTCTCTCTCTCTCTCACACACACACACACACACACACATTGATCTGTTGCTTTACTCGTCAAATTGTTGGTTTTTAGGAGGCCTATTCTACTCCTATACTGCCTCTTGATATCCTCGCAGATAGACCACCACAGCAGAAGATTGACTGGGTAAGTTACTGCACTATGTCTTTATATGTTTGAAATGCCATTTCTTAGCAAATGTATCTTTTTTATGACTGATCCATTTTCTTGTTTTTCATGGAATTGTCTACTTCCTGGACCGGGTTATTGCAGGTTAAGGTACGAGTAGTCGTGATCTTTCTTCTAATCTTTCAGTTTCAGCTTAAGTGGTTGTCAATGGATGTCATGGTATTTTGTTCTAGCATCTCTTTCTTGTCTGTTTCTGGATATATATATGAACCTATCAAGCAGTGAGTGTAAGTGGAAAAAGGATGTGCATCCATATCCACAGCAATAAAGGAGTTAGGATGCCTGGCAATGTCTGCTTTTATCTTTGATTTTCCTTATCATCTCTCCTTTTTAAACCTTATAATTATCTAGTCTAGTGGTATATCATGGTGTGAAACAACACTCTAGGTTAGCTTCAGTCTGCAGTGGTTGATTTGTCAACTGGCCATCGTGATTTTACCTCATAAAAGTGGATAATGTGATTCTACTGTCTATTCTCTCAAACCCTTGGCTCACTTCCTCAGCTTTTTGAACTTGATGTATAGTATGATCATATCAGGCAGAGGGCGTATCTTCTTTTTCTCTTGCCACTAAGTTCTATTATTCTCTACTGCAGAGGTTGCTGGCACAGTACGGATCTCTAGTTTCTGTAATTTCCTTCGCGGTTCTCTTTGTGTGCTTGATCTCCTCGCCATCAAGATCAAGTGCTGCCAAAGGTAGCAAGAAAAGGCGCTGATCAAAGTAGGCTCGTTTCTGATTAGATTTTGCACTGTTGCATGCGCGAGTAATTAATCAGACCATTCTATCTTCTAGGGAACCATAAAGTGACCTTTGCGGTCAGAAATTTCCTGAATAGATGGAATTTTGAGCTTGAGAGGACCAACTAATTTCTAGGTAGAGTAACATGAAGCTGGTGGAGAAGTTAAATTTAGTTGCCTATGTACATTTTGTGATGAGCCATTAATTTTTCATTGAATAGCATGTCCGGCTTCCAGTTCTATTTCACTTGATTATATCTGGTATCGTTTTTCCCCCAGCTATGATTGCATGTTTGTGGACAAAGTGCTGATGAGGCACACGAGATGAAGGCTGCATCTTTGTCTTGTTATCTGCTCCGAGATTCAAGTAACCCTCGATTTGTTCCTTCTTGCAAGGAAATTTTGCTCATAATTCTTGACATGAACCGCGGGACAGGACTTCATCACACACTGTCTAATTTATTTCCATGCTCTGGCTATTGCGTGTTGATTGGTGGTTATCTTCTCTACACTCATACACGATTTGGGAAGTTTACTTTTCGACCAATGAACAAACTGCTAAGTTATCTGAAAGAAGTAGGCCTCCAACCAATGTTTTCTGGAGCAATGTCGTCTACCAATGGAACAGATGCGAGGGTGAACGAAGTCTCATTCGGAGCGAATGCGAGGTTATGCGGCTTATAGCTTTGGCTCTGTGGTTATAAAGGTCGGCTCCTCTTGGAATTAGCATGTTGGGGCTGTGTAAAGCTCGTGCCGTTCGTGTGAGCTTTGTCCCAATAGATATGTGCTGCCCTGGTACAAGGTGTCGCTCGGAGCTTTCCGCTTTTTGGCCCCTTCTTTACACTGGTGAATATGCATAGAGACCATTTAACCAGAAGGGACGGAATTTGAGCTCCTGATGGGCTATGGCAACCGAAATAGGAGATGCACTTGTCCACGCAAACGTTTGCGTTCCGATGTCCGGTGTAACTCAATCTTCGGCTTCCAGTGTGATCATCGGTGACAGCTTGCGATCACGAACTCTGGCCTCGTCGCAAAAGGTCAACTCTGATGAGACGAGAGGCTCGTGCCGACATTAGGAGCTATCATTTTAGTAGCCGGTGGCTCAAGTTAGCATGGCCCAAGGATTTTAGGAAAACTAAACCCCATAACAGTTCCCATGTTGCTCTCCTCACTTCTGTCATGAGTCATATGACCCACCTTTTGCCTCCTCAGTTTCATTGCCCATCTGGACGACCCTGCACACACTGCAATGTGCAAACGGTTGTGGAAGGAAGAAGCCGCCAAAAAAACACACGTTGGACGCTTTAGCCAGACGAAGTTTCCTTTGATCGAGAAATGACTGGCTGGTCACCATAAATTATTGTTTCCGATGTGATTGCGGGTGAACTCCGGCTTGGGTTCGAGTTCGCTTGACACGAGTCCCACATGACCAATGGAAGCGGATATGTCGAGTTCATAAACCCCGGTCCAAGTTCAAGTTCAAGTTCAAGAGTGTCTTCTGACCGCGTCGCAATCGAGGCCGATTCCCCGCGAATTGGGTTGGCCTTACTTCTAACCACTGAAACCCATCGGTGTCTATCATGTGCCCTAATCAAAATTTGACAAGTGAAATCTGTGATATTTCCCCCCTGCCTACTAAAAACAATTCAGCAAGAATCGATTGCACACGCACATTTATGAGGCAACCAAATAAAGAAGATTTTCAATACTGATCTGATATATACAATTAATGTTTTAAAATCTAAGTAATATAATAAGCGCCTTACAGAACCGCAGGTAATAATTACAGACAGGTTGTGTTCAGCCGTAGCAATTAAGAAAACCCAGGGATAGGACAGAACACAGCACGGCTTCATCTCTCCCTCTCTCTCTCTCTGCATTTACGAACACAAAAACAAAGAAATCAATGACAGTTTGAATTCATCTCCATCGTCGCAGAAAGGGCAAAGCAGGAGGGAGAAAGATGAGCTACCAGAGAGCTCCTCACGACCCTTACCCTCCTCCACCAGGTGAGATCGAAACGGCCCCGTTTCCACCGTCTCTCTCTCCCTCTCTCCATGATCGCCTTTCTTGACCGAATCTTGTTTTTGATCATTTGGGCAAAAGCGACTTCTTTCCTCCTGATGATCTCCGCTTTGCACTTTGGGTTGAATCTCGCTTTCCGCAGGGTACCCATCTGCCCCCCAGCCGCCGCCCGGCTACCCTTCGGCCCCGCCGGGCTACCCTTCGGCTCCGCCGTTCGAGGCCTATCCGTACCCTCAACCGCTGGTGCCGCCGCCGCCGCCGCCTCGGCCGCCCTTCGAGGGGTACCAGGGGTACTTCGCCGGAGGGTATCCGCCGCCTCCGCCGCCGCCGCCGTCGCTGCCTCATTACCACCATCACCACTATGATCATCACCACTATAACGATCAGCCGGGCTGTGGTTCCTTTTTGCAGGGCTGGTATGATGACTGTCTTTTGGGTTCTTTTTGTACCTTCAGCTGTCATTTTCTTTTTGTAAATTTAGGTGTATTATGGTGGTGTTATCTACTTAGTTCTTGAGAATTGCATGAGGAGTGGAGAGAGATGTGTTTTTGGCTATGGATGTGGTTGCTGCTTTTTACTTGTCACGGGCTTCTGGTTTAATCTTTATGGGAGAGAAGGAAAAGAGATGCGAAGTTCATTGATGTTTTTGTTTAGTCGGGTTTTTTTGGTCCATCTTAATTCCTCTTGTATGGTTAACTGGGACACTTTGTTTTCGCAATGAATTCGAATCTAGGCACCTGGAAGTATTCTTCCTGAGATTGGGAAAGATTTATTACGATGGAGAGGAGTTGAGAATCGAGAGAATTTGATCTAAAATTAATATGATTAGCATTTACAAGATGCTGTTGTAAGTGATATTGGATAAAGGTTTCTAGTGTTGAGTTGGATCGATATGGCCTTATATTTGGACTGCCAGAACCCTTGTTTTTGGATGACAACCGCATGTTTGGAGCTCAACTAGGAATGCTGACTAGTGCCGGTTGAGGACCCAAAGGATAGTGTTAAAGTTAAGCCGTTTCCGCCCTCTCTTTTTGTCTCATCGTAATGAATATTTGCAATGTTAAGATGCTGCAGGGAGGTATGCCTTGATTCACCCCCATTACACATTTGTGTAAACAATGTTTTCGGCAGTAGCAAAGTAATGGACAAGGATCATTTTAGTTCACGAGGGATGATCAGTTGTCATCAACAAGCTTTCTGTCGCTCCTTGGTTGCTGTTTAGTTGCTACTGTTCCAGTTAATGAGAAAAAATGATAATTCTTATAGTCATAGCTCGAGAAACTCTTCCACTCTTAGTTTCCTTTGTGAAGCTCTCTAAAATTTTTTTTTATTATGTGGCAGAAATTGATGCACAAGCTTTGACCTTTTACTTTGGCGAATAGGAAATGAGTTGGTAACTGTGCGGTTTTTTGTGTTGCGCAGCTTGGCTGCGCTCTGCTGCTGCTGTATGATGGAGGAATGCTGCTTCTTTCTTCGCTGAAGACGGATGAATTATAATACCTGATGCACTGGTTGGTTATTGTTTGCGACATTGCCCATGAATTGCTATTATTGAAGAATGTTGTTGGATCTGGTATATCTTTGTTATAGCTGTTTGCTGAGAAAGAAACGGTGTTCCATGTTTATTAAAGATACAGTTGTGGAGTCTGAAAGCATAGAGGTATTTTGTTGTTAATGGAATATATGTAATTTTCATATTAAAGCGAGTAAATAGTACCGTTTGCTAATGGCATATATTTAATTTTCATCATTACTATATTTGTCATAGACACTTGCAATATAATGAATTCTAAACCTGAAACTTGTAACTCCAAAAGCTGATTCCAATAGTGGAGAGATTGCTTAGTGCACTGTGGTTTTTTCCTATTCGGATTTTGAAGAAGTTTTTCTCATGAAAATTCGCATCTTCTCTTCCATTTTTTGTCTTCGGCAGTTTGCGTTCCTAACAACTGGTATTATATTGCAAAATGGTGGGAGCGACAAATATGAATGAAGGAAATGTGAAGATCAATCAGTTCGACAACAAGTTCTTTGGATTCTGGAAGATACAGATAGAGAATCTATTGTTTCAAAAGAACTTACATTAACCTTTGTTGGGAGAGAAACCAGATTCGGTCAAGCAAGAAAATTGGGAATTGTTAGAGCGACCAAAATTGGGTGTGATTTGTCTCACGTTGTCGTGGAACATCACCTTCAACATTGTCAATTAAAGGACAACTGTGGAATTGATGATGGCCGGAGGGCAACTAAGATTGCATTGAGTAGTTCGTTTAGTCAGAATAACTTATAACTTTAAGTAATCCGAGATTAATTCTTAGCGAGTATACTCGTAGAAGAGAATCGGGTGAAGAATCGGGTGAATTTTCAAGCACTGCCTAGAATACCAAAGGTAGAGGGAAAAGAAATCAATGCAGTCGGAACCAATACTGTGGTAGATCAGAGTCTACAAGGAGAAGCAAATTATGAAAAGAAAGTCCATCTAAGACGAAAATGTAGAACCTTAAGAAAGAAAAGTTGGTATCGATATCGAAATCAAAAGAGGAGAAATCTGTGGATGCAGGTCAAACGCTTGACAAAGATTCTTTAATTTTAATCGTTACAGTCCGATGCAGTCTTAGATTCTAGACTCATTTGCGTGAATTGATTCCACTTCATGCGAAGAATTAATGGACAATTTTGGTTGCTAGAAAGTTTGGAAATGTTCATGATGATGATGATGGACTTTTGGATATTACTGGGAAGCTTGATGTTCACAAAAAGACTTGCTATCGGGTATCAATGGAAATTGTAAGATATCATATTTGTTTCAGATCTTAAGAGAAATTTGATCTTTCTATGTCAATTAAATAGTATCGGATACATCACCATTTTTTGGGACTGCTCTTGGAAAATTGTTCAAGGTTAGTTGTACTACAGGGAACAATAGAAACATTATACACGAAATAAAGCAGTAGAGAAACCAACAAGATTGTTGAGTTAGAAGCTGATTCCAAATTAGTTTGGACACACGAGTGAAAAAGGGGATGAATGAGTTAGCATCAAAGGCTAAACTGTCTGATTTGAAGTCCATAGACATTGGTCTACGTCAGGATTGCGTTCTGGGCAAGTGGAAACGTGCCGGTTTTTCAAAAATTGGGAAAGAACAAAAAAGAAACAAGGGATAATGACACAAATAGTCCCTAAACTTTGACCCAATGTGCAATTTGGTCCCTGAACTTTTAATTTGTTTAATGTAGTCCCTGAACTTTAACATAATGTTCAATTTGGTCCCTGAACTTTTGATTTGTTCAATGTGGTCCCTGAACTTTTAATATGCGTTCAATTTAGTCCCTGAACTTTTAATATGCGTTCAATTTAACATTGCAATTAGTTGGATGTCTAGACTTCAGAAGCGTATGTGCCTCTTAACCACTAAAGCTAAGTACGTTGTTATATCTTAAGCTGACGACGAGACAATTTGGTTGAATAATTTTCCGAAGGAGATAGTCAAGGAGTAGAATAGCAGTGTTCTTTTCAGTGACAAGAGGAGTGCTAATTTTCTTGTAAAAGATCTGGTATTTCTCTCAAGGATGAAACACATTGAGTTGAAGTATTCCTCTGGAGTGACATAATCTTTTGCTGCTGGTGTAATCATCGCGATTGACGACGACACCGTATGCGGGACGACTCGAGCGGATCAAAATTTCCGACATGATCTTCGCCGTCCCCCTCAACTGGAATAAAGAACCAAGATCCCCTCTGTTTCCAAGCCATTGCCTCCCTATTTTGCCATTTCCCATCCCAGCGAGTGTCGCCGTGCTGATGTGCAAGCGAATGCTGAAGGAAGGAGCCGATGAGGATTGGATTTCGCTTCGAATCTTCAGCCAAACAGGAAGCTTTCATTTCTCGGAGACGAGACTCTCCCGTCTTTGATAAAACCATCGTTCTCCGACGCGGTCATGGGCAGACCCAAATTCGCGTGATCAGAATCCACTAACCACGATCTCCACGTACGAATCCCGCATGATCAATGGATGCGATCCATACCAATACCAAGCTCGTGCATCCAAGTTTAAGCAAAGAGTTTCTCCGGATCCCCGTGAATTGGGGGGGTCTAGACTCTTAACCACAGAAAACCCATTAGGGTCATTAACTTCCACAAAAGATATTTGACAAATTGAGTCCCGAAATTTTTTAATTTTTTGGCCTTCCTCTTGGAATAACTCGAGGGGAGTCAATTATACAATTTCGTAAGAATGTGCTTCGGGATATTTCATCAAAATAGCGAATAAGGAAGCTTGCCAACTCCTAACACCGATTGCCCTCGTGACATGTAGAATCGACATTTCGAAATGTTAGACAAGTGTTTTTTTTTATCAAACGTTATTAATAGCTTATCAAGAATACTCCGTTAACAAAAACCATCGGCGAGAAATGACAGAGACAGTTGGATTTCGCCGTGGCAGTTAAGGACACCACGAGAAAAGGACAGGACAGGACAACGACCTCTTCATCTCTCCCTGTCCTTCTGTCTCCCTCGCCCTCTCCATTTGCTGACATACGACAAAAGAATCCATGGCAGTTTGAATCCATCGTCGCGGAAAGCAAGGAGGCGGAGGAGGAGAGGAAAAATATGAGCTACCAGATAGCTCCTCAGGACCCTTCCCCGCCATCAGGTGGAGATCGACGGGATCGCTTTTCTTGATTGGGGAAATGTTGAGTTTCTTGAACATTTTCTTGAATCTCGCTTTTCGCAGGGTACCCGTCTGCTGCCCACCCGCCGCCGAATTACCCTTCGGCGCCGCCGCTCGAGGCAGGCCCGTACGCTCCCACGGCGGGGCCGCCGCCGCCGCCTCAACCACACTTCGAGGGTTACCAGCGGTACTTCGCCGGAGGGTATCCTCCGCCGCCGCCGCAGCCGCCGTCGCCCCCTCGTTACCCCCACCACCACCGCGATGATCACCACTGTAATGATCAGCCGGGTTGTGCTCCCCTTCTGCAGTGCTGGTATGATTGCTCTCTTTGGGTAGTTCTGGTCATTTTCCCCGTTTTCTTTTTGTACCTTCAGCTGTATGTTTCTTCTGGTAATTTCAGGGAAAAATTATTGGGATGTTATCGGCTTAGTTCTTGAGAATTGTATGAGTAGCGGAGCGAAATATGTGTTTTTCTGGTTATGGATATGGTTGCTGCTATTTACTAGTCAAGGGCTCCTCATTTGATATTTGTTGTAGAGAAGGAAAAAAAATGCCGGAGTTCGTCGATTTTTCTGTTCAGTCGGGTCTGTTTGGTCAATGTTCATTCTTCTTATAATGTTAATACGGACATTTGGTTTTCGCAATGAATTCGAATCCAGGCACGGGAAAGATTCTTTCCGAGATGAGAAAGGGATATTAGAATGGAGAGAGTTTAGTCTGAGATTAACACGATCAACATTTACAATTTGCCGGTGTGAGTGATATCAGAGCAAGGTTTCAAGTGTCCAATTTGAGTTGCATCAATTCTGCCTTTCATTTGTCCTGCTAGAAATCTTGTTTCTGTATAACACGACATGTTGTGGAGCTCAACTAGGTATTGCTGCCTATGTGCCGGTTGAGAACCCGCAGGATAGTATTAAAGTTATGCTGTTTCCTCCCCTCTCTCTCGTCTCCTTGTAATGAATTTCGCACTGTTAAGATGCTGCAGTGATGCATGCAGAGATTTACCCCCATTACCTTTATGTGAACTATGTTTTCAGCGGTTGCAATATCATGGACAAGGATCGCTTTAGTTCGCACGGGATGGTCGGTTGTCATCAACAAGCTTTCTCACTTTGTGGTTGCTGTTTATTAGTCACTGTTCCAGTAATGAAGAGAAATGATAATACTTATAGCTCAAGAAACTCTTCCACTCTTTACTTTCCTTTGCGAAGCTCTCTAAAAAGCCATCCATTATGTGGGAGAAATTGATGCTCAAGCTTTGACCTTTTACTCTGGAGAATAAGAGATGAGTTAGTAACTGTGCGGTTCTTGTGTTGTGCAGCTGGGCTGTGCTCTGCTGCTGCTGTATGATGGAGGAATGCTGCTGCTGTATGATGGAGGAATTCTGCTGCTTTCTTCGCTGAAGACAGATGACTTACAATGTTCGATACACTGCCCATGGATCACTATTATTGAAGAATGTTGTTGAATCTGGTACACTAGCTCAAATGTTTGGAGACCACTTCACATGAACACGTGTGATACAATCTTGCTTATGGGGATTCTTGCCTCCTTTTTCAGACAATCTTAACATAGGCATCTTTCTTCTAGCTTTCTATCATCCTTTCTGGTGGGATTCTTTCGTGAATGCCTTATTAAGATTTTACTCCGTTCTTCCAACTTCCTTGAACGAGGGGAACATACATTCAACTGTGATCTACTTCAGCAGGACCAGAACCGATTCTTAATACCGCTAGCAAAAACTAAGGAAATGTCTGACATGAACAATCAAGTGACGCGAAAACTAGAATTTTTTCCCCAAACGATGAGATGAGCTCCGGAGACCCCGAAGAAGCTTTTGCCAAAATCACTGCAAAAACATTAAATAATAGGCGTATACCGGTTCAGAATTCACAGCTCCAGTTATGCCCGTAACTTTCCGGTCTTCCGGCGCATCAATACAAGAGGTCATAATTCGAGGCATAACGCCCGCGCCAGCGTAGCTAAAAAGAAAAACCTGTAAAGGGTGTGGGATGCGATGGAATTGGTTTAATTAAGTCAATCTGCATTCTACACTGCATTTCCCTTCATACTAGAACACGCTTTCACTGAACTTCATTACAGCTAACAATATAGCCTAAAAGCTTATTCCAAACCTGTAATATTACAGGAAACTGCGCCCTCCCTAACCAACCAGCATGAAGAGTCGCTTCTTTGAATTCATGGTGCTAAAGAAACATCTACTTATAAGTAGGAGCACAATAGCATCTCTTCTGAATAAAATAAAAAATCACCATACAACTAAAAATCCACAAATTACGAACCTACATGAGGTAAAATGATGATACAACAGGAGATTTCGAGGCGGAGCCACAACAATGCACCTTGAGTGAACCCTACAATGTCCACACATAGTCTGGTGCATCCTTCCTCGGCCCCACCAAGGTTCGGTAAAGGTACATCTTTTCTACTTTCTGCCCATCGTCAATGCAAGCCTCCATCTCATCGATTTCATTGATAATCTCCACGTTCAGCCTCGGCATCTTCTTTGCTAGGGTTTTGCAGCCTCCAAGGGTAACATCGCAGGACGACATCCAAAGGGATCGCATTGTTTCATACTTTCCCACGTCCCTCAGAAGTGCGATGTTACCAAAGGGGCTGTCCCTGATTTCCAATTTCCGAATCTTCTTGCACCCATTTAACACATAAAGCATTCCCTTGTCACTGTTCCCAGCAAATGCAATAGAAAGCATCTCAAGCTGTTCGGCGAACGCGCCGATATAATTGAAGACCTGGTCAGTAAGAAGGCCAGAAAGTGACAAGCGCCTGAGACCCTTGCATGACTGAACAATAGCCCCGAATCCTTCATCAAGAGGCTGATTGGTTGAAGTATCCGGTTTTACAGGGTCAAGGGTGCACAACCGGAACCGAATGAAATTAGGGCAGTTCTGGGCTACAATTTTCAGGGCAGCATTTGTCATCTGCTGGCAGAAGTATAGCAATGAGTTAAGCTTTGGACAACCTCTGGAAATAGCAACCAAGCCTTCTTCAGTCACTGCAGCATTTCCAACCCCATAAGGATCAGATGGAAAAACCCTCAATTCCTGTAGTTCTCTGCAGCTTGAAGCCACGACTCCCAGTCCTTTATCTCCTATGCAGTCGAGTATCTGCAAAATTTTGCCACAGATTGATATGAAGAAGAATTTTACTCCCAGCAACACAAATGTGAAAATTAATTCGATATTCAGCTAAAGGCTAAGATATCACACCCATAAGCGCTGAAGTTTTCTGCAACGGCGGATTAACTTAGTTAGCTCACTTCCAGGGATCCCTGGAGCATAACTCAGATTCAAGGAGGTCAGGCTTGAACATATGGGATAAATAGCTGGTAGGCAGTAAGAAGCAACCTCCAAGAATCCAGATAAGCTCCTCATAGATTTGCATTTTTCAATTGTTGTTAACAACTTGTTGTAGGTTTCAGAATCTGGGTCTTGGGAAAAAGAGCCCACGCCTAAGTCCACCAACTGAGGTGCTCGGGCAAGGATCTTCTGCAGCGTGTCAAGAGGGACAGCACGGCTTAGCCTCAAGCTCTTGAGATTTGGAGATCTTGCCACAAGCCTCTCAAGTGCTGCTGAATTTATATCTCCTTTCAAGCATGCAAAATTTAGGGAGACAAGAGAGGTGCAGCTTTCAGGAAAGCAGTTTAGCCACTGGCCTCTATGATCGTCAACTTCATTTTCTTGCAAGTCCAGCTCCCTAAGAAACCTAAAACGTTCCAAGTTCAAAGAAGCAGATTAGGGAAAGACAGAAGCCAAATTCAAATCGAGTCCACTCAGGCATGTTGATCCCCATCATCAAATCCATTTTTTTACTGCATGAACCTCCTCTTGTGAGACCCTTTCCCACAACAGCACGGCATGAACTATTGGATAGGTTGCACCAACCACAGGCCATGATAAACTCGAGCAAAATGAAAGCAATTTGGTAGTATTCAAGCAAAAAAAAAGACCGCTTAAGTATACCTCTATTTCATTCTTAAAACAGAAAAATAAAATAGAAACTAGGAGGTTGTAAAAACAGGAAAAGCCAAAGATATGCCGCCATGCAATGTTAGCATCCACAGGGTCAACTTGCAATGCTGCTGGAAAATTAGACATGCAAATTTATTCATTCTTATGTCTATGCAATATGACACTAGCTGGCATGAACCACGTAAAAAATAGATCACGGATAGCACTCTCTTCCAGAATTGTAACAGCGTATCACAACCGTCTGCCTCAAAGAGAAAACTACAGTGACCCAATATCTACATTAGAGGCCATAAGTTCCAGCTGCATAAGGCTGCACGACAAGCATGAGATAAAAACTATATGAACGGATGCAGATGGATATAACCAACCAACGAGAAATTGCTAATGATGGGTATTTGACAGCAGAGGGCCTTCTAATTCATGCGATGCACCGCATTTGGCGTATTCATCCCATTTTGGTTCTTCATGCAGCTAAGTTTACAGTCCACATCAACGAATTGTGTGGCATTGGCATACCTGTACCACTACATGGTGCATTGAACCAATTTGCAGGTGCTGCTTACAGCAGAATGTGATCAAATGAAAGACAATTAATAAGCATGCCTGTACCACTACATGGTGCATGTGGACCATATTCTAGGTGCTGCTTACAAATCAGTCAGCATGACCCGTGAGCGTTCACCACATTCCTGTACTTGAATCCACCAGGTTTTCTATGGGCAAGCAATTAGGCTACATACGGAACAAGCTAAATAACCAACATAACCAACTAAATAATCAGTAAAGTATTGCAGCTACATGAGGGCACAACCAGAATATACATAAATAGGAGTATATAAAGAGACTACATGCTAAACTGCAAACGCAACAAGGACTGTGACAAATAAATCGCAGATTGTCCAGGCATGACATTGAAACATCAGAGTCAATCAACAATATGGAACTGCGTAAAGTTCTCACCTACAGTTGGCCGCTATAGCTGCAAGGCCATCAGTAGTGAACCCATCGCAGCTAACAAGAACCAAAGACTTGAAATTTACAAACGATCTTGAAATCAGCTCAAGACCATCATCTGTGACCAACATCCTCTTCAACCTGAGCTCCTCCAAATTAACCCTACTCCGAGCCAATGCCTCGATCCAAGGGTACACGGACCCTCCCCAGTCATGCGGCACTAGATTGAAGTCAGCGAAATGGGGCTTTCCCTTCAGAGTGAGCGATTTCAACCCCGGAAACCTCGCGATCAATCTCTCGGGACTTATCGCGTAGCAATTCCCGATAAACACTCTCCGCCTGCTAAACCTCTCGATCCTATACCACGATTTACACACCAAGGAGATCGCGTTGCGGTCTAAGTTCGACGTCACGAAGTCGAACACGTGCTCCATGACTTCATCCGGAAAATAATTCATCTTCCCTTCCCCAAGAGTCAAACCCCAATTCCCACAACCTTCCAGGAGGAAAAACAATAAAAATCCCAACTTTCCTAGCAAAATGGGCACCCTCAATCCATCCCTCTCGTTGGAAAGGCAAAAAAAAAAAGAACAAGAAACCCTAACGAAAAAACAACCTAATTCCAACACGACCCACCAACCGAAAAGGAGCAAATAGCTCGGAGACAAAAAAAAAATGCACGGAGAGGTCGAGCTACAACCTGCGAACCGAATCGAAACCTACCCAACTCAAAAAAGAAAACCCCAGATCTAAACGCTTAAAACCGCGCGAGGCTCGAGAGGAAATGGCGACGGACGGAAACCCAGAAGCGGACCTCAAATATCTTCCCGATTCCGATCAGATCTGAACGCAGGAAAGACTCGGGGAGAACCCACCAAACCACCACCCTAAACAAATCTCTTCCGAGAAAGAACGAGAGCTTCCTGGGTAAAGAGAGCGGGAAGCTCGGAAAAGAAAGGCAAAAAGAAGGAGAAAACCTCCCCCCTCCCTCCTTCAGCTATCATCAGCCTACAACAAATCAAGAAGTCATGATTGCAGCAGGCAGCAGCTGAAGAGCCAACGAAAAAAAAAAAGAAAGGAAGGGAAGGGAGATGAAAACAAAGAACAGCTCCCGAATTTATCAGATCGCAGGATCTACGATCTCCATGAGTAGACACGAGATCTCCTCAATGACCCTGGATATACAGAGCCCCCCTCTCCTCCCTCTCTCTCCTCTCTCTCTCTCTCTCTCTTCTGTGCGTACCACGATGCTCTGCTTGAGTTTGAGCTTCAACTCAGAGAGACAGAGACAGAGACAGAGAAGGGGAAAGGCGTGGGGGCTGACCACACACCACCACCCGCCCCTCCCTCCTCCCCTTCCCCCTCCTCCTCCAAACCATGGTTACGCGCCCCGGGGGCTGACGGGGCTTAACCATGGTTAGATCGGACGGCGGCGGTCGCGTGGCGAGGGGGGAGGCGGTGTGGGATCTGGGCCGTCCGTGGGTGACCAGTGATGTAACGTGCATGTGACCTTATCTCTCCGGTAGATAGATAGATAGAGGGAGAGAGAGAGAGGGAGAGGAGAGAGAAACCAAAAAAAGTCGTCAGTCGCGTTGGCCCTTTGCGGAAATGCCCCTCGGTCTCGCCCCAAATTACGGCCCCGTGCCACTCCTGCAGATAAGACCCGAGGCCCGGGGGGGGGGGTCCGCCCCCCACGCGCGCGAGTGCGGGCGTCGCTCGCGGGCTCGGGCGCGTGGTCCCCCGCTGGGAGGGCGAGTACGGGGTTCGCTGCGTACTCGCGCGGAGGGGGTTCGCGGGGTTGCTTGTGGGGCTCGGCATTGTTGTGTCAGAAAACAAATTATTGCTCCTTTTTTTATTTTTATTTTTTTTCCGTTTTGTCCTTTTTTTTTTGGCCCTTTCTTTTTTGAGGATAAGTGAATCATAACCATTTTAATGATTAGGTGACTCGTAAAAGGAAAAAAAAAGAGGAAAATTTATTTTATTTTAGACAAAATCTAAGACTGCAATAAATGCGCCACGGTTAATAGTGAAAAAAGCGAATTTCTTTTATATATATTTTTTGTTATTTTATTTTTCTCTCATGTGATGAACGTTGCAGCGTCAGAATTACCCTAACGATAATAATAAAAGTAATAATAAACAATAACAATAACTATAATGACAATAATAATAATAGCGATAAGCGTGCGGGATCTTCTAAGTTCTCTGATTAGTGATTACTTTTGCTTGTGCAATCGCATGCTCCTTGCTTATCCTTGTTATTTACCATGTTGTACAATTTCAACATCTTTACACCTAGCTTGTAACAAAAATTTAACGGAAGATTGTCGTGAAGTCCCGAAATGCGATACGTGCAATTTTCCATCTAGGTAAATCTAGTATTTAGCTTCTTGAGTGTGATCGAACATTGTGTGGCTCTTTAGCTCAATTAGATATGGCTAACAAACAATCAAGAGATAGTGAATTAGTTGCTTTTAAGAGAGTTTATGGCGTTTTTGTTAATGACTGTCAAAATGCTTTTGCAGAAGGAAAACTGTATCGTGCGGATGCAACGGCTTCTATCGAATTAATAAAAAAAAATGAGCGAAAGAGATAGAAGACATTACAAGACATATGTATTAGTGGTTCGGTCTTTCACTTGGCCGACATCCATTCTTTCGGACCGACACGAGAAAAAAGAAAACCCACCACCAATTTTGGAGACACTATTTATTATCTGTAGACGGTGCAAATTTTACACGAGATACAAATAGAAGCGCCTCTAATGATACTATACTTAACTCTCTTCAAGGATTACAGACTTCTACACACAAGAACAGCCAAGAAGGCGAACGCTCGGAGCTAGTTGTCTATTTCCCTTGGATTGAATATATGGCCATTAGACCTCAAATGACCGTTTAAAATTCAGATCCTATTTGATGTCATTTTGTACCTCAAAATTCATCGATTAAGGTTGTTCTAGTGGAGCGATTTTCTATTATTTTGGTCTAATCGGCATTGTTACTTCCTTATTATTTTTTTCATGCCGTTTCATTTGCATTTGATTTTCGAATCATTTAAGACTTTCGACCAGTAGGGGGTGCGGCAGTATTTACTTACCGATATTATTCAACAAAGACACTCTCGCCACTCTCGCCTCTTTTCGAAATATAGAAAAAAAAAATCAAAAGTCTCTCTTTGCGAGCTAACATGTAGCGTACTATAATCCGATATTATCATTTCAACAGCCACATCCGTAGTTTCGATAAGAATGATTTATTTCTCTTCGGGCTCGAGAAAAGAAATAATCGCATCAAGATTATTTCAACAACCAGGATGACCTAATAGATCTATCAAGAAAAAGGAAGGAAGGAAGGTTCACCACTCTACACCCAATTTGCCAAAACTTTCTCCTTAGAAGTTGACATCAACACTCCATTCCAATGCTAGTTTGATTGCCTGATTTTCTCTTTGAAAATTGCAATTTGCTTATCCACGTCAAGATTTCGTCCGCCAGTCTTTGTCAAGCCACTGTATTATTGGATCCAAGGTCGTCTTCAAGTTAATTTTCCTTTTGAAATAGCGACTTGAAGCTCACATCAACACATGATAGAGTCGTCGTGGAATTTTGTATATTTCGGGTGAAAAGTCATGCTTAAATCTTTCAGGATCGCGAAGAGATCCCGATATGTTGACCTTCCTTTCGACCTCGGCACAGATCCCGTTAACGTCGGCGAGCGAAGGCATTTTCAAGTGCTATTTTTATCCGACGGCTAACTGATGTTTGGACCGATCTTAACTTGTTATGATTTCCATCTATTAATTTATTCTCCACCGTTCACGCCGCCATCTATAGAACGTGTACCTTCATTCGAATTTCGATTTACGTCTTACTTGGTCCGTCGAGGTGGAGTAGTAGTTTCCACGTTTTAGCAGCCATGGCAACCCACACTTTTTAGACAAGAAATAAAATTATATATATGACCCGAAAAATCCTTAAATTTAGGGACCGTATGTTACATATCTCTAGATAATAATTTCAAAGTATGCAGATTTTGCATTCGAATGAACGAATTCACACAAAAAAAAAAACGAACATATCATGAAAGTTCGCATTACATTATATGAAAAGACAAATAGCAATTGCATACAATATGCAAAAATCAGGGTTGTCTTGCTCTTTTCTTGCTACCATGCCAAATTGTAAGTATTCAAGACAAATTATGGGTTTATTCAAAGCCTAAATCTCAATTCTCTTGACATAACCACCAAATTAAGATCCCTCCAATCCAAAACCTAATTAAAATGGCTCTTATACTTTCAGCCTGATGTGCAATGCGGTTTATGAATTTTAAATTTCTATAATGGGGTCCCTAAGCTTTAGCCCAAAGTATAATGTCGTTCCAAAACTTTTAATTTATTCAATGCGGTCCCTAGGCTTTTAGTATATATTCAATTTAGTCAATAAATTATATGAAAATGTAAAATATTCTCCTTCTACTAATTTAAATTTGAGGACAATATTGAATATCTTTATACAGTCTATGAATCAAATTGAACAGACACCGAAAATCCAGGGAACACATCAAACGAATTGAAAGTCCATGAGCTCATCGAACAAAGTTCATAGACCGCATTTCACATCGAGCTAAAATTCAAAGATCATTTGTGTCATTTACTCTAATATCGATATGGGCTCGAGAAAATTAAAAAATTCCGAATCCTTGAGTAAATTATTCAATATCCTATGCCGTCCACGCATTTTCATGCGCACCTCATACATTTATTTATTTATTGGGAATTTGAATGGATGGAGATAACCGAGGTGGGAAAATCAAATCAAAATAAAACAAAAGCTAAAAAAGAAAATTTCGGACGGAGAGAAGCCCGAGACGAGGGAAGAAGATGATGATGATGATGAGGGAGAGTACTCGAGATTCCTCAAAAGCACTAACGCAGCACAACCACATGATTGTTATCCTCCTCGCCCTCGCCATCGCCCTCGCCCTTCTTCTTCTGGTTCACTGAGATGCGCGCGAGTCAACTTCCTCCTCCTCCTCCTCCTCCTCCTCCTCCTCCTCCTCACATGTCCATGGATGGATGGCCGCGAAACAATCGCAGCATTTCTCTCTCTCTCTCTCTCTCTGGATGAATGAGGACGATGATGTCTTGGTGATGCTGATGCATCGAGTCGAGGTTGATAGCCCATCACATCACGCTACCCAGAATCAGGAGAGGGGAAACTTCGTTTGAATTGAGATGGAGAAAGACTCTCCTCCAGTCGAGGCCACGGTCTAGAACTTTTAGGGTTTGGGCAGGGGAGTCACAAGTTTGTCTAGAACTTAGGGTTTGGGCAGGGAGTCACAAGTTTCACCTTCATGAGGAAGTTAAGTCTGCTAGTTCTATATTCGCGCAATAACGCTTATTGGGGGCACAAAATGGTGGTGTCGCATCTCCTATCTAACAGCTCAATCGTGTTTTGCTGAGAGTAGTCCGACACGGTTACCGAGTAATGCGCGTTTGGTTTTGCTCTCTAGTTTGAGGGCGTGTTCGACTTTGACGGCATGCGAACGTCGATTGCCATCTGCTGCCGCTGAGTTTCCGATATAGATCAGTGACAGAACAATATCAAATCGAACGTGCACATATGCTCTCATCGGGAAAAGAGATCGACACTCGGAGAAAAGTCTGATCCCACGAGTATATAAGTCGAATAGAATTCTATGCACATTTACATTACAAAATATCTAAAAAGTAGAATGTAACGGCTAGTTATTTTTTTTTTTTTTTTTTGGTAACCCAGGAACCCCCCGCACGGCCGACAGCCGGAGGAGTAAACCTGGGGTGACGCTAGCGCAGGACCCACCACCACGGCGCCACACTTAAGACTCCCTAACGACTACGCTGGGGTTTGAACTCTGGTCCCTTCGTGGGGGGACCAGAGCGCAAGCCAACGCAGCCGCTGCGGGCGGTGGTAAGTAACGGCTAGTTATTCACGTAGGTCAAATCCAAAAAAACAAGTACTTTGAATAATCATACAAGGGCATGACCATTTAAAGGTTAATCCTTTTTATGAATGATGTGACAAGATCTCATCTCTTTGAAGTGAGACATGATTGAGGAGAATTGTTATTGATTAATTCCTCCATTTTATTTCCTTCCTCCATATAGAAAGGACATAAAGAATCAAGAATAATAGAAGCCGAGAGTATTTCTATGTTTTGTTTACCCCTTTAGTTTTACGTCCCCGAACTAGAGTGTAATGATCACATGGGTCAAGTCCCAAAAATGAGTACTTTGAATAATTGACTATATAAGGCGATACTCATTTAGGGGCGAATTCTTTTTTATGAACGATATGACAAGATCTTACTTATAACGTAATGACCACATGGGTCAAGTCCCAAAAATGAGTACTTTCAATACCTGACTATACAAGGCGATGTCCATTTAAGAGTAAATCCTTTTTATGAATGATATGATAAGGTCTCACTTATTTATGGTGGGACATGATTGAGGAGAATTATTATTGATTTATTGCTCCATTTTATTCCCTTCCTCAATATAAAAGGACAAGAACAATTAAGACGAGAGTATTTCTATGTTTTGGTTGCACCTTTAGTTTTACATAGCTGAACTTGCGTTTTGTTACACTTAGTAACACTATTAAGTAGGGTTGTGGGATAGGGAAGGGTTTGAGCTAAATCTCGCCGTCGCCCCTCTCCCTTTATCTTCCTTTTTTTTTCGGCCGATTTGGTTTTCTGTTTTCCTTTTATTGCTTTCCTCTTGTTTTGATGAGCTCTTCTCTTTTAATAGAGTTTAGATTTGGAAGCTTTTCTTTTCCGTTTCGGAGAAATTTCTATCCCGATATAGTTTAAATTTGGGGATTTTTGTGTGTATGATTTTGAGGTTTTGCTTCCCTTGGACTTTGTTGGTGTACAAGTCCAATTTCAAAGAAGATTGGAGGAGTTTCATGAAGATTTCGCTCTCACGGGTGTCAGATTTGTGCATGTTCAATCTTGTTACACTAAAATGGCTATGATGTTGGAGATGTCGAATCTAGGCGCGCATCGTCGAAAGTCAAAGCCGTAGCAATAGTTGGAAATCTCGGTACGTGCTTATCTCCGATGATTAGCCACTGATTTTGATTTAGAGAAGTCATTCATAGACTTGCTCTTTAAGCGTCTGAACTTAATATTATTCTAATGATTTATCTTGTTATCCAGAGCTTGTTCTATTTTGAAGTTGTTTGAGATTTCTCTGGTTTCTCTCTCGTAATTATGTGAAAACGAATGAAATGTTATTTTGACAAAAAGAAAGAAAGAATAGGGTTGCGGTGTAACTATTTCTTCAAATTCATATCGAATGCGATTTTTTCCCTCAATTCAAGCAAATAATACTATAATACATAAAAAGGAAAAATTGACACCACTAACCCTTAAAATTACCAGCTTAGTATATTTAATGTGGAAGACTTATGAAATATTTAAAACGGTTGCTAGAAAAAATAAATAGATATAACAAAGTAAATAGAAAAACCTACAAAATTTCTCAAATATTTGAAATGGTCATTAATTGTCGAATTTAGCTCATCATCATTGCTAAACCATATATTTTGCTAATTTAATGTGTAGAATTTAAGAAGAACTTTTACCATTAGGAAATTTTCGAAAAAAGAAGATGATAAATTATAGTCATAATCTTAACTCATGTATCGATTTCGAGCCTCCTAAATTTTTCTTTTTTCTTAATTTCATTTAAATTAGTTCCTTTTCTAAATTTTAACATTAAACGGAGCCTTAATACATGCCAAAAACAAAAACCAAGTTCATCGGGGTACGATGCAACTTTTTAAAGTTCGAGGTTCAACATGCATAAACCCCAAAATTTGGAGGCGTAAAATGAAATTTTTCCCAAAAAATATTAATGTTTCGTTAAGATTGCAAAAACATAAACAGGATAATTATCTCTCAGGTTAAACTATCTCTCATGAGCTCACAAGTTCGAATCTTTAATGCCCGGAGTAGGTAGCAGCACCGATCGGGACCCCTCCCGCCCGTCTCGCTTGTATTAAAAAAAGCACCAAAGGAAAAAACCAATGTTGGATTAAGCTTAAGCTGAGAGAAGAGAAGAGGGTTTGCACGACCAAAACGTGTTCGACTGAATGGGATTCTTGTCTTCTTCTGCTCGAAATTGCCAATTATGCAACAATTATTTGGCATTTGATTTGAAAATTGCTTTCTCCATAGTTTTTCTCTCTCCCTTCGCCTTCCTGGAAACAGCTTCTGGACCGACCCCCACCACACACCACCAACGCTCCTCACCGCAAGCCAAAAAATACACATTTTCCATCACAAGCCAAAGCCTCCCCCAAGCAATTTTGTCACACGATGCATTTGCTTTTCAAAGCCTCTTGTCTAACTTTCTCATCTCTCTTTTCCCCAAAAGAAAGTTATCTTAATTGACCAAAATCCCGAGTCCAAGGGCACTCGCGCTTTGGATTATCTGCCCAATTTTCCACACTTTCGAGCAATTCACGTCTCTTCCATCCAATCCATTAGATAGTGATTAGTATTACATCATGATAAAGATGCACATGAAAGTCCAAATCCCATATTAAGATAATCTCTCCCTTTTTTCTATTCTTGATTTTTGCTTTTGTGGTGAATGCTAGCGAAGCTGTGTGTCTATGCTCTTAACTATTGTTTTCATGCCAGAGAATGGCGAGTTCACTTCGTGGGAGATTCACTCTTTTAACAGAGGATTTTCGACTTTTTTGAGTGGGTTGGGTTGGTCTTATTGTCCATGTGATTGACAAGATGTACCGATTGATTACGAGAGCTCGGAAGATAATCTTCTCATCCTAGTAAAGTTTGACACGACGGTAGACATGAAAATTCGGACTCTGTCCATGCGCGGCAGGCAAAGAGCAACCCTTGGTTTGTTTGAAGTATCGGAGCGTGATCTTCAGGATCAACCCTTTCGTGACTATGAATAGTCCGACACGAAATTAATACAAAATATAACCGGCGGCTGACTTTTAGAACAGATGGGTATTCACCTACTTTGTCTTTTGCCAATTTGTGCATTCTCCTTTGAAGTATGAAGGTTCCAACCATACTTTTGATTCACGTGCATTGAGCTCTCGTGACTTAGGCTTTCTTCATTCTATAAGCAATTGCATGAGGATGGGTGTTAAGAATGTAAAGATATACGCCGGTCCTTTTTTAGCAACTCAATCTTTTGGAACAAATAATCATACAATTAATATCCACCAAGTTATGAATTTCTCGTCTTTTCCTCGATCAGTCCTAATAAATCCCCGAATTCCCTGTTCCACACCAATGTCCAATTAACATGGTTCGCAAAAAAACCTGGATATATCTTTTGTCTTTACATAGCCAATGAGTGTCAATAATGATAATCTCTTTCTAAAGTGTTACATTTCAGTACTTGTACAAGCCAACTGGACGACCCTTTGGAAGCTGCTGATAAGCCTTTACATTACTTGTCCTAGATGCCCAAGTTAATCGGAAAGCACGTGGAAAAGTCTATCTTCTCCTTTGATTAAGATCCAAGGTCCATGTGCACCGAGAATAATGCCCTCTTGATTAAGGATTCGATTAAAGATTCATGTATTGCGGGGGGGTTTCTAGCCTGGCAAATTTTGTCTGACATGAGGCCTAATCACACGTAGAGAAATGAATAAAAAAAATTGAATTAAAAAAAATGAAATACGTGGTAAGGGATGACGTGAGTCGGAGCAATGCGTACAAGCGTTTTAGCCAATGGAGAGAGGGGAAGATGCATTCGAAAGGAGAGTGGTTAAGCCAAAAGGGGGATTAATCAAATCCAATTATAGCCCCACTTGCCCATAATTACAAGCAGAAGAGAGGAAAAGGGATGATGGAAAGGGATGGAGATGCAAAAGGTTAGAAAAGAGAGAGGAATGGGTTCATGATCATTTCCAACTTGAGAATGCAATCTCCCATCATTTGCAGTCATGTGATTAGCATAGTGCAAGAGTTTTTTCACAAGCATCTCCCGAAAGCGCAACCGCATTCCGGCTCGGAATCATAGTACTGGCTCGCGTGGCGGGGCGATGCGCAAGCTGAAATCTAGGGCTTACACATCGAACCCGGGGATTCCCAAGCCCGACAACGATATCTCATTTGCCGGGCGCACCCCGAACGCCCTTTTCTGACATCTTTAAAGCCGGTGGACCTTGAGGGAAAGCTGCGCAATGAATTCATAACCTAATGTAAAACGAGAGCCATGCGACATCATAACGCATGGCGCCGCGCTGCGGTCCATCCACCCTCCGCCTTCGACACATAAATTGGGACTTCGGAACATCGATGAGGAGAAACCTCGAATGTCCTTATTGATGACACACTCTTCAGAGTGGTCCTCGCAGCGTCCAAAAGAAGAACACGAAAGGGACTCGTTCTAACGTGGGGGCAAAACAAAGCAAAAGAGGGAGGGCGAGCAGAGCAGAGGAAGGAAGGTACGACAGCGGCAGCAGAGGTTGGCGCCTTGTTGCTGGTGGTAAATGGGGGTGGTGGTGGTGGTGGCGTTTGGTGGAGGTGGTCTCCAATCACGCACAGAGGACTCCGAAAATAAAACGACGAAAAAGCGAAAGGAAGAGATAGAGATGGAGAAAGAGAGAGAGGACCACATGATTGGGCCCGTTGATGCCAGCCTCCTCTCCTCTCCTCTCCTTTGCTTTATTAAAGGAGGAGGAATAAATGTTGCAGGCCCACCATGTTAGTGTTCACCTTACGTGTTTTGTCAGAATGAATCCATGTTTCGACAACTTGGGGTTGTTCACTGTTATCCTCTTACGTATACGACCTTCGAATATGATACAGACCAAGCAAATCTTCGAGCCCAGACATGAATAGGGTCGAGGCCTTCCTCAAGTCCAAGGTTCTGGTCTACAGTGAGCCCAGGCTCCCAGAAGGAGCACCATATCGACTTGTCTGTGTTCATACGTTACCTTCTGTAGCAAGTCAGAGCAAGCTCCTCGCCTCAGGCCATCAAGCCGCCTAGTAAGAAGAACGAATATTGGGATGACGGAGATATGTAAATGTTTGAGATCGATCGGATATTCCAGGCTAAGACATGACAAGGGTTGTCTTAAATCATATACCATATGAGCGCCGTTTTTTCCTTTCCCGAGAGAATGGATGTTCGCACCATGTGTACCGGAGCCGGAAAACACCATTCATGTCAGACGATAGATAGGAATAACTGTTTGAAGAGCCAGGTGTTTACCCACAAATGACAAACAAAAAAATACAATCCCCAAAGTCGGAAGGTTGTTTTTCGCTACGACGCAATATAGCAGAACTCCAGGGAAATCACTAAATGTGGCAAGCGGACTGAAACGGTGTCTAAGGAAGAAAGGTTACGGTGACACAGGCATATTTCAAAAACTTTGTGACACAGAATGATGCAGAAGATCTCGATGTCCAAGCTGTTTACCTCTGCAAACTTTTCCTCACAGTCGATTTCGTCTTGTGCATGAACAGTCCACGAAATGATCAAGGATTCGACTGGAATCCGTATCTCAGCCATTAATGGCTTTGACCATCAGCCGCACTGGAGATACGATAGGACTATCAGGGTGCTAAATTTGAAGCTAGTAGTTCAAAAAACAGCAGAGTGCAGAAAACAGAGGCATGAAGAACATATTCTTCCAGATATAACAATAGGAGCTACTTTTACCATATCTGCCTTTTCTAAGAAAAACACTTCCCATTGGAAACGATAATAACGAAAACCATTGAGGATCCAATCCAGCATAATTTATGTGCTCTATCCCTCTCCGACTGCCAGAAGGGCTAACCACTTGACCTAATAAAAAATCTCAAGGAGACTATGAGGTTAAACGTTGCAGCTTCAACAGAAATTACATCACGAGCTTAAGCTTCCAATAACTAGTCTGATGCCTATGCAACCAACATTTGCATGCAATGGCACTGGGCACATATCATCAAATCCATTCCGGTGAAGAAACTCAAGTAAAGTCAGCAGAAGCACTTGCTTGAGTTTCACCGACTACAGATGATTAAACATTAGAAAAGGGCTAACTACCAAGCTGGCCTAAATATACTTCCTCACACATAATACCAGCTACAAAGTAATGGATAAGCACACACACTTGCAAGGGTGATTGACTGCTCTTGATGTTTAAGTCATAACTGCATGCGTCCACGCTGTTTTCAAGTTCCAGACACAATCCGACAAATGGTAATCATTCTCAAACTTTAAGTTAATGACAATGCAAATCACATTGCCATGAATGTATAGTATTGTCTTTTGATCTCAAATAATTTGAAGAAGCATAAAATTTTACTTTGTCAAATCAACTGCATACTCCCAAACCACTATAGCACCGAAATTCATCAAAAAGGAAATGAAGAAAATGGGATCTTCTAATGTTAAAATCTTCTCATCTCACTAGCAACCAAGGCTCATGATACTTGAGTGCCACTAATGGCATCTTGTATTAGAGGCTCTATTATCTCAAAGAACCCCCAGCTTCAAGCATCAAGGAATTTCAGTACGAAAGTAACTTCCTTCCACAGTCTGGGCAACATAAAATCGTATGCTCGTAATTTACGCAATCCTGTAGAGATCTAATTCAGACAATTCAACCAAACGACCAATATCTTACTCCAAGTAACTGGAACTGAATTGAAGGTCGGACACTGCAATAAGTTTCACGAGCATAGCCTAAACGTAGGTACAATGCTATCATGAAATGTAAGCTTTTCGAGATTTCAACTCAAAGCATAAACTCATTTGAGCATAACTCCAACTTTTTTCGCTAGTTAACTCCAAGCGCATTGCAATCATTGACCATATTAAATTCTACAGCCAGATTTGGTATTTTCCTCTCATTTTGACTTCCCAAAATGATAGCAACCACCAAATTTCCGCAAAAGATCAACTAGCGAAATTTTCGGGTACCTAAATAAGTAAGTAGTTGCCTGCTCTGTACCGGTGCCTCACTGCAACTTAATTGATTCAATTGATTACCGGCCAGGCGATTTCATAAACCGAGCTTTCCTTAACCAGCTGACCTTACTTCATAACCTTAACATACTCATCAGATGATCAGATACTAGAAAAAGCCAAGTAATTTCCAACGATTGGCATGTGACAGACAAAATTTGGCCTGAGGAAAAGACCATGTCACAATGCAAAATGTATCACCAGCACTGCCAAATTCCGGTTCCCCGACATCACATTTGCCCATCAACTACAACTATCAGATATAACTCCTAACCTCGAAGCTCGGTCGCATTAACAACAATTTCAATAGAAGTTCCAACTTCCAAAATCAGCAATTAAACGAACCTTCGAACCTCTACGATCGATCGTCTCCTCCGTCCTTACGATCCCCGGCGATAAAAACCCCGGGCTGAGCCGTCCGCCGCCGAGTCCTGGACTGGAGGATGTTGGCCAAGTCGACCTCCGCGAGCGGATCGTCGGACAGATCGCTGTCGCTCTCCGAAGGGACGCCGGCATTGCCGTAATCATCGCTGCTGCTATCGCCACTATCCTCCTCTTCTTCTTCGACGATCAGTTTGCCCTTCCCCTTATCGTCCTTCACAATCCCCTTACCCTTCACATCCACCGCGTCGCCTTCATCGTCTCCACCCTCTTCCTCTTCCTCTTCATCATCATCATCCTCGTCGTCGTCGTCGTCCTCGTAATCGTCGTCCTCCTCTTCCTCCTCCTCCTCAACCTCCGCATCCGCTTCCGCTTCCGCTCGCTTTTCCTCCAGAACCGGGGCCTTCTCCGAGTGATTCCCCTCCCCGCGCGCGTTCCCGTCGCCGGACTCCGAGCGATCGCCGCCGCCGCCGCCGCCGCCGCCGTGGTTGAGGTTCTCCGGAGGTTCGAGCTTGAGGATTTTCCCGGAGCGATCTCCTTCTCCTCCTCCTCCTCCTCCTCCTCCTTCGGGTTCGCAGCGGGCGAGATCGGGCTTGCGCTTCGCGGGGAAAGCGAATTCCTCGCGGTTCTCGGTGTTCGCCATGGAACTGTGGCGGCGTCGAAGGTCCCGGGGGGCGGTTTCGCGAGGCGGAGAGGATTGAGACTTCGGGGCGGCGGTTTTTGGCCGATCGAGGGGAGGCGGATGCGGCGGAGAACGGTGGTGGTGTTGGTTTTGTGCTATGGAGACACCGGCCAGCCACCGCTCGACGCAACGTGCTTTTTTCTGTTGTTTTTAGGGCTAAAGTAGAGGGGGTCGAGAAACGACGCCGCGGCGATCAAATGGAACACGCTCTGTGGCTTTTATTTTTTTAAAATTTTTTTATTTAGAGAAAATCTCAAAAAAAGATTATGAACTCTTTCCTTAAATTAACACCGGTACATTTCGTCTCGCGAGTGCCCTAAACTTGTATTAGTGACTCAAAAATATTTCCGTCACGGTTCATGACAACATGCTCGGACATCATCAAGCAAGCGAATTTAACGTGACTATACGGGTCTTTTGAATACGCTCAAAGATGGTATTGCAAAGTACTTTCTCTTTAAAGAATGAGATTCGCGCAGAATTGAGACAAATGGTTAGGTTTTTTTTTTTTTTTCTAAAGGTGTTTGCTCCGGTGAAAGGAGAAATCTTTCTACTTGCTACCGAGGGAACAAAATTTATGGAAGTAGAGGCTTTCATTTAACTGATTTCTTGAATACTAAGTTCACAGTGTTCGATTCATTGATTGGATCGACATTTTGGGGGTTTTTGTTGGCACTAGCAAAGCGTTGCGGTTTTTATCATGAGAAGCCACGACATTGACAACCTACTCAATATCTAATTCCCTGCTAAGGCTACTTGCATCTTCTTTTGGTGCATGCAGTAGGATTTTGTGATTCAAATTGATTTGGCTGATGATCCCGTATCGATATGAATAAAGGACGAAATATAGACAGATGTTTTGCTATTTTGTTATAGATGGAATACCATTTCTCAATTACGCACCACGTGAGTGGCTTTATGGAGTTTGGAGAAAATGTGATATATTTGGGTCTTGTTGAACACTACCTTGGGGGTTGAAGCACGAGTTTGTAAATTATGCTACACTTGTGACCTATATGCTAAGACTAGGCTATAAAGTTCAAAAGTTAAGGTATAGAATTCCTAATTATACTTTGAAGAATGAGACCATGCACAATTACAATAAGGATCAAGTGTTTCAATTGGTGGGTCTAGCATTAGGATTGGGTACAATTTGATGCTTGCGTTGAGGGAGAAATGATAGATGCTGCTGATGTTGAATTGGTAGATGAAGTTAGGGCTAAAATTGAAAATAAGGTCGAAAAAGGATATGGATATTCACTTGGGATTGAGTTAGGAGGAAATAAGGGCTCAAGTTAGGGCTGGGATTGGGGTTGGGCTTGAACATATGGGCTCTATCCAGGGTGAAGTTGAAGTTGAGGCTAGGGGTGAAGTAGAAAATAAATTTGAGTTTGAGGTTGAATTGCGAGATGAAGTTAGGGTTGGAGTTGGCTGGGGCTGTGGTTGGGTTTGAATGTGGGCTAGGTACGTAAGATATTGATACTGACATTGGCAATAAGAAGTGATGATGACACTCTTTATTTTAGACATGGTAAATCTCTTTTCAAAATGATGACGGAACTTGTGATGGTTATAAATGTGTCATGATGGATTTTTATTTCAATGTGATGGAATAAGATGTGAACTTGGGATGATTAATGGCTGGAGATTCAATGAATGAGTGTTGCGGGACTGCAAATTCTACTGCTATTAATGGTGTAAAATAGGTTTTACAGGATTAAAATTCAAGCAAGACTAGAATCTTATAAAACTTTGTGGCAATCAAATTTCTACATTTAATCGCTATAAAAAGTTATGTCGTGGCCAAGGCCATCAACTTGAATGTATCTCTAGTGACCCAAAATTTGGTTGCCAAAAGCCATCGGGACAAGAGAAGTGGCAACTTCTAGACATCAATTGGTAGCCAAATGTCGATTTTTGGCTAATAATTGGTCGCCAAAGAGTACTTTTAGTTCTAGCCATGAGCCATTGATAATTCTAGCGACCAAACATTTCGATCACCAGAAACCTCTGTCGAGCAATTTTTGGTTGCTAACTTCTTACAACCAAATATCTGGTCGGAAAAATTTATGACAACCATATTCAAGCTTTTTGTGACCAAAATTTTTTGTCAAGAAAGACTGTTTTTCTTTTTGTAGTGGTTGCATGATCGCATGAGGCTTTTCATTATATCTAACTAATTAATGTGCAACATATATGAAAAAAAATAACATTAAAATATTAAGCAAAACTACTTTATTACGAAATGTTTGAATCATAGAAATAGTGGGAGCAATTAAAGATAAAAATTCACAACATAAATAATCGTATATCATCGAGCTACTGCTCTCCTTTCTATTCCCTAGGTTAAGGTTTTCTCTCTTTTCCCTTGAAGCCTGCGTCTATTTGCAAATGCCATCCCTGAGGGAGCTCTCTCCCTCTCTCCCTCCCTCTTCCCTCTTTTAATGCTCTATGTTTTTCTTCTCTCTTGATCTGGTTTGGGAGTTTGTGTTCGTGAATAAAGTTCTACAAATGATATTAGGTGAATGTGGAAATCAGTTCGGCCATTTGTTTAGTCGATAGCTACTAAGAAGGATGTTTGCGATGTGGCTCCACAACCTCTCTGAGATTAATGCGCTCTCATTTCCTGATTTAGATTTATGTCAAAGTTTTGAGGGTTTTACTCTTTCAAACTAGATTTAGATATTGATCTTGGAGCTCTTTATTGGTATTTAATATGTGTTCCTTCAATATTTTGACATTGGTATTTCAACATGGCGAAGGTGATGAGGAGATGAACCTAGACGTGCATTGCAAGTTGTTACAAATAGAGTAGGAGATCTCAGCTTGTCTGTAATACCGAATCTAGTAATCGGCCGGCGATCGTTTACGGTGATAGATTTGTTCTCGAGGAATGAGAATGTGCTTTCAGCTGCAGATTGTGCTTTATGACGTTTACTTTATTTTGCGGTTATTTGTGATTTACTAGGAAAACTATCAAAAAAGTCATAAACATTTGGAATTGATACCAATTTAGTCTTAAACCTTTTTTTGGTGCCAATTCAGTTATAAACCTTTTGCATTGGTGCCAATTTAGTCCTAAATCTTTTTTTGGTGTCAATTCAGTTCTAAACATTTTGCATTTGTGCCAATTTAGTTCTAGACCTTTTGTTTTTGTGCCAATTCAGTTATTCAAGCCAATTTTGGCTCGATTTTGCTGACGTGGACGCTGGCCGGCGGGCAGCCGATCACTGGTGTTGACGTGAACAACTTTTAATAATATTTTAATTTTTTTAAAATATTTTTTTCCCTTTCCTCCCTCCTTCCTCTAGCTAGTCATCAGACCAGCGATCGGCCACTGGCGAGGCTCACCCCGCCAGTGATAGCGAAGGCAAGCCTCACCATAGTTGAGCAAGGCTATACCTCACCAGATCTGGTGAGGTCATGCCTCACCCAACCGCCGACGAGGTCAGGCCTCGCCTACCCAACATGAGGTTGCCCTTGTGGCCATTTGGTGAGGGCGAGCCTCGCTAGCCACTGGTAAGGCGACCTTGCCGGCATTTGGCTTCTGGTTGGTCGCCGGTCCGATGACCGATTGGAGGAAAGAGGGAGGGGAGGAAAAAAAAAGGAAACAATAAAAAAAAATATTTAAAGTTGTCCACGTCAGCACTGGTGGCCGATTGGCGTCCATGTTAGTAAAATCCGGCCAATTTTGGTTAGAAGGACTAAATTGGCACAAAAATAAAAGGTTTAGGATTGAATTGATACCAATGCAAAATGTTTAGGACTGAATTGATACAAAAAAAATGTTTATGATTAAATTGGCACAAATACAAAAGGTTTATGACTTTTTTGACAATTTACCTGTGATTTACTAGACTTGAAAGCCTTCTATATATCTCTCGAATATTATTCTGATATATGAAAAAAAGATCTGATATATGAATAGCATCTTTCTTTCGACAAAAAGAAATAATAATAAATCGTATATCTATGAAAGCGACAAAAGGCACTAGAGCTTTTTGAACTTTTATCAAATGTTCAACAAGATGCTTGAACTGTTTTTTCCTATGCAATTGGATCCTTAAACTACATACTTTTATGTGCGAGTCTCCCATTTAAAAAGGGATGGGAAGTCCTGAAATGGCCATTAATTTGTCATTAGATGCTTGGCTGGCATCCACGTGACACCTCATGTGGCAATAAAGAGCCTTTAGAAATATAGAACAAATTTACATGTTCTGTCATTGTCACCATATTCCAAAGAAAGGAAATATGAGAAAATAAAAAAGAAAATATGCTAGGTAAAAAGGAGAAATGAACACGGGCGGAAGCCCTCGTCATGGCCAGGCCGGCGCCGCCATCATCCTAGCGCCGGAAAGGGACGTCAGCCTTTCGTTAGAGTCATTCGACCTATTGCCGCCCCTCCGCCACCCCTGTCGAACACAAGCAAACCCACCGTACATACAGTCCACACGACCCAAAGACAAGGCCCAAATGGAAATTGCCCAAGAATTATGTATTCAACGTAGAGCAAAATGCATGAGGCGCACCACCCACCTGGGTGGCGCTGCTGGCGCGGGTACTCTTCCTCTCGCAAAAATTTGAGTGTTCGAATCTCGGGCGTCGCAGGGTGACTTAACCGGTGACACGTGTGTGGTGGCTAGCACGTGTCGCCCCCGGGATTTACCTCTCGGCTGTCGGCCGTGCGAGGGTTCTCTGAGTTATAAAAAAAAAATGCGTGAGGCACAAGAACAAAGGAAGAAATTCCAGCAAGGGTTGCACATAGATCTTCAAGCCCTCCCTATTGACATGACGATCTACCATGCTTGACGTCAAAATCAACTTTCGAATTCGAGGACCTCGATGCTCATAAGATACAAGGAACAAAGAAGCAGCAAATTAATGTAACATTCCCAAATTTTGAACTATTCCAAAAGACCACATACTTAACCGGGTCAATTGCAAAGACCCTTTTTTTTTTTTGCAAAAAAAAAAGGTTCAACTCGGTGGCCGCTGCGTTGATTCACCCGAGCTCGGCGTGAGACGCTGGCTGCTCTCCCCGTCCCCGTCCCTCTGTCTCCGTTTCTTTTCCTTTCTTTATTTTGGTCTATGGGGTTTCTCATTCCTTATCTCGATTTTCTTCCATTTTATGTTTTCACGTCAGCAATTAAACTAGTCGGTAATTTAAAAAAACAACAAAATTAGTCAGTAATGTTGTGGTTTTGATATGGTCTATCACTTCATCATTCCTATCTATTTACATGACCGAAGGAAGGACCAACTTAAACGATAACAACATAGTTAGGCTGCGCATGGTAACCATTCTGTGCCCCAGAACAGATTCTGCTTAGAAATAATTCTTTTTTATTCTGTGCCCGGAAGCAATTTCTAAATATTTGAAGGAGTTTGATAACTGCTCAAAATTTCTATTATTAGAATAGAAAAAGAACATAAATGCTTTTGGTGACTGTACAAAATTTCTTTTTATTAATAATATTTTGAATTTTTTAATATTTCTTTCTTCTTTTTTTTCCTTGGCCATGGCCGGTCGCTAGCGACCGGCAACAGGCCAGGGCCGACGAGGGCATCGCGGCCATCGCCACCGTAACGGTGAGGTCGTCCTCACCATGGCCAGGCAAGGCTCGACCTCGCCCAAATCTGGTGAGGTTAGCCTCCTCTTGGCCAGGCGAGGCTCGACCTCACCCAGATCTAGCGAGGCCAACCTCACCGTCGCTGGGGGTGGCGAGGGCCAACCTCGTCATTGCCGGGGGCGGCGAGGACTACCCACGTCGACCTTGGCCGGTCGCCGGTGGATGGTCGCCGGTGGCCGGTTGCTCGTGGCGGGTCGGGAAGAAGATGAAAAACAAATAAAAAAGAAATAAGAAAACCAAGAAAAATTAAAAATGAAAAAATTGTTCCAGAATCAAGAAGCTACTTTTGTTTTTGCTTTTTGATTCGGTTCCAAAACTGATTATGGGAATGATTTTTTTGCAAATTTGTGCTCGGACACAAAAATTTTAACAAACGGATTTCTTCTCCCAAACTGATTCTGGGAGTAAAAGAATAGAAATTTTTACTATTTGGCAAGTTGCCAAATGCTCCCTTAGAGAACTCAATTGCATAGAAAAAGTTCAGTGACTTTATTGCATATTTTGCAAAAATTTAAGGATTATTGACGCCTTTCATCCCTATATTTTTTTGGACTGACCTGCTATCCCTATATGAAAAACATGTGAGTGATTAAATAGTATTATTGTCTCGAGCATTTTCTCATGGATTTAAAATTTTTTAAATCAGTAAATTTGGGCAAGAAAAAAAGATCGAGATTCCTTAAAATAGCATGTTTTATTTGCTTTTCTTTGCTCAATATATTAGTACAGATAACAAGCAATGAAATGATATTTCACAGAAGTAAAACTAAACAAGCGAAGTAGATGACTGCATGCTTAAAGATACAACTACAAACAAATTAAAGTAATCATGGAACCAATTAAAAAAATAGACAGTAATTCTTCCAAATATTGAAACTTCTCAAGAAGACCCTGTCGCAAGTGTAACTTGTTGCCCAAAATAATTTCTTATGGTAGTATTGTTATCCAATGAGAAAGAAAAGGAAAGAGAGTAGAAAAAAGACTTTTGAAAACACCACGCTTTTGCGAAAACTCCTTTTCTTAAAAATATCATTTTTTTATGTGGAAGTGGTCAAAATAGTCACATCTTTTTTTTTTTTTCTAAAAATGTGTCTCAATGTCGACTTTCGTTTTTTTTTCCCTTAAAAAGCATAAAGAAACCAGCCCTAATTATACAACTTTTTGCTCACATAGATTGATCTGTTTTTTATAATTCAGGACACAGAGGTGGAGATTGGGCTATCGCGAGGCCTATAGACAAGCCTTTAATTTCAATACATCTGTTAAAAGTAGACCTTTTGCTTGTGCAAAAAAATTTAACTCAAAGCAATTTGCATGCAGCTAATAGGAATTGAATGGTAATCTCCTTCTTGAACAATAAATCCCCCGATGCTTTAATTAATTGTGCCAAGATAGCCTTGACGGTTCACTATGTCGAACTCTCTGGCTTAAACCTTTCATCCTTCTCTTATGCTTTTGTCATCGTCTTTGACATTCACGTAAAAGAATGTTAAACTATAAAATGTGCAACTTATGCGATATTTTGGAAATCCAACTTTCGCTTTTACCAAATCAAGTGCGTGCCTCAAAATACATGCATAAAGAAATATGCTAAGAAGTGCATTTAGGACATTCACTAATAGGCATCCAAATAAAGAAATATCGTAATCTTCAATATACCGATTATCCTCGTGATATTAAGCAATTGAAACATGTTTTAGTAAGTGTCGGAAACCCTCTTTAATGAAACTCCTACATAACAATTTTTTTACTTTTGTGAAAATCCGATCAAGCGAGCACCATCAATCATCAGTTTCATTGGGACCATGGTTAGTGGGCTTTGCCCAACTGAAGAACCCGTGCATGGCGTTTACGTGGCTTGAAACGTCCCACCTCGTATTTACCAAAGGAAAACAAGAAGAACTTTTGACTTCTTCCTTCTCTCCGTCTAAGCTATAGTCCAGCGACCGCGCGGTGGCTCTTCGGTCATCATGATCGCGCGCCGAAGATCGCGCGGGGAAGGAGATGCTGCCTCTCTGCACGTCAGATACCTTCAAGGGCAAAGGGTCCCGAATGGGCTTTCCCCCCTCCATCTGCAAGCATGAAGCTCTTACTGCCAAAATCATCGTGGATGTTCGTTGATGTCGGCTTTGCAGGATAGGTAGCGATGACACGACAACTACTGCTGCAATTCATGCGGAACTGCCTTCCATCTGCTGAGACAGACTCTTATCGCCAAGAAGACCAGCTTGTTAAGTTCCAACCAGAATAAACAAATCTAGGTCGTGCAGGTTTGGGTTCCATCTGAAGTACGATTCTGCTTTGATTTTCTGTCCTCTCTTCTATGATATCTGCTGCGCCTCCAGGAGCCTGCACAGCGGCTCCTTCTGCGAATCGAAAGCCTAAAAAAGAACCTTCTGTCCCTTTTTCTTTCGGAAGAATCTACATCCCAGCTTCACAAGATAAACTCTTCTATCTTTGGCGTTTCATGCTGCCGTTGTGTGGGGAAGTTGGTGGAGATAAAAAAGGATCTCGAGCTTCAGGATTTGGATTCCTGATGCGGGAGGCGATTAAGCATTCCGTGACACTGACGCTATTGGTCCTGTACAGCATCGGCCGGTCAGAATCTCGAGGGAGCGAGGGGGAAGCACTGAAAACCTCAGATAAGGGCATTACAGTCAATTGCTCTCATCGGGCTGTGTAAAAAGCCATTTTGGCCGTGTTTAATATGGGCACACAGTCATAATTAAGAATATCACATTGAGAGTATTTTAGTTCAATAAGCACCCAAACTTAATCCACTCGCTATACAACTTAATCTACCCAGTTTTCGTCGAAAAGACAAAGTCACCCTCAATCATTCAATTGCCACTTAAAGTGGTGACCCAAAAATTATTACTTTCCCTTTTTTTCTTTAGTTTTTCTATCTACATGTATGATCAAATTTCCATAATAACAATAGAGTGCTTGATCTTCAAGTCTAGGGAGGGTCGAAGCACAAGCTTTAGTTGTTTCACTCTTTGGATCTTAGTAGTCCAAAAGTCTGTCTGTTGTTTTGTTAATGTTAATGGTGGCTATTCCATGTATATTAAGAGGCACTTTCTTTTCTTTGACTTTATTTTTGTCAAAATTAGCTTTATTGAAGAAAAATCTGTGGAAAAATTGGTTCTTATCTACATTTTTTTTTAAATTTATGATTAATTGTAAAGTAGAATCTAGAAAAATTTCAACATAAATAACTATTTAACATGGTCACATGTTCATAAACTTTCATTTATTGTTTTGCATATTACCATCAAACTCTTTCTTATCAATTTTCTTTTTTTTATGTATATATACATAAAATGGGATGGTCGGATGAAGCAAAAAAAATCCTCTTTAAAGATTTTCCAAACAATGACTGCAGTTACACAGTGTGAAACTTTAAAAGATGAAATTAATAAAAGCTTTGCATAAAATAAGACTTTGTAAAAATGCCAATGATATTCCATGTATTGTGGATTGACAAAAATTAGTATCATTCGTGGACTGTTGACGAAAAAATACTACGATACCTTGATATGCCTTCACGTCGATATTTTTTAGTGTATTTCTTAGTATTCCGATGACGTCCAACATACTCTATGTAAAATGTCTCGCCAATAGTAATGAAACAACACAAATTATTTAATGTAGTAAATAAAGAAACTTAATTTATTTTAGACTAACAATAGTAATAAAAGAATTCACCGGGAAAGTGAGTTTTGAGGAGGAGGAATAAAGAATAGATGTGTTATTGTAAGAGCAATGATGAAGAAAAGACTAATTTTTATAATCTAAATAATAATAAGTTTAAATGTGACGGTAAATCGTGAAAGGAAAATAACTAGGTTAATAGAAACTATGCAAATATGTAAATCATTAAGGCCGATTTTTGTGCAAATATGGAAACTATTAAGGCCGATTTGTGTCTATCTTGTAAAAAAGGAGTGGATTTAGTCATATAGGAGTGGAAATAGCCCCAAACCTTACACACGATAATTATTTATGAATAGTCTAAGCTGCGTATTGTCTTATCTTTCGAAATTCAGGGGCTTATATTATATTATATTTTTTATTACCAATTAATCTCGGCGAAAGTGCAGAGCACTTTTTATTTTTTATTTTTGGTCGAAGTAGAGCACTCTTTATGAAACAACATCGTCCATGTCATGAGTAAAAATCAGATCATGTATACGTTTTCCCATCCCCAAGTAGAACTCAAAAACCTTTCGTAGCAATCGATAGCAACTCATGCCAAAGAAAACAGAAAGCACCATGTCTGCTCTCTGAGTTTCCAGTTGCAGAAGTATCAAAACCCAATTCGAATCTTGAAGAGAGAGAGAGAGAGAGAGAGAGAGAGAGAGAGGCCACTGATTTCTGGGTTGGTGGTGAAGCAACAGACAAAACCAGGAGAGAGGGAGGGGAAAAATACAACAAAAGAAAGAGGAAAAACCGAAGATAGACGCAGAACTTTTGAAACACCTGGAACCCTAACGTGCTCCATTCGTCCTCCTCCGCTTGGCCAGACCCCAAGCCCCTCCCCTCCCCCATCCACCACCTCATTACTCCACTCTCTCTCTCTCTCTCTCTCTCTCTCTCTCTAGCCCCACCGTTTTTCTTCCCGTTTCTCAATGCTAACCGCTGAACTCCAACCCAAACCAAACCCCAGTTCAACACCTCATCAGTCATCACCAACCTCTCGAGTTTGCGTTTCTTTTTAATTCCTATCCATCACATGTCTTTACGCACCTAGACATACATGTGCGTCGTTGAGAATCCACACAGAGAAAGATCTAAACGCAATCCTCCATGAATGAATGCACATAGCCCACCTGTCTCCACTCCCTCACCCCCTCTTGCGCTCACCAAACCAAACCCTTGCTCCCCAAAGAACGAGCCAAAGAAAACGAAAAGGAAATGACAGTGAGAACCCGAATGCAGCAGGCACACATGTCACCATGGCCTCGCAGCGTAATCACCAATACAGATGAAAGTTCAAAAAAAAAGAGAGAGAAAAAAGAAAAGCCTTCCCAAAAACGGAAATATAAAGAAAGCCACACCACTCATCACGTAGAGAGAGACAGTAGAGAGTAGAGAGAGAGAGACAAATTTTTAGACTTCGGCCTCTTCTCAACACCCACCTCACCACCACCACCACCACCACCTGTAGCTCCTCCATCTGCAACAGACTCTCAGTCCCCCCCACCCCCGCTCACTCTCTCTCTCTCTCTCTCTCTCTCTCTCTCTCCCCGCGTCTCCTTTCCACTGAAACCCAGAAGCCACGACCACCACCCACTCACTCGCCGTGGGGAGAAAATGATGATGGTGACGGATCACGATGAGGATCGTGGGCTCAAGAACCACATTGCCCGGTCGGGTCGCGACGGGCCGGACCTGGTCTCGGCCGTGGCCACCCTCGGGGAGGTCCAGAGGAGGAAGAGGATGGCCAGGCTTAGGCGCCCTCGCGTCAGCTTCCTCCCTTTCCCCCGCGCCTCAGCCTCGCACGTGCCGCATTGCCCCCTCCTCCCCCAGCCCCACGCACGTGTGAGCCCCCCATCCATTTGTTTTTGCCCTTTTCATTTCTTTATTAATTGCAGCTATTCCTTTTTCATTTAATCCCCCGTTAATAAAAATCGACGTCATGTTCTGCATAATTTGGGCTGGTCAATGGGGTCACTGGTAATCCTCTCATTTTCAAGACCGAAAATTCATAAATTTCTTGTTCGGTTATTAATAAACAATAAACATTGGGTTCATATCTGCAGAGAGAAGCAAAATCGAAGCATAATTTTATCTAAATTCGAGAAAACCGTACGGTGGGTAGTTGGTTATTTTCGTTTCTGTTGATGAATTTGACGATCAAGTGAAGCTATACATGTAAATAGCAGAGAATAGTAGGAAGCTTATAGTTTCTGAAGATAGCAAATAAAGGGGCAAAATCAGGAAAATAACAAAGGGAACCGAAGAACGTTTTGATCTGACCAAGGTGCCGAGAGCTATCATTAGCAGAACATTGGGACATGAAATTTCGATAATGTCCGAGGGCTTTCGCAGAAGAGTTCACAGATATCTTCTGATTTAGCAAAGGGCTCAGCATTGATATCTCTTGGTCTCATTTAGTCAAATCTTCGTGTATAGGATTTATTAGATCTTCAATACAACATGACGACTCCATGGAATTCCTATAAATAACAGAGATTATATGTATATATCTAGGGAATTTTCTTGAATGGCTTCATGTGGATCTTTGGAGTCGATTGGTTCCATTTAACCGCTCGCTAATGTTAACTTTCCTAATGGATATGACGGGTGATGGCAATGGATCTTCTATACCGTTTGGGCATTTTGAGTTCACCATATCTAGTGATTTTCTGAATCTAGTACAGCATTATGTATGTCATTTCAGTGACAATGACTGTAAGTAACGATAGTCGTGCTTTACATAGCAAGTTATCTTGTTGGTATTAGTCTATGTTCGGACACTGATTTCACAATGGATATTCTTATTTTCCTTGAATTATGAATTATGTTATTCACTTCAATTTGCTGCGAGCAATGATACATGTTCTGAGTATCCTCTTTGTAATAATGTTGTCAAAAATTTTATGACCCGAATTGGATTATAGGAATTTGATCAACGGACACTGAGGTTCCTCTTCCAAAAGGAACTCAAGAACAGTGATGTGAGCTCCTTGAGAAGAATGATACTCCCAAAGGTATATGCTTATGTCTCTACATCTAATTAACTTTGCCAGTTGTTACCATGTGAAATTCTCAACTTGAGGCCGTTAGCGTTAACAAGTAGTAATTATTACCAACTATTTTAAATTGGTAACTACCATTATTTTAGAAAGCGGCGGAGACTCATCTTCCCACACTCGAATCCAAGGAGGGCATTCCCGTAAACATGTACGATTTGGATGGTCAGCACACATGGAGTTTCAAATACAGGTTCAAGTATACTACTATATTAACCTAAATCCCATTGGTTGCACATTGGGCCATGCCTAAAGTAACCAATTTAGCTCATCTAGGATAGTTTTGGCCGACTATCGTTAAGATGGAACATTGTGTTTTTTCGTCGCTTTTCTCTTTTAACGTAGTGACATTGCTGAATCAACATCTCTCTTCCAGATTTTGGCCTAATAACAATAGTCGGATGTATGTCCTTGAGAACACCGGTATGCACATCATTGTTTAGTTGATCAAGATTCACTTTTCGACTATCTTATCTCTCACTTTCACGATACTCAATAGGAACTTATATGGTCTTTTTTATGTCCTAGGGAATTTTGTCACCACACATGGGTTACAACTTGGAGACTTCATCATGGTGTACCAAGACTGTCAAAATGACAACTATGTAAGCTAAATGTTATGCTATATACACCAATGCTAATGGATGAATGAGCTTGAGAAAATTTCCAAATACATAGCTATTCTAATTATTGACAATAGGGATTAACTATAATCATCCCCATTTTCATAGGTGATTCAGGCCAAAAAAGCTTCTGAAGAAGATGTTTATACGGATATCGCCAAGAGCACCATTAGCGACTTGGCTCTTCAAGACCACTATGAGATGAACAATAACATCAACTCCTTCTATGAGAGTTACCCTGCGATCAATCAAGATGCGGAGATGTCATTCGTCTACGACACCAGCTTCTCGAATGACTCTCTGCTTGATTTCTTGGGCGGATCCATGACCACCTATGCCAGGATTTCCCCACCGGAAAGCTTCGGTTCAGTCGACAACTTGTGCCTCGATGACTTTTGTTGAGTTCATGATCTTGGTTTAGCTGAATTAAAGCCGATTTTTGCTACATCTTCAAAAATGTTGAGTCGGGGTGACATGTTTTGGCCAAGATTGGTAACTGTTTTTTGTATTGATCTTTTGAATCCATATATATATATATATATATGCTTACATCTATGTAGCTTTCAATAAGAAATAACAAGTGTATGTCAAACTCTCTGGAATGCTTTTGCTGTACTGAACAGTCTGTTATTTTGGACTATTGTTAGTGAGTGTTGTGGGGGAATATACGAAGTTTTCGGATGTCCTCCCAGTAATTACCCCTACCGGAGAACCCGTGCGTGGCATTTATGTGACTTGAAATGTTCCAAATCGCAATTGCCAAAAGGAAACGAGAATTTTTTTGAGAAATGATTAAGTAACTATAAGATTAGTAACATATTTTACATCATAAAAATTAATAAAAAATAATTATAAATTATTGTAGGGTTTACTCCTTTAAGAATTTATAGACCACAATATCTTGTTTCTCTTACAGTGGTCCAAAGACTATTATGTTAGCAAAGTCCAATTTTTTTTTATAAACGCGGGTCTCACTCAAGAATCAAATTTAAATTTAGAGATAGAGAACAAGATAGAGAGAGATCGGCTAATTTGAAATATCCAGAATTTACCCAAATTGACTTTTTTTGTTCAGCTCCTTATTTACCGCCCATTTACCAACCGTGTAATTAGAGGTGGCCACGGTTTAGAATTGGCCGGTTCCGGTTCATGGCCACATGTGAACCGGAACCGGCCGGTTCCGGTCCGTAATTTAAAATTTTTAAAAATAAATTACAAAATAAAAAATAAATAATTATAAAAATATGAAATAATGAATTATTCAATATAAATTATAATCAAAATAAAAATTGTAGGGGTGATCGGTTCCCGATTGGAACCGGGAACCGAACTGGTAAGACCAGTCTTTTAATTTTAGAACTAGGAACCGAACCGACAAACCATAGAATTGAGAACCGGACCATTGGTCCGGTCCGATTCTAGGCAGTCCAATGAAACCCTTTGCTCTTAATTAGCAAAGGATCGTAGCCACAAAAGACATACAACTTCACATTCTCATGGCTTGGCTTGGATTTTATAAACAACCCCTTTGATGGTCTCTTCATTCTCATTCGTTGTGGGACTCTTCGCATTTATATGAAGACAAAGCCAAAAGTCTCATATTGAAGGCATTCAAGGCAAACCGAGAGTCCCATATAGAATGGGAATGAAGAGACCATCAAAGGGGTTATTCATAAAACTCAAGTCAAGCCTTATAATTAGAGTTCAATACACCCAAGCCAAGTATTGCAATTGAATATCAATGCACTTACAATATATGGCAATTAGAGTTCAATTTGTTTTATAAAAAAAAATTAAATAATGAATTTTTTTTAAAAAAATTCATTATTATTATTATTATTTAAATAATTTGGAACCGGAACCGGAATCGGGCCGGTAGACCACGGGCCGATTTCGGTTCTGAACCGCGGGCCCGGTCAACGGGCCAGGCCCGGGTTTGACCGGGCCGGTTTCAGGCCAAAACCGGCCCGTGGCCACCTCTACGTGTAATCAAATGCCCGGAAACAAAACTTTACAGAGTTAAGTACATTGAAAGACTCAATACTTGCTACAAAATTGCAATCGAATTTTTAAACTTTTAGATGGTACTGGAGGTGAGCAGTTCTCAATTCGATCCTGTCCAATCTAAGAACCAAGAATCGGATCGGGAGGACCGGTTCCTAGTTTCTAAGATCGGGGACCGGACCGGCTAGTCTTAGAACCGTGGACCGATTTTAATAGGACCAATCACTTATTGGTAAAGGCAAGAGGGAATTGGAATAATTAAATTAGGCTTTTTATTTTTTAAATTTTTTTTAAAAAGTAAATAAATATATATATGAAAAAATTAGAAAATATATATTTATTGGTCTAGTCCCAGTCGGTTCGGTCCGATCCAGTTCTCACTCTAGAACCGAGAACCGAACCGCCCGGAAATCGATTCAACTTTTAGGAACTGAGAACCGGAACGATATTCCCAAGAATTGGTCCAAACCCGGTTGGTCCGGTCCGGTCCGGTCCCAATTTGGGTGGTCCATCTTGTTCACCCTTAGATGGTACAATTGAATCCTAAAAATTGGAGAAACTTGTCCAGAAAGTCCTAAATATATTATACTTTCACTAATTCACTCTTAAATTTTTGAATTGTATCAATTAAGTTTTAAATCTCTTAACGTTTTACCAATTAAGTTTATCTAGCAAATTTTAGCCAAAAATCACTATTATGGATGCTAACTGCCCTACGTGATACGACTAGCATTGACATTGACAATTTTTAATTATATTTTAAAATTTTTTCAATTTTTTTAATTTTTCTTTTCTTTTCTTTTCTTTTCTTTCTTTACTTTTTTCTTTCTTTTTCTATTTTTTTCCCTTTTTCCTCTGCCGATTATCGCCGACCGCACATTAATACTTATTTTCAGTTGATAAAGATAGAGTAATAGTTACAGATCTTTGATGTTTTGATGCATGATGATGATTACGGTTCTTAAGGTATTCTTTGCCCCCACTATTATGCTACCTGGTTTAGAATAAATATACCTCCAAGATATATACCAAAACTGCAGAGAAACAAATTCAACAATTACTCATTTTCTCTCTTGAAATTTCACTTTGAATGTGTTATCAAAGTTTTGTATAGGAAAAGAGAAGAAGGGTGAGTTACAAAGAAGAGTTGTTGTTTTGAAAAAACGTGTACAATAATGTATGATTTGGTGCTATTTATAAACAACCAATTGACATATCTCTTGAGAATATGAAATTTATCCCAACCATCACCCATTTCATGATAAACCATCACAACTTTTCATTTCAATAATCACTTCTTTTCATAGAGAAAAAAGTCACGTCTTTTCATGATAACAAACTATTTCAACATTATATGTATCCAGCGTGCGATTATCTCATCAAGTGCTAGAGGGGGACTTCCATGTTGTAGTTTGATTGAAGGAGTTGTAGATCTAGAGAGCTGTAACAATTATAATCCAGACTCGATTTGTCTTGCCAAAAAACTAGACCTCTAGATATTCTTGCCAAATGTTTCTCTATCTCTAGATATTCCGTAACATTGCAGCAATTAAATTGACCAACGTTAAGTCATCTTTATTCTTCTAATCACTGCCACCGCGTGACATGGGGAGTGTCTGCAAGCCCTCGCCCTGCGAATCGCGGGTGCCCTCACCGGCGAAGTTGGGGGCGGCAAAGCTAGAGACTAAATTTTTAGGCCATAGAAATGCGATAAAGTTTTCCCACTTTCTTGAATATGGTTCCTCCTCCGTGTCATTTGCTTGTTGTATGGTACTTTGTTTCTCAGGGAAAGAGTTTGAATGGCTTGACATTGAACTTGGTGGTTCCATTCAACATCTTCTACTTTACTCAATTAAGGTTAATAGCCATGTAGAAAAGAGAAAATAATAAATAAAAAAACACATCGGGTCTTTGCTTTAGCAAGTTAGGAAGAGTTAATTTTATTACTCAAATATTATAAGTTTGATGACTCTATTGCACTATTTGAAATTTTAGGATTCTATCATACTTTCATGACAAGTTTTAGTTTTTTTGGTGCACTCATCCATAATCTTATGCTATAAGATAAACTAATAAAATGCACATATTGCTCGCGCCCTTATGATTGAGTTTTAATACCAATTGACCCGAGTGAGATTAATCATTTTGCGAAAGTTTGGAGTATCTTTTTGGGGGAATGTTGGAAAAGAAAGAGAGTATTTTTGACATATAAAAGCAACTGGACCTGAGGAAATTAGAAACTTTATATGGCCGCACATAAGTCCAAAATTAAAGTGATGTCGCAACCTTGTCCATATTACGAGTAAAACCTACACGTTTTCTCAGCTCCACGTAAAAACTGAAAACCTTTCGCAGCAAATTATGGCCCTCATGCGAAAAAGAAAAAGAAAAAAAAAACACCATGTGTGTTCTCTGAGTTTCGAGTTGCAGAAATATCAAAACCCATAGTGAATCTTGAAATGAGAGAGAGAGAGAGAGAGAGAGAGAGAGAGAGAGAGAGAGAGAGAGTGTATTATGCCGTACAAGAGGACGAAACCTCCAAGAAAACGCCATTGGCGTCTGGGTTGGTGGTGAAGCAACTAATGAAACTAGAGAGAGAGAGAGAGAGAGAGAGGAAAATGAGGAAGAAAAGCACAGAACTTTTGCAACACCTGGGACCCTAACGTCCTCCATTCGTCCTCCTCCCCTTGGCCAAACCAAAACCCCTTCCCCTCCTCCCTCCACCACCGCACCACCCCTCTCTCTCTCTCTCTCTCTCTCTCTAACCCCATTGTTTGTCTCTTCCCGTTTCTCAATGCTAACCCGCTGAACTTTAACCCAAACCAAACCCCAGTTCAACACCTCATCAGTAGTCACCACCATCCTCTCGGGCTTGCTTTTCTATGCATCACCTGTCTTTATGCGCATGAACATTCATCTGCGTTGTTGTGAACCCACACAGGAAAAAGATCTAAATGCAACCCTCCACGAATGAAGGCACATCGCCCACCTGTCTCCACTCCCTCGCCCGCCCCTCCCCCGTGCTCACCAAAACGAAACCCTAGCTCCCGCAAGGAAAGAAGCCAAGAAAAAGAAAAAAAGAAAACGAAATCACAATAATCACAATGGCCTGAATGCAGCATGCACACGTCACCATGGCCTCGCTGTGTAGTCAATAATGCACATAAAAGTTCCAAAAGAAGGAGAGAAAAGAAGAAAGCCCGAAAACGGAAATGTAAAGAACACCCATCACTCATCATGTGTATATATATATATATATAGAGAGAGAGAGAGAGAGAGAGAGAGAGAGAGAGAGAGAGAGATTTCTAAAAAAGAAATTTGCTTCGGCCTCTTTTCAGCACCCACCTCACCACCACCACCACCACCACCACCTGTAGCTCCTCCATCTGCGACAAACTCTCAGTCCTTTCTTTCTCTCTTTTTACACTGAAACCCAGAAGCCACGACCACCCACCACTCACTCGCCGAGGAACATATGATGATGGTGGTGGTGGATGACGATGCGGATAGCGGGCTCAAGAAGAAGGCGGGCAATAGCCACAATGCCGGCTCGGTTCGCGACGGGTCCGACCTGGTCACGGCCTTGGCCACCCTCGGGGAGGTCCGGAGGAGGAAGAGGATGGCCAGGCTCAGGCGCCCTCGCGTCAGCTTCCTCACCTTCCCCCGCGACTCCGCCTCGCACGTGCCGCATTGCCCCCTCCACCTCCAGCCCCACGCACGTGTGAGCCCCTCCCCTCGATAAACTCCCATTTTTCCTCTTTCTTTTTCTTTATTGACTGATGGTTCTCTTTCTCATTGAATCCCCCGTTAATAAAGATCGGTGTCATGTTCTGCATAACTTGGGTTGGTCAACCGGGGTCGCTGATGATCCTTTCATTTTCAAGATCGATCTTTCGCTGTTGATATCGATCGTCGTAAATTTCTTGTCCGCTAATTAATACCGTCTCTTTCTTCTTTTTTTTCAATCTCTAGTTACCGTCTAGGGTTTGGTGTCTTCTTAACTGGGCTTTTGTGCAAAGAAAAGTGAATTTGAAGCATAATTTTCTCTGAACTAATTACAGTGGATCGACCCCATATATCAATAACTTGGAAAAAAAAAAGAAAGAATATCGCGCGGTGTGCAGTTGATTAATATTGTTTATGTTGATGAATTTTGAAGATGAAGTGACGCTATATGTGTATATAAATTAGCAAAGAAAGACTGGCGAAAAACAGGGGACAAGTCGGGGAGAAAATGGGGAGAAAATAACGAGAACCCAAGAACGTTTTGATCTGATTAAGGTACCGAGCTGATATAAGCTGACCAGGGGACATGAGATTTCAAGAATATCCGAGGGCTTTCACAGAATCTAAAAGTTGGGAAGAGCTGTAAATATCGCGAAAACAGCATGTGTGTAATTGGTATTTATATCTATAACGTTTCTAGATATTTGATTCAAAAGAGGGAAAAAAAATTTCGCATATATCTTATGATTAAGCCCTCCGTCTCGTTTAGTCCAATCTTCATATAGAGATTTACTAGATTTTGATCATATACATATAGGGAATTTTCTTTAATGGCTTCCTGTGGAGACTTGGGGTCGATTGGTCAGATTTACAACTTCTTTTGGGTTGTTTATCAGCTTGTTCTGTTTAACGGCCGGCGTTTACTTTGCTAATGGATAGTGGCTACCGGCAACGGATCTTGTTTACAATGGTCGGTTTAGGCGTTTTGAGTTTGCCGTTTCTAATAAGTTGTCTGGATCCACAAAAGCACAGTGTATTTCATTTGGGTGACAACCGTAATGGAACAATAGTCGTTTTTATGGTATGTTATCTTGTTGGTATTAGTTTATGCTCGGACTTAATTTGTCAATTAGTTTAGCCTGTAGATTTCCGCTTTTTTTCCCCACAAGGGATATCCTAGCTTACTTGAATTGCGAATTATGATCTTCACTTGACTTTGCTGCGAGCCTTGGTAAGTGTTGTGAGTATCCTCTTTGTAATAATCTCAGTAAAGCTTTGATGACTCGGATTTAATTATAGGAAATCGATCCAAGGAGACTAAGGTTCCTCTTCCAAAAGGAACTCAAGAACAGTGATGTGAGCACCCTGAGAAGAATGATACTCCCAAAGGTACATTCTTAGCTTTCTACATATATTGAACTCTATTTGTCACTACTATCTGAAAATCTCAACTCTAGGCTATTTGCTAGTATTAACAGGTAGCAATTATTGCTAATAATTTGAAATTGGTAACTGCACAAATTATTTCAGAAAGCAGCGGAGACTCATCTTCCTGCGCTTGAATCCAAGGAGGGCATTTTCATAAACATGCATGATTTGGATGGTCATCACACATGGAGCTTCAAATACAGGTTCGAGTATACTTCTATATTAACCTAAATCACAACGGTAGCACATTGGTCCATGCTTGTAGTGACCAATTTAGCTCACCTAAGAAAGTTTTGGCTAAGTGTAATTAAGACGGAACCATGTTTTCTTTCCATGCTTCTCACTGATGCAGCGACATTGTTTGACATCTCTCTTCCCACAGATTTTGGCCTAATAACAACAGTCGGATGTATGTCCTTGAAAACACCGGTATGCACATCATTGTTTAGTTGAGTAAGATTCAATTTTTGACTTTGTTTATTTTTAGCTTTCTAGATACTCAATAGGAACTTACATGGTCTGTTTTATGTCCTAGGGGATTTTGTCACCATACATGGGTTACAACTTGGAGACTATATCATGGTGTACCAAGACTGTCTAAATCACAACTATGTAAGTTACATGCTATTCTAATGCAAGAACGAGATTGTGACAATTTCCTTGTGCACAGCTATCTTGATTATTGACAACAGGTAATTGCTATAACTATCTACATTTTGGCAGGTGATTCAGGCCAAAAAAGCTTCTGAAGAAGATGTTTATACAGACATTGCCAAGAGCATCATCAGCGACCTCCCTCTTCGAGACCATGATGAGATGAACAGTAACATCAACTCCTTCAATGAGAGTTACCCTGCCATCGACCAAAACGTGCAGATGTCATTTGTCTACGACAACAGCTTCTCAAATGCTTCTCCACTTGATTTTTTGGGCGGATCCATGACCAACTACGCTAGGATTTCCCCGCCAGAAAGCTTCGGTACGGTCGAGAACTGGTGCTTTGATGACTTCTATTAAGGTCACAATCTTGATTAAGCTGAATTAAAGCTACCTTTTGCTAGAACTTGAAACAAATTCAGGGGGGAGGGTGACTTATGTTTGGGCCAAGATGGATATATTAATCTTTTGAAGCCAGGTATATGCTTATCTATGTAGCTTTCAATAAGAAATAACGAGTGTATGTCAAACTCTGTGGCATGCTTTCATTGTTATTATAAAATCAGTTTTTTGGTAGGTATAAGGTTAAGGGAAGTGTGGTTGAGTATTAAAGAAGTTGCTTATCAAAGTAATTAAAAAAAAGTAATGTGACAATCCTTGTCATAAATATTGTGAGTAGGACTTTACATGTGGGTCACATTCGAGCACTTGATAAGAATTTGTTGCAAGATCGATAGTTTTATTCTTTTTTAAACTTATTTTTACATCTCTAATGTTATCTAAAACACAAGAATTATCATCATTTGCTAACTTCCCTTTCCCCTTCATTAATCGACTATCATTCACTTCTCAATAACTTTTTCATAATCATAAGTTGGATAAAATCCATATTTCTCCCTGTAAATTATCCCGTATGTGCGATTTCATCCCTCGTAACTTCAATTTGTGCAACTTCATTTCGTAAGTTGTTTCTTGACGTACTCATAAGTAACTCATCTTTTTTTCTATCCGATCATTTCCTTTATAGATATGTACTAGCAAAATGTAAAATGGATTTTGTTAACAGCAAGACACTTGCTAAGCACATCTTATGAGTAACATCTCAATGCTTTCAAAGTAAATATTATACACCTAAGATTAGCTGACACAGCGAAAATCGTAACATTTCCCATTAGCTAACTAGCAAATGTCCACGAGCACACGACAAACTCCTTTTACAATTTATTGAGTGGTCACAGATTTTTAGAACTTTACACAAGTCAATCATTTGTATTTCCATTCCTCTTTTTTCTTTTCTTTTCTTTTCAAATTAATTGTAAGATCCGATTCAACTCCTTGTTCTGAGATGCTCTAGCCAAGATTTCCAATGCTAATCATCGTCTGATTAAACTCCAACTCCATAAAAAAAAAACAAAAAAGTGAACTCGAGAATTAAGCCATTATTCTGCTGTAATATCATCTTTTGGGAAATAAATTAGATTGGGGTCATTATATTTCGGCTAAACTCCTCAATTGGTCTCTTAGTAAGTGTGTGCGCATCGGTCTATCTAATTTCTCACCAAAAAATGACAAGCTCACGTTAAATTATATCGCACACTTTTGCCATAATTACAAACTCCCGCGTGCGGGTACCGTATCATCATCCCTCGACAGAAAGGAGATGATCAATCTAGATCATCCAAAGAAAAGGACCTCTGCAAAAGTCCATCAAGTTCAACACATTAAGGAAAGAAAGTGAGAAGGGGCATGGGTGTAGCATCTATTAATATAATGAGATGAAGCACACCATCGACGAAAGCCCGTCTAGCTCAGTCGGTAGAGCGCAAGGCTCTTAACCTTGTGGTCGTGGGTTCGAGCCCCACGGTGGGCGCGCGTTCTTCAGCGGTTTCGTTTTTTTGGACAAACGAAACTCTAATATTATTACATTCCTTCTTGAAATATCCTTCAAGAATTTCTAAAAATGTGTATTAATGAATGATCGAGTGCAGACCCAATTCTTTTTTTTAATTTTTTGTTTATTACCTTGGGGCTTTCAGAACTTAAAACGGAATATATAAACGATAATAATTAAGCCATCTATATATTTATATATATATCTAAATTAAAATTCCCATTCACCTCGCTTTTAACTTTTCAAAATCATCTTTAAGATAGTCACTGTGATCTTTTTCGTGAATATGTACCCGACTCGCTGATATTAATAATCTCACATTATGAGTGTGTTTGTTTTAGTGAAGAAAAATCCCTCGAATTAGTTATCTGAACTTCCACACGTCTGGTTTGCTGAAAAGGATCGATCAACGGAAAATCATTTACGATTAAAGAAAATATGCATGCTTAAAAGTTAGGAAAAAAGAAATTACCAACATGAAAAGGGGAAAACATTTTCCTTGAAAAATGATTTCTCAATTAAGTTTTCCTTGAAACATATACACACTATGAGTTCGTTTGTTTTATAAAAAAACATGAATGATTAGGAAATTGTTTTCCTAAAAATGATTGGTTTTATCACTTAAAAAAATTAGCCAGCAGATAATATATATTCTTGTTATCAACAACAAATTATCCCTAGACATTTTTCCCAATTTTGTGAATGAATTCATTTATTCTTATGAAAGTACAAGCGATCTTTTTTATTTAAGGTTCGGTTTGTTTCGTGGAGGATTATGTACTTGAGTATCGAGTTCAATGCCCAACCTCAATGGATCTGGCGCAGGAACCAATACCAAAGTCTCAAGCTAGGCCTCAATAGACCTAGGTTGGGGCGCCGGGTGTCGGGGCTCGATCTCAATAGACTCAAGCCTAGGCGTTGAAGACATGGGCTCGGCCTTTGTAGACCCAGGCCGGGGTTTTATAGAACTGAACATAGGCAATGAGTTCTCGAGGATCTTGGCTTGAGACCTCGGTGCTCATTCCGGGTTCCTTGGCGGCCCTATGCGTAAATCTCTAGCCTTTCGAATAGTGCATATCTATTTAGGAAAATCGAATGAGATTCTCCTTATCAGGTATCTGAATGAGCTGGACACCAAAAATATATTTTGCTTTTTCTTGAAAAATGACTTTTCGGAAAACATTTTTGATAAAAATGCCATATTTTTCGCGAACCAAATTATGCCCAAATAATCAACTTTTCCGACCCAAAAAAAGATAAATCAACTTTGAATTTAAAAAAAAAAAAATGATTTCTTTGTTTAATAATATGAAATAGGATAGCACTTGCGAGTATTATAGTAATTATCTCGACACCAATTTCTAATAAAAGAGTGAAAAAACAAAAGGAAAGAGGAGCGGCCCCGCAGCGCAGCCCGTGCGATTTTTGGAGCGACGTCGCGGCAAAAGGAAGGGAAGGAAAGGAAAGGAAGGAGCCTTCACCGCTTCGCTCCACTCGGACGCACTCCGCCGCCGCCGCCGATCTCCGCCGTCGCCTCCCTCCCCCGCCGCCGTCTCCCTCCGTCCCCCTCGCTTGCCCGTCGGCGAGCTCGAGAGGCAATGGCGAGCCGATACTGGGTGGTGTCGCTTCCGGTGCAGGGCTCCGTGTCCGCCGCTTCCCTGTGGAACCGCGTGCAGGAGCAGATCTCCAGGCACTCCTTCGACACCCCTCTCTACCGGGTATTCTTCTTCTTCGAGATCCGACTCCGAAACGATGCTCTCATTTCTGCTCCCTCGATCTTTGTCGATTCATTCGAAGCTGATCCCGCCCCGATTCTGCAGTTCAATATACCCAATCTCCGCGTTGGAACCCTAGACTCGCTCCTCGCTCTCAGCGACGATCTCTTGAAGGTGATCTCCTTCCCTCCCTCCTTTCGTGTTTCCGCGCGGCGTGCGTGGGTTTTGGTTTGTCTAGTTTGGGGATTGATCGGGGATTTCGAGGATCGCGAGCTGCTTTGTCTGCTGGATTTTTTTTTTTTTTGGGTGGAGTGGGTGATTGGATGTGTGTGTTGTGGGTGTGGAATGCGCAGTCGAACAGCTTCGTGGAAGGCGTGTCGCACAAGATCAGGCGCCAGATCGAGGAGTTGGAGAGGGTGTCGGGCGTGGAGAGCAGTTCCCTTACGGTGGATGGTGTGCCGGTTGATTCTTACCTCACAAGGTATGTTTTTGTTCTTAATTGTGCCAGTACTCTTCTGGAGAATCGGTAGTGTCATAGAATCGGTGCCCGTGTTTCGGTTACGAATTCAATTTCGGGCCTTTTGTGGTGATGGAGGAGCTTGTGACAGTTTAGAATTGTTTCGTGTAATTTTTTTTTTTTGGTGTTTATTTACCTTTTGGCATGTGGGAGTAATCTTTCTGTCAGGAACTGAGCCTTGATCTTGCATGGAAGGTTTGTCTGGGATGATGCCAAGTACCCTACGATGGCTCCCTTGAGGGAGATTATTGACACAATTCAAGGACAAGTTGCGAAGATCGAAGATGATCTGAAGGTAAACCTCCCTTTTGCTTTTCATGTTTAGTCTATGTACATGTTATCTGTTGATGCCTTCCTTAGCTAAGTGAGGTGGTTGGTCCATGTGAGGGAGAAGTAGTTTTGCTTCAGTTTGCGTAAAGGAATGTCTTTCTTGATACTCTAGCTAAGGGAGAGTAGTATTGGGCATGACAGCATTGATGTGATGAACCGAGCTTAGCAAATAAGGCTTCGTTGGTCGATGATGATGTTGTTGTTGCTGTTGCAAAGGTCTGCTTTGCAACTGTAGGTGATCAGACATCAAATTTGGCACCTCTTTTGTGCAAAGCTAACACAATGCTATCGTGACCATTGCCTGTTAGTTCATTGATTCTTTTCCAAAGCGAGACATGTATCGATGCTTGAGTCTTAAAGCTATCTCTTGTATGTTAGGTTCGTGTTGCTGAGCATAACAATGTGCGGAGTCAGCTCAATGCTATCAACAGAAAGCAGAGTGGAAGGTGAAACTATTATCCCAGTTCTGATTGGGCTACGGCATGAATGCTTCCATTACTCATTGCTCGATTACTTCTCTCTATACTTCAGCTTAGCTGTCCGTGATCTTTCAAATCTAGTCAAACCCGAGGATATTGTCATGTCCGAAAACCTGATAACTCTCCTCGCAATAGTACCTAAATACTCACAGAAGGATTGGTTGTCAAGCTATGAAACTTTGACAAGCTATGTGGTAAGTGTTTCTTTTATCTCTACATTCTCACTCCGTGTGTTATTTTCATGACCGCTGGCACTGCCTTACTATTATGATGAGTGCTACCTTTGTTGCATGTAATGTGTTGATAGGATCATATCTGCAACTCTCTGGCCTACTTTCTCCCTGCTTTGTCTTACTAATCCTATAATCGTTCAGGTCCCCAGATCCTCGAAGAAGTTACATGAGGATAACGAATATGCTCTTTACACTGTAACGCTCTTTCGCCGAGTTGCTGATAACTTTCGGTCAAGTGCTCGGGACAGAGGTTTTCAGGTGTGCCTCCCAATTAGTTCCTCTGGCTTTTCCTGATGCATGAATACTGAAAAAGTGACCAAACTCCACAATGGCTGGCATCAACTTGCATATTTCTAGAATTTTTTTTCTATTTGTAATTCTTTCAGCTAAAGATTGTTCTCTCCTGGCCATGCTTTGTTCTTCCAAAGCATTTAGGTGCATTTAGCAAAGATATCCTTATCGTTTGAATATATTGGAGATTTGATTGATTGTTTTATGTTGCCCTGTAGATTCGTGACTTTGAATACAATTCGGAGGCGCAAGAGGGCAGGAAGCAGGAGCTGGAGGGGTTGATGCGGGATCAGGAGAATTTTAGAAGCTCTCTTTTGCAATGGTGCTATACCAGTTATGGAGAGGTATTTTTTTTGTTATTCTTGATCTTGAAGCTGAGATGCTAATCTTGAAAGGAGATATAGATCTGCTGTCCATCATGCAAAGCATCAGGCTGTGGTTGGACTCTGGTGCACTATTAAAACTGGGGAAGTCACGTAAACTGATAACAGTGATGAGATAACTTACGATTTCTAGATGGGGTTTCCTGACGGGAGATTTCTTACAGTCATTATCATTTCATGTTTGCTCGAAAAGTGAGTGATAAGAGGTTACCAGTGCTATGTGGCCTCTATTTAAAGGAAGTAGTATTGGACCTTTACCGTGACAATAATGTTAAAGCATCACTTGATTCCTTTTCTTTTCTTGTTTATGTTTGCAGAAATTACATTATTTTTCTGTTGTATTTTTTTTTGTAAAGAATTATTTTTCTGTTGTATTTGTCTGTTAATTGCAATAACAAGTGCATTATACCATTTCAGTCGCTCTATTTTGCTTTGGCATAATTTTTTTTGTATGGGTTGCTTCACTGTAGGTTTTCAGTTCGTGGATGCACTTCTGTGCTGTACGTGTCTTTGCAGAGAGTATTTTACGATACGGTTTGCCGCCGTCTTTCTTGGTGAGCTTGATGCCGTAATCTGTCCTTTACTGCTATTGCTTTCATTATTTGTAGTTGATTTATTTGGAGTAATTTGTTGATTCGGTTTCCAGGCATGTGTTCTTGCTCCATCTGTGAAAGGTGAGAAAAAAGTGCGTTCAATTCTTGAAGGCTTGTGCGACAATACACACAGGCAAGTTAAACATCAAAAGCTTTAATTTCAACACGTCTAAATTTGTATTGCATCATAGATTAGTAACTGTTAATCATGCAGCCTTTCCTGAATAAATAAGTGTTGACTCATTGATCCCGTCTGTCTTAATTACAGTGCATACTGGAAATCTGAAGAAGATGCCGGAGGGATGGCCGGGCTGGGAGGTGATCCAGATTCTCATCCGTACGTTTCCTTCACGATCAACCTTGCTTGATGACTGTTGGAGATGGTCCAAGTCCCGGGAATTCACCTGTTTAAGTAATAACAGGTGACAGGTATCAGCTGAGATATTGTATTATAGCATCAATAAACTTATTCTTTGGTTATTTCTCTGTAATTTTAGCATTCTGGAGTTCCGAGTGGGGGTATCTTTTTTATCTAATTGAATATGAGTGATGGTTTTGTGGGTATCCTTTTGGTAATTTATACTGTGGGTAGTAATATCAATTGACGAGCATTCTCCATTTTATAATTATAGATAAGATTTTTACTTGTGCTGGTGAATGAGCCTTCTGAGTTTTGGGGATGGCGAACTTGAGATAGGTTTACGCTCAATCTGCCTGCTGAGGAGGGTATTTAGCAAAATTTATATTTCACGCCAGCACAGGAAAAAAATAGCCAACCGCGAATCCAACTTAAAGGGTAAAAAAACCATGAAACTAGCTGAAATGAGAAGGATAGGACGACAGATTTATTCCCGGCACAACAAAAGTGAAAGTTTCAATTTCTTCGACATTGATTCCAAACACAACAAAAGTAGGAGGCTCGATTTCTGCATATTTGCGTTAGAGCTGATCGTTTCTTCTTTAATTCTTATATCATTGGTGGTGAAGTGCGCTAACTGGACTACTCAGTGGAATGTACACGAGCTGAAATTAGAAACGGCTCCTCCCGCTGGAGGTGAACTTCTCCCAAATTTAGAATTGGGTGTCCCTTTTAAGTTTGCCGATGCGCTTCTGTTAATGCTGAATTTTGCCGGTGCTGGTTCAAGGAAGCTTATTGCATATTCCGCTATACCAATTCACGAAATCATTGCTGGCGACGTGCCATGAAACACTGAAATACTCAATGAACCAGAATCCAAGGTTCGTTGACGACAAATTCGTCACCAAATGAGGCTCACTGCAGTATTACCAGTTCTGCAAAGCTTCGGGGGCAACCTGGAGGTACTATCAAAGAGCATGCATTCTATATAGCCAAAGAGAACACGGCATCGGGGAATATATACAGTCCTTGCCACGCTGGCCCTGCACAGAGACGATATCTTCAAGCAATATAAGTCATACAACACCGATTGCGACTTCCGTACGTCTCAGCTCAGTAGAGTTTAGGGAATGAAGGGCAGTTAGTGGGCATTGAAACAAAAATAACAGCTCGTTTTCGGATAAGCAAGGCAAAAGAGATAACAAGAAAGAACAATGAGAGAGAATGTTTAAAACAAAATGCAAAATATCGCAAGTCTCCAAAGCTATACCTCCTGCTATGGTCCCCAAACTGTATGCCTCTGTCACCCTTCACGGGGGGGATTCAAAACCTTAGTTTCGACCGAATTTAGAACATAGGACCTAACTACAAAAAGATTTAATAGATCCGAAGGGCAGGACCTAGCCATCCTCCCCCCAAAAAAAATATCAGTCGTGTGAAAATTGGACACTTGAGTTCCGAATATGAAAGAATAGTCAAATCACTTCGAGAGCCATTGAACCAGCTCCAGCAAATCTACTATTATTACTTCCCATTGCAGATAAGTCTTCACGTCTGAGACAAATGCCAATCCCCTTGGTCACTAAGACATTCTAAACCTTGGCAAGCTCAGCAGCGGGGGCAGCAGCCGGAGTGACACCACCCGTCGTTGGCCTAGAATTAATTATAAGTCGCCATTAGTATTCAAACAGTTTATAGAGAAACTAAGTTTAAGAGATCTAAAATATCTGAGGAAAACTTACAGTCCCACAAAAACTTTGAATGAGTCGTAGATAACCCATTGGGCTCCAGTAAGTGTACCGATCATGAGTATACGGAGAGGAAGACCACGGGTGCAGAGACCCACCAGACCCATTTGCTTCACAGCCTGCACAACGAGAAAACAAACAGTAGTGAGTACAGCAAATATCAGATCCAAGCCAAGAGGCTAACGCCAGGGAAATACAGCAAGTGGAGCACTCACATCACTGACGGTTGCTCCCTTTGCGTTGTTGAGGAAAGAGACAAGATTGTCGGCAGGATGAGACACGACAGCACAGAAAACACCTGCTACATAACCACCAGCAAAACTGACACCGAGCTGCAAACCTGTACTGCACTGATCTTTTGGTTGGGGAATGGCATATTTGTAGATCATCTCAACGGTGTTCTCAAAAGATGCAAACTTCATCATCGTATCTGCAAGAAAATGCATGTTAGTTAATTAAGTTGCCGCAGATAGTGCTGTCAAAATCTCAAAATTGAATAAAAGCCAGCCTATACAATAGCTGGCAAATAAGTAGATCAGGGGACTGATCCGCACAACAGCAAAGAAAGTCCCAAGCCAAACTATCTTAGGGCCTATAGGCTATATATTTGGATCTGAATAAAAGCAAAAAGCCTGCCAAAATCTAAAATAGTATTCAAATTTCAGAAAATTAGGAAAACTTAGTACGTGAATCTAACTGTCAACATGGGCGCGTTGTGAAAGTTTCAAGAGTTTTGGATATAAAAAAAAAAAAATCAAAGTGCACAGGATTCGAGATTTAGGTTAAGCAAAAAATAAAATTCAATCAAGACAGGCGCCTGAATGCTTTGCCAGCTTAAGCTATTTGCTAGGGACATGATTTCTGACATTACTTATTCACAAGATACCAGTGATCTTGACGAGTTCTCGATCATCATAAAGAAAGTTTCCTATCGCATGCAAGAGTCAACAAATTGGAAGACCAGTCTCCATAAGAAGTAAAACATGGGTAAATATCAACCAACATCCTCAAATGCGATGAGCTTTATACATATTAGTAATATTCTTGCGCAAAGCAGAAAAAACGGAGAAGTAAACAAACCACAACAGTGGCCACTACAAGAAGGTCAACTTCAGTAACAGGTAGCTTCGCTAGACCATTAAATGTATATATTGGTAGAAAACTCAGCAACCATGGGGACATATGATGCATTAAGACTATTGGATCTCTTGTTAGCAAATGGGCAAATTCCCATACGTTGCTTACTTGAGCAATCGACGGATAACATGTAGTGGAAAAACAAGCAAACAAAACCAGCGCTCTTTGAAATTGAGCATGCGGAGGATAATATTGTGAATATGGTTTGGTAAAACTACATATCTTAAGAAAAACAGAGGTAATTTGCCAAACTTACATGGTATTTGACGACCCCAGAGAGGAACAATGCCCTTGTATAACCTGCATTCATAGGCAGGAGAAAGTTACAACACGAACAAGACTATGACTTGGCTGAACCAACAAAATGTCGGACGTGTTGGACACATACCCAAGAGCGCCTTCAGATCTTACAAACTTGGGTAATCCGTCTGACAGACCTCTTGCAAATCCAGGCTGCGTTTGCACTCTGACCTTCACTGCTTCGAAGGGGCAAAGGGCAACATCGGCTATAACCTCAGCAGATGCAGAACCCGCTAGGTAGATCAATGTCTTGTACTTGGTCGCATACTCAGGCCCAGCAATGTCAGAGTAATATTTCTTGAAGTACTCGTAGAAGCCATACTTGCAGGCACCTTGGGCACTGTAACCAAGCAGAGTGGGTACCCAGCCCCTGAAAAAACCTCTGACGCCCTGCTCTTTCAATAGAACTCCAAAACCAGATGAAATGCTCTTGTACTTCGCAGGGTCGATCTGAAATGTCACAAGACACGATTCATAAGATGTCAATCACTACATTTCAACACCAAAAAGAAGACGACACTTCAAAAGAAGCAGACCACCCACGTAAAGTAACTTGCCAAATCTCCATATACCCCACGAGACATTGTCCTTCATCGGAAAGCAATTCAAACCATAAATCTACATAAGAACAGCCAATACGTGGCCAAATTCTCAAAGGCACAAGAAGGAAACAGGATCGCGGTGCATCACATTCATGGATATTGTTTACACGGTGAGATCGAACACGCGCAGGCCCGAGCAATCACCGAATGCGCTCAGGGTGGGCAGCAAAAGTATTCACCAACACATGCGAGCTAAAGCAAAATCCGAGCTCTCCATGCTTACATGACCCGCATTTTCCGATGCGAACAGACCAGAAATATGTTAGCGAACAGCAAAAGGCGCAAGTCAACCACGCCACAATAACCAGTCGCGATCCTTTCCAATGTCTCGGGCGATTAGAATAGGAGAGATACTCGCAACTAAACGAAAGATCAGGCATACCAGCTACCGATACATGCGTACACACAGACATCTGCAGAACGCGAGAGGCAAAGGATCCAGTCCCCAAGACAAATCGCGCGCGAAAAGAAGGAAGGAAGGAAGAAGAGCGAAATCCGGAAAAAGGCGCGAACGCGGAGAGATATCGGCCCCGAGGAAGTCGAGAGCGCGGGGGAGGGAGGGGCGACCTGCATATTGCACTTGACGAGGTCGAGCGGGGTGACGGACGTGTGGGTGAGGCCGCAGCAGAGGGTCCCCCCGAAGGTGCAGGCGGCGTAGAACTCGGGCGAGTACATCTCCATCTTCCTCGACGGCTCCTTGGGCGACGGGATCAGGAATCCGCTCCGATCCTCCGCCTCCGCCGCCGCCGCCGCCGGGGACGACGGCGCGGCGGCGGAGGACCGGGGCCCGGAGGAGCCGGGCATCTTCTCCAGGTACAGCGACTTGGAGGAGGAGTAGAGGAAGCTGGGGATCAGCGGCTGCTGCCGCCGCGGGGAGCTGGAGGTGTCGGCTAACGCCATGGATGGTGGTGGCGGAGGAGGAGGAGGAGGAGGGAGAAGATCTGCGAAATGCGCGGGTAAGAGAGAGAGAGAGAGAGGGAGGGAGGGGGTGGCGATTTTATGGGAGGAGCCCTCGCGCGATGTCTCTGCTACGAGGTGTGGGCCCCCCCCCCTTCCCACCCCCGAGCATCGGCCCTCCGCTTTCGCGGTTAATTGCGATATTGCCATTGGTCAACGGGAGCCGGCCGCGACCCGCCAAAAATTTACTAGAAAAAAAGAAAAAAAAATTGAAGGAATTTTTTGAGGACTGGGGCTGTGGATGGTTCCCGACGTCAGGGACTGGACCGTACCGAACCCAAACTGATCTGTTCTGGGCGGTTTTCGGAGGGGCCGGTTCGGCTCCCGGGTTCCACGTAAGGAATCGGACCAGATCGACGGCGGACTGTCTAATATTTCTTAGTCTTTTTTTTTATTTATTTTGAAGCAAGCTTTAATTAGTAAATTATTTTTTTCTTGTAATATTGGAAAACCTTGGCCTGTAAAGAGTAGAAGAAACAAAAAAATAAATAAAAGAAGATGAAAGAATCACGGTTCCAAGACCGGGTGAGTTAGTTCCCGATTCCATAAACTAGAAATCTATTCTGTCCAGTCCGATTCCAAGTTTCAAGGCAGGAATCGACCCACTCTGGAATCGATCGCTCGTATTGCGGACCAACTAATTCTCGGGAGTTTGAATATTTGCATATGGGTTGCATTGGTTGGTGTGGTATTCTCCATCTAGCTCATGTGATATGGTTCTCAATGGATTTAAAAAAAAGTTCTAAAATCTCTCACTTCTTTTTCGTATGTCACACGAGGGGTAGACGCAATATTTTCTCATATGGGGCACACGATATATGAGAATGTCCAGAGGTGCTCATGGCCGTAGCTGCTCGAGTTTAGTGGAGCCTGGCCATGGCCATTGGAGATCTGTCGAGCTCGCGGTCATGGCTGCTTGGGTCTCTTCGAGGTCCTGGCCATGGCTTCTTAGTGAATCTCGAGGGGCCATGACTGCTCGGCCATCGCCTCCTTGGCTTCCAAACTTCTTCGAGCTCGATGAAGCTGGAGCGTTTTTGCTTGTTGCGCGCGCGCGGTCCATGTTGTCAGCAACTTAGGTTTGTAGCTAATGAATGAAGTCGAGAATGGCAACCTTTACCAAAAAAAAAAAATGAAGTCGAGAATGAAAGAAGATGAGCACTAAGTTGGTTTCCTTTGCACACATTGAATTGCCAACGGTGAATCATTTGTTCTATATAACAAAAAGAAGAAGATGAACTTTTCGAAAGAATCATTTTTATATAACCTTTAACCGAAGAAGATGAATATTAACTTATATCCATGATGCAAATTTATTGTGTTAACGAGCCGCAGCAGATGAGTGATAAAATCACATCGGCATTTTCTGATGGTTAAATTGGACGGAGTTAACGAAAAAATATGATTACACCAATTCGAAAAATTTCAGAATTTGATTACACTTTGCAACAAGTATTAGATTGTTTGGAACAGTTGCTTTTTCCCTAATTCGATTAAAAGAAGGGTTAATACTACGGAAAACCCTAAACTGATATATATGTAATAAATTTATCCAAAACTAATTTTTTGGCCTTTAAAAGCCATAAACTGGTACGTTTGTGATAATTTTACTCCAAACTAATTTTTTGACCACAAAAAAAAATCTTGAAACGGTATATTTGTGATAAATTTACCCTCCGTTAAATTAGATTAATATCACGAAAAATCACAAACCGGTACACCAGCCGTTAAACCCCAAATCGGTACGCATGTTAACTGCCACATGTCATCCAACTCAGAAATTTCACGGTAAGATTTAATAGAAATTGATGAAGAGTAAAATTACAATTTGGAGTTTTTGATGATCAAAAAATTATTTAAGAGCAAGCGTATTAATTTGGAGTTTAAGCCCACGCATGCTACCCAATTTAATGTCTTCTCAGCAAAGGTGGCCACGACGAAAAAGGGTGCCGTTCAAAGCCAATTCGCATATTACCTAATTGCTGACGAAAACGGGCATCTCCACCAGGGGTAAAACCGTGATTATTCCGGGAAAAAATGGGTAGAAAAGTATGGCGTATAAAAATATTAAAAAGAAAGACAAACTCCATGTAGAAGAGCCCCGTGGCATATTCCTCCCCCCCATGTTTTTGGAAAAGTCAAATCGATGTCGACCGCCCGTTCCGAAACTTTGACCGAAGCAAAGCGTGGGTCAAACGGATGTCTGCTCGTTCCTTTGTCTCCTCCGTTTATGTCTCGTCAAAGATACACGAACAAGCGAAGCCGTGCTCGGCTAATTAAGCATGCGATCTGTTGTTATTCTAGTCCTCCGTTGAAATAAAAGAGTTTATCGGCTTTTTCTAGGGTTAATGTCGCGAAAAACCTCAAATTGATATATCCGTAAAGAATTTACCCAAAACTAATCTCTTGATCACCGAAAATCCAAAATAGGTACATTTATGATAAATTTACCACCCTCCGTTAAATTGAATAAATACAAAAAAAAAATCACAAACTAGTATATTCATGATAAACAGATTCGTCAACTATCACGTGTCTTTTTAACTCAGCAATTTAATAGTAAAATTTAACGGAAACTAATGGAGGGTAAATTTATCGCAGGTGTACCGGTTTGGAGTTTTTTTTGCGGTTAAAATATTAGTTGGGGGTAAATCTGTCACAGATGTACCCACTTGGGGTTTTTTCGTGGTATTAACTTTTTTTAAAAAAATAATTATGAAATATTTCTCGTCTAGCCTGTTGTCACAGCCGCTCGAGTTTCATCGAGCTTGGCCATGGCTGCCTCAGCTTCCCGGCTTTTTCAAGCTCGAGCAATCCTGCCGGTTGCTGCCTCCAAATCACAGCCGTCTCCTCTTTTACTGCAACCATGACAAGCCCCCTCTCTCTTTCTCTCTCATTGTCTGACTTGATTGTCCCCGATTCGATAAGTTATAGGATTTAATTTCACTTTTTGAAAATTTTAAGAAATTAATTTTACTTTCCAAATTAATTTTAAAACTTTCAATATACCTATCTTTTTCCTCGTAGGATTACAAGGAAGTACCACCCAATTGCTCACGGCACTCATATTACGTAACTGCTGACGATGATGCGCATCTCCACGAGGGGGTGAAACCGTGATTTTGTGCGGGAATAAAGGGTCGTTAAACCATAGTCCCTAAACATATTAAAAAGAAAGACAAACTCTATGGAGAAGAGTCCTCAAAGGCATATCCCCCCCCCCCCCCCCCATCTTTCTTTTGGAATCAATCGATATCGACCGTCCGTTTCAAGCCTTGACCAAAGCGTGGAGTATTCCAGCCTCGTGATTTATGTCGTATTCGAATCAAACACTCAAATCACGATTTGACTCTTTCTTTTTCAAAACTCAATACTTCTTTTTTCTCCGCTCAAGAAAGTTGACCAACCAATCATTTCTTTGGTGATTTATCATGACATCAGTGCAATATGATCATATATTTTCAAGCGATTTGAGCTTCAATTGTGATTGATTCTATTCACGGCAAGTAATCGTGTATCCGAACCTTTGGATGAGGGTCGCATCTTATTCCGTAATAATTCTTTCTTTGGTAACTTTTCGTCCCACTTCCTAAGAATAGCAAGTATATGCTTCTCGAAACAAAAGAACGTTCGTATTTTCGTTGATTTTGAATTTTCAAATTCAACTTTGGCGTTATATGTACTTCTGCCCATGAAGCTTGACTTTGACCATGGTGTTATTAATTATTGTACTGTCTTCGCAATTTGTTTTTCTCATTCACTTTTGTACTAAGAAAAACTAATTTTAGTTATTTTATCTAATGATATTACGATTTGATTTAATTCGAAATTCGCGATTTATGAACTTGGAATTTTCATTTACGATTGACATTTCGATTTCGTGGATATACTTTCCGAAGCATGGAAAGTATGGCACGGACACTTGCGCTTGGATGTGGGATGGCAAGTGTCGTCGGAATGGGATTGGCAACAGAAGTAGAGGTGTGCAGAAGAACTAGAAATTACCCGGGACCGTCCGGAACCAGACTGGAACCAGTGATTCGTAAGGAAACCGGTCCGTTCCTGGTTCTAATTTTTGATAATCGGTGGGTACTGGTCCAGTTCTCGTTCCAAGTGTGGAATCGCCCGCCTGCCCATCTAGACTAGACCAGTAATATAATATATAATATATTTTTATTTTAAAAAAATTTATAAATCCCTAAACTAAACCTAAATCGCTCAACGCTCACAATTTCACATTGAGTCGAGAAAAACATCCTTTCGCTTTTGTCTCACGCTCATTCTCACTCTGTCATTTTTCTCGGTCAATACTCACCTCACCGTTTCCGACTCTCCATCTCAGTCTCCATTCGCCTCTTTCCTTTGCTAGTGAGACCGGTTCTATGGATCCACCCAGGAACTGGACCGCACAAAGATGGCAGTCCGGTTCTCAGGTGGATCCATGGAACCAATAGACGATTTCTGATTCCAATTTTTTGGAATTGGTTCTTAGTAGGCGATTTTCAATTCTAGGGTGGGAACCGTTTACCCGGACTATGCTCATCCTCTGAGAGAGAGAGAGAGAGAGAGAGAGAGAGAGAGAGAGAGAGAGAGAGAGAGATGACCGAAGTGACAGCCGGGATGGAGGCGGCGATGAAGAAGATCTTCGGAGGGAGTCGGAAAGTCGAATGTATTGCCAAATCCAATTACAACATGGAATTCATATCCGAACGTGCGCGTCTGGTTGGGCTTTCTCGGATAAGGACATTGCCCAAGCCCGCCCATTTTCCGTTTCGAGCAAGAAAGGCCCATTGATCACCTCTACAGGACGGTGAGCCGGTGATGCTGGTCTGGACGAGGCTGTGGCGGAGGACGGCGGGCCAAGGGTGGGCAGACGCAGCGAGAGAGAAAGAGAGCGGCTTCTTGGCTTTTTGGGTCCCTAGGAGTTTTTTTTTTTTTTTGGGTCGAAACAAACTTAGGTCATTTAACTAACAAGTAGCGCGACGATGGCTAGCATCAAAGCATAACAAATCTCGGGGCTTAGACACCTAATTAGAAGGAAGGGACCTAGACAATGGGCTTTTGCAATCCAGTCCGCACAATGATTTGCTTCTCGTGGGCAATTAACCAAATAGCGGTGGGATATGAGGTGAGAAATTCGTGATTGGTAGGATTCGGACAGATCTTGAAATCGTGTGAAATACTCGAAATAATCATACAACTAATCTACCCAAGGAAGGTAAGATTTTTAAGATTGAAGGGCAATTGGTGAAATGTAATGAAATAGTTTGTCTAAACTCCCGCAAATTTGTATAACAGATCGTAGAGACAGAGGCTGTAATAATTATAAGCTATATCATAAAATATAATAAGAAATTAGAATAACCCGAGTGGTAAAATTATGGATGGACATAAGAGTACGCGTTGAATCGGTAGATTCAATGTTGAACGCATAGATTCTTCTATGATTCGGTATTTTTAGGAATTCGTCCAATAAGTTCGTCGTGTTTCGGATTATGAATAGAGTACGAATTGAGAATATATCAATAATTTACGAGTGACGACTAATGTTTGCTCGAAAATACCTCTGTAGCGCAGAACAAAACACAAAGGGATGTCATAATCTTGTGATGAAGAAAATTTTAACAGTTGGGAAAGATTTTGACCGGGGATGGACCCGATTCAAACTTCCATAAAAGGGAATTATGAGCAATTAATCAGGCTGCGATTCAAAAGGATGAATTTTGAAATATAGGAATCCCTTGTATGGTAAGGGACGTTAAGGAGTGCTCTGGGGAAATTCCTGGCGTGCCTCTTTTTAGTTTGTCCTGCTGAGATTTCAGCTAGATCCCAAGCCCTTCTTCTGGTTCTTTTGGCTGCCGAGTCTGAACCTGTTCTTTTGAGTGATCGCATGCAATGGCGAATGAGAAGTTCTGCTGTACAAGTGTTGCACTTGCAGATACCACCTCCGAGACCCACCAGTCCCCGAGGCTCCATGAAACTCTCTCCTGTGAGAGCTCTCTCTCTCTCTCTCTCTCTCTCTCTTCCTCTCTCTCTCTCTCTCTTCACGCATGTGTTTTGCGTTGCTGGTGTGTCAGGGGTCCTCGTGCCCGCGTGCTTGGCTTGTTGATTTTCAATACGTGACATGTATCATCGCATATTTATTATGACTTGATGAGCGTGGAGAGAGGGAGAGTGGGAATGGAACACGAGAACTCCTGTGATCCTGATAGGAACAGGACATCAGAATGCTATGCCTATCCAATAAGGATTGAAAAAGTGCCCATTTTAGACTTGTCTCTTGATTCAAACAAAATTCTCCTTGATCTCTCTCAATATCGATTTCGAGCTAATATTCCCGGCAAGTACGAACCCTTCCTGGAGATTATATCATCTCCTCTTTCTCATGACGACTTGGCATGATCTCTGGGAAAGTGTGAACGCATTACAGTTCACTACAGGCACAGTTAACCGGGAAATCTTAAATTTACAGATGTGTATGTCAATCTACTCTTCTGTTTATTGTGCAGCTATGAATTTCTTAGTGAAGGTTAAACATTATATACTCGATCTGGATAATGATGTAGAAGATGATAGCAAGCAATATTCCTACTCTAAAGTTGAATAGTTGTTTTGTCACTTTCTGATTTTTCAACACAAACCTGCGCAAGCATAAACTTGGTATTAGATTTGTTCCTGTGAATTCAGCCGTTCCAAATTTCATTGCAGATGTAGACAAAAAAGTGGGTGCCATTAGAGCACTTGTGGAAGATGACGGTGACAAATCACAAATTCTTCAAATCCTTGAAGAACTGAAAAAGTCTTACTGTGCTTTAGCAGAGGGCCATGACCAGTTGAGATCCAAGTTCGATCACCTCCAGGATGCAAGAACTTCAGCATCCCCCTTCAACCCCAAGATTCTCCTTGAAGGCGTTGACAACGAGGATGCATCCGGCGTCTCTGAGAGCCCTAAAATGGACAGTCTTGATTCCTGCCCAGAGTCCGCTGTCATAGATCCTGAAGTGGAGTTCGACAACTTCCACTTCGAGATCCTAGACAAGTTGGCCAATGGGATAGTCCTGGATGAACCTACCAGTGCCAATCTGAATCTGATAAAACCAATTGGTGGAGAAATTCATGAAAAACATAATGAAGTGCCCACCATAGAAGAAATCATTCCTGTGATCCACGGTTCTGAGACTGATCGGGAAGTACATGGAGATGACTGGACTGAACTTTTAGGGTGGGAGATGAATTGGAATGAGCTGAAGCTGCAGGCCACAAAGTTGATGGAGGAGAACCTGCAGAAGCAAGCTGAGCTGGTGAAAAGAAACGAAGAGAAGAGAGGCCTCAGGTCACAGCTGAACGGCTTGAAGGCCGAGAATAAGGCGCTGCAGGACTGTCTCGTCCGCTCTAAGGCCGTCCCGAAGGGCATCCAGTTTCAGATGATGAGATTGAAAGGCCTAGTCTTGAGTAGAATTTTCGGAATAAGTTCTCGGTGACAGTGTTAGGTAGATCACAAGCCACTGCATTGAAGCACTCAGCTGAAACGAATCACTTCAGCTAATAAAGTTGATTCTCTGGTCATACCCCAAGCAGCACGCGGCCTTGCCTTAATATCGCAAGCGAACATATAGTAAGCCTGTGTGCTGCTTTCCTTGTTCGTATGTAGGGTGCTTTTCTTGTTCATATGTATGGTGCGGAAACATTCTCGTCAAACTACAGACTGAGGAGGAGTCGTCTGCTTCAAATTTCCTATCGACTTTAACTTCCAGTAATAATTGTCTGTCAATTCCTAGTTTACCTTCAATCAGAGCATACATCAGAAATTGAATATCATGTTGACGTATCAATCCGGACAACATGATTCTTTCAGCCCCAGAGTCAGTTTTAGATCAACAATTCCAAACATTGGATTATCCGATGTGTCACTCTTTGACAAGAACCTGCATCAGTGCTACAAAGAATCACAAATACAAAAGGTCAAACTCCGGGCGACTGTTCTTTTTTCCTTTTTTTTTTTTTTGCTCGGAGTTCATGAACATGGAGGAATAAATATATGATAGATTACAACATCAATGCAAGTGTTTGCAGAGGTCAAAAGAATCACTCAAACATACAAATCCAAAACATAAACCATAACTTGATAATCAATCCCCAATCTTCTTGGTACCGAGCTTTGTGTCTGTCGAGTTCTCCATCTAAAGGAGCCTCAGGTGTGAGGTATCGTTTAATCTTTTTATCTGCCACCCCGTTTTCCAGGAATGTTGTAAGACTGTTACTGAGGAATCTTCCACGCAGATCTTATGAGACATTAGCGGACTGCAACCCATAATCCCTGTGATTAGACACTTTATCGCAGTTGGATGTGTAAATATACCGACACAAGAGGAAATACTGGAAAGAGAGCTCCTTTCACTTAGATCGTGCAGTGTGTTCTGGGGATGCACTTCCTGAGGAGAATTTTCATCTTCGGGATCATTATCTCCAGTAGTAGTTACATATTGAAGCCTGCTCTTACCAGATTTCTTCTTCGCAAGTCCCTGCCGGTGCCTGTGAAGCAAATCGGAGCGGGGTGATGGGAGTGAAGGACCATCTCGGTCGCCGATAAAATTGGATGAAGCATATGCATTCTGGTGGGAGTATCGATGGTTCTCATTTGCACCATGGAGAGAGAAATCCAAGCGCAACTTCTCGTGCAGACCAAGCACGGTTCCATTTAAGAAGTGAATCATTCTGAACTCCAACTCCCTAAGTGACTCTCCACCCGGCGCACGAAAATCAGGCTGAAGTCTCTCCATTACGCCCAAAATTTCAGGTGTATATACTTCTGACACAGGACATCCCTCCCATTGACCTTGGCTCATCTCTGTAAGTGCATCTGACAACTGAATCTGTTCCGAGGAAAAATTCATTTCCTAGACAGAATCATAAACAAAATGAGTGGTCAGTTCAAATTATATAGAGTCAAAGACAGGATGAAAACATTCTTATATCACAGAACATTCTCTCAACTAACTGATATGACATTAGCTCGGGGTGTGGGATGTTTACAAGGTGTTTGTCAGCATAACCAAAGAAGATCGCAAACTGCATTGGGGTCGGTCAGCATTGAGAAGACCCTTGCTTTGTAATGTGGGATTGCCCGATACTCACCAGATGACGAGCCACCACGAAATTTTCTCACAAGCTAAGCTTCTTAGATATAATTTGGTGGTGTCTACATTTTCTTGAAATGGTTAGCTTAATTACTCATGGACTTAATAAAGAAAATGTTTTCTGTGAGTCTCAACCCGTCACGCTTCTCATCCACTTCTTATATTCAGCAGTTTCTAGGGCCTACGAACTTGACCCGACTGCTTAAATTTACTTTCCTTCAGAACCAATATCCACTATGAATCAACCAGTTCCACTGTTGCAAATCATGGTTCCACTCAAGATCTGAACAATCCCGTTTAAAGATCTCAAGATATATTGATAAGGCCATGTACCAGCAACCCTGCATTGGCATTCCATAAAGAATGTTTCCGCAGCTTGATCGTATGATCCTAGGACCTAGGTCTCGAGGGGCTATTTACAGTTCTACCAAAGGTCACCGGCACTAACCTACCAAAAGCAACCGAATGTTCTGATAGATCAATGAAGACAATGATCCCTTGCTATCAGTAGTTTTTTTTTTTTTTTGATAACCCAAGGAACCCCCGCACAGCCGACAGCCGGGAGGTAAACCCCGAGGGCGACACGTGCTAGCCACCACACACTGCCACCGGGTAAGTCACCCTGCGGCGCCCGGGATTTGAACACTCAACCTTTTGCGAGAGGAAGAGTGCCCGCACCGTCTACGCCACCCAGGCGGGTGGTTGCTATCAGTAGTTATTTATGCACCCGTTATCCTAAATACTGCTCAAAATCCTATCCACTTCAATACGATTCATCATATCACATTTCAAGCAGTTGAGCTTGGGGCTTCTGACTCGAAACTGATTAATGATTTCTTGCACAAGTTGAATATCCAGTGTTAACACATAAAATTTGCAACTGTAATCAGCAACCTAGATTGCATTTTCATTGCTAGTGTATATTCTGCTTAGTTCCTCCGACTCATTGTATCAATACCGACAAAATTCAAGCTCTTGATGCTTCCAGGTCGACAGACGTTTGCCACAATCGAGAATTGAAACTTTATGATTCCAAAGAAGCAGACACCACCTTAATCCACATTCTCCAATTGCACATAAAGAACCAACTCGGACAAAGCAGCAAGCAACCCAATTTAAAGCTCATCCAACGATGAATCCAACAAGAATCCAATTTTACCTGGCAAACGAAAGCTGCCATCGACCTTGCTCGATCCAGCGGCGAAGAATAAACCGCGCCGAACCGGACACCGTGCGAGTTCAGCAGCACGGCCAAGGCCCTGGCCTGCCGCTTCCCGTTGGTTGTCAGCCCCGCGGCAGCGCACCGCCCGCCGACCAAATCCGGCCTCAAACTGGCCTCGCACTCGCCCTGGCTGATCAAGAACACCTCCGTCGTGACGGCGCCCCGGTCCTCCTCCATCGTGCTCGAGGAGAAGCTCCGGGAGAACACCGGCGGAGGCGGCGGCAGCGGCGGGGGCGGCGCGAGGACGTTGTAGGGGTCCCAGACCTTGATCGACGGCCCCATCCGCGGCGTCCCGAGGGTTGAGAGCTGCGGGGAGAGCGGCGACGCCGACGCGTAGCACGGCAACATTTCCGGCTCTTGCTCCAGGACCTTCTTCACCAGGTGGGTATTGCTCAATTCGCTCCTGCTGAGCACCGCATTCTCGTCTTCCTCCTCCTCATCCTCTTCCTCCTCGTCGCCGTCTTCTCCCTCTTGGCTCTCGTCCTCGCCCCTCACTTCCTGGACCGAGTGCGAGGATCCCATCTCGATTCCGGCCGGCGGGGAGCTCCGATCGCTAGGATCCGGGTCGAAGCATCAACCGGGCGGGTCGATCGCCGAAGCAAGGCGCGAGATTTCCGATACCCAGATGACCGCCGACTCGAAAGATGAAATGGGCAGAGCTCGAGGACCAATTTTTGCCGCGGGCGGGATTCGTGTTTGGATGGATTGATGCTGGAGATGGGCAACGGAGAGAGGGAGAGACAGAGATCTGAAGGAATCAGACAAGATCTGGTTAGATCATGGGGTGCCTGCGGTGCTCGGCGGGTCGGGGATCGAACCTCTCCGGTTCAGATTCAGAACCAAAATGCTCAATTGCTCAGACGAAACGAATCTCGAGTTTTCCTAAACTCGTTGCGGAGAGGTGGGGCAGTGCGGTCACCGGCGGTGAGATTGACTCGGCGCGGAGCATGGGAGCCTACACTATCCCACCCCGGTTGAGTAATGTGCACCTCACGTAAGATTCGGGGTCAATTTTTCGGGACGGGTCTTGATTCGGGTCTAAATAAACGCACTTCCACATGGTTCTGTCTGGCTCGGGCTCGGGTTAGGATTTTTGAAACTCGAATTGTTGACCCCCTTACATAAGACCTACATTATTTGATGATCGAAATGAAATATGTTTGCATGTAAAGCTAGACATTTAGGTAATGGATGTGTTGTGAAAATAGAATGGTGATGTGGCAACTACTAGGTGTTATGCTGTTGCCTCGTTAATTATATCAATAAAGAAAGTTTACTGTTTTGGGGGGAAATTTCAAATTAGTATAGAAAGTGGAGTCATTTTCTCAAAAAAAAAGGTCAAAAATGAACATAGTGTCAAATAAGAACATGAAGTACTCGATCAGTCTCAAATAGGAGCCCGAAGTGCCTAATTAATCTCAAGTAAAGGCCTGGGTTTGCCGGCCGATCAAATGCTAGCCAGCCGGCAAGCACATCACTGTTTTGACGATTATGCCCGAGGCCGGCAACCTCCGCCGGCTCCAACTATAGCTAGCGGAGGGAAAAGAGAAAAAAAAAAGGAAAGGAAAAGGAAAAGAAAAAAACAAAAAATTAAAAAAGAAACAAAAAAATTAAAAAAAACAAAAGATGAAATTATCCTTGTTCACCTTACCCTAAAAAAAAAAATATATACCCTTGTTCCGATCGCCGGAACAGTGATGTCCTTGCCGGGCAGTGAGCATTTGATCGGCTTACAAACCCAGACCCTTACTTGAGACTAATTAAGCACTTCGAATCTTTATTTGAGATTGATTGGACACTTCACGCCCTTATTTGACACTATATCCATTTTAGATCTTTTTTTTGAGAAAATGACTCCACTTTGGGTACTGATTTGAAATTTTCCCTTATTTTTGATATGTTGTTTCTCAAATTATATGTAATCAATGATTGAAAATGGAAATACCATGTATGATAAATCATTATCTTGAAAGTTCTCGTTAACGAGATCCTATTACTATTACTTCTATTCTACTATTACTAAATTGGCCACGAGGATTGAATTTGGGGTTTTGACAAATTGTCAAAAAACTTGGCAAATCATCGGAAGTTAGGATTAAATTTGTCAAATTGAAAGATTTAAGATTAAATTGATAAAAATATAATAAATTTATTATTTTTTATGTAGTTTTCTCCTTACTAAACCTATCAATATCCTTATCTTTAGCTTTTATGTCTATTGGTAAAAGGGTGGGGGGAAAGACCGGCTTATTAAACCCGTCCTCACATTTCCATTGGCATGCAAAATATGAGAACAATTCGCTTACGACATGGCTCAAAGACAATATAACCCATTTATCTTTGAGCCACCATAGTCAGTGGCATCACCATCTCAAGTTATTATTTATAAAAGTTGACATTGGTTATAATATAGGTGTTTTCGCGAATACTTAAAGATCCCATTCTTGTATAACTATGACCGTCCGATCATAAAAGAATAAATCTCTACCGTTCATTAGAAAACTCGAGAGTGTTTGTGCGGTACTACAGTTGTGTCGAAAGTGCAAAAAAAAAAAATCACATTAAGATAGAACGCTTTTAGGACCACATATTGACAGCCCTTTATGTTCCCCGTAATCGGGAAACATAATAGGGATATGGATAGTTGATTTGAGGTTAATCACAATCTTACTTTGGAGCAAGTGCTGCCTATACATTTGTCCAACTAAAACTGCTGCTTCTCATGGTTTTATCTAAAAGATCATATGAATAATGTATTCTTGTACTATGTTCTCCACACACTTTAATAAGATAGTTACTTTGGAAAGTGTATATAATTTAAAGTAAGTGTTGAACTTCTTATTTGAGTGTTGGTTCAGCGTTAACGGACGATTTCCTCCCTCTCTCTCTATCGCCGCGGCAGATCGCCGGGCTGCTCAAACAGGCGCTCGACTACTCCCCTGGGCTCCTCCGTCCTCGGTCAACCGGCATCGTTCAGCGGCCATGTTAGAACATAGTCAACAGAAATAGGCTGATGAGCCTACTATCTTGATTATATTGGGCTGGGCTTAAGGCCCGCCCTCGACCCGACCCAGTTATTATGTTTTAGACTTCCTTAATTTTCTGATTTTATGTTATATAGTAAGAAAAACCAATCGAAAGCATCTAATTCCCTTTTTTCTGGTCATTAGTTATAAGGAAAAAAAGCTCATGCTATTGCCATAGCCAAAACAGCAGATTCTCTGCTTCCCTTTGCTAAAGCAACAAGGAGAAAATTGCATGTGAACATGAAGCATGATCTCCGAGGGTGTTTATGGTTCGGTTTGACGGTATTTTCAGCCCAAATCCAAACTAATTCGATAGGATTATGACTCGTACCGAACAAATAACTTTGGTTTGTTATCAATTAGGTTCGGGTTTAAACCGTTATCATCGAACCGATTTCCTCGTAAGGATTTTAACATGGATTAAAGCTATTTAGCTTCAACGTGAAATGGAAAATAACAAAGAAAGCACCTATTTCTACACACTTAACGAAAAAAGGGAACTTAATCACAATTAAATCAAATTAAATAATTGAAACATTAAAAATTATTAGTTAACTCAAAGAAAGAACACAAAAGATCATGCAAAACTTTTTCCTAAGTATTATTATTTGAGATAAAATAAATAAATCGATAATGGCCAACTTGAGAAGTAGAATTTTTCCATTCAACAGCATAGAGGAATTTCGGATAGGAAGAACTTAGTTAGGCCATAATACAAATATTATTAGTGAAAAGGAAAATAAATTTGTTTACTAAACTCGTCGATTTGGTTCAGTTTGATAGTTTTTTAAAGTTATGAAAGTAAAAAGTTGTTTGACAGGAAATGAAAATTGAATCATGATTTTTATGATTTTCCAAATAAACATAAAGTAGTGCACATTGCTACAAGGTCTTGACAGGCTGACAGCATACTTGATAATAATTTAATCTTTATTGGATATTTTATAACTTAACTAATTCAGTAAGCCCTTCATTACTTACCACATTAAGTGGCTTTTGAATTAAAACAATCAGTTAAGTTGCGTGTAATTAGAGTTATCGAACGCACTTACTAATATTAAGTGCTGAAAAGCTGAATTTTCAACAGTAATATAGTTATCAAACATACCCTCGGTCTCATGAAATTAAATTCCCACTTAACGAATGGACAAATTTTTACATCCATGTGGGGAGCGAATAAAGAGATTATTATTCGTCATGACCGCCGTTGTCCATCTCAATTACTTCCTTAGCCATCTTTGATGGCCTCGCGACCATCTCTGGCGCACATCTTCCCTCCACCTCGCGAGATGGAACCGACCTAAGAGGCTTTCAATTGTGTTGTGCCGGGGGGTTTGCTGGCATGGAGGGCACGATGCCGGCGTTGTTTCAGCGGTCAAGCCGGTGACAGCGGAGGACGAGGTCGGCGGTCTTGAGCATAGCGGGTTCGTGTTTAGAGAGAGAGAATGTGGATTGGAGGGGAGGGGAGGAATAGGTTTTGCGATATTATTGGGGTGAAATCCAGATTTGGGTGATTGAAAGGGCATCGCAAGCTGCCATGCTTTTGGGCAGCAACGTTAACGCCGCTGTCTGGCAGCAACCAAACCTTTTCCTTGCATACTATGCCGCAAACAATACAACCTTATTAAGCGGCTGCCCTTTTGTTTCGTCGAAAATGATTGCCGATAAATCACTTTTCCCCAAAAATTAGATCTTTGGGTTTTTGAGTGAATTGGGTTTTGGGGCGACTCCAACCGTAGAAATTTGTTATTGGTAAATTGAACCGTAGAAATTTGTCAAGTGTTGTTGATTACGGATCTTCTATCACTGATTCCATTTGACCTTTTATAACCTGATACAAAATATAACTGTTTTTCGACGGTTATCTTTTACCTTCCAAATTGTAACTACTTCTAAGATTCTAGTCTCAACTTGATCGCCTCCAACAGCACGTTCTTATTTACAAATGGTTACAACCCATGGGTTATTCTTTGGGTCAATTCTTCCTTTTGCAGTCTTCCTTTATGCTACTGCGATCGACCCCCTTACTATTGTGTACCGATAACTGTTCTATTCAATCACATTTCATCGATAACATAATCAGCCATCTTAGCCACCATATGTTGAAAACCGGTCTTTGCCTATAAACTTTCATTGATAACAACATCAGCCACATAAGGTCATTTGATAGATAACTAGTCCTAGTTGATTAGTTTTCATTGATAACGTCATCGACCACATAGTACTGATTTACATTCATTACCGATTTATGACAATTCTTACCGGTTGCCCTATCAACGACTCGATATAAACCTCCACCGATCCATGAAGGCTTGGGTTATTTTTTGGTGTAAACACCTTCGAAAAAGTTTATGTCCTCTAATGATTGTTTGAGACCCCCATTTCAACAAGAAATGTCGAGAAGGTCTACTTAGGTGACCACATGGATCCACACGGGATACTTTTGCACAGTACACGCCATCTTTCAACTTGCATACACATGCTTCATTTCAGTCTTTCATGCACAACCCTACCCAACAGTGTCCTCACATCATTGAATCTGAAAATAGGAACCTACTGTAGAAATCGATCATTGGGAGTTTGAATGAAGACATGTGCGAACATGTTGACTATGATAAACGAATGATACGCATCGACTAGGCATCATGTTTTTTCGCCGGTCTCTAGACTCTACACATTTTGTTCCTTTTTAAAGAATCTCCCATATGTCAATCAATGGGTGGGAGTAGATTCCAACGCTATCTCAACCCTAATCTTTCGTTTCTTCTTTTTTGGTTTTTGTATACTTAATTAATATCCAATTCATGTTTTTTTAGCAATTGCTCCTTTTCGACTCATTGTTAATTACAAATGAATTTTCAAGCTCGAAAAGTTTAATTAGAATGTGTTCCCATACCGAAGGCGCAGATTAATAAGTATAATGAAAAGATTAAAGACATTTGTTAGGATATGTCTTGAGTTTGAGCCCGTAAAGAAAACTCAATCACATAGGCTTTTTTTATTTGAGTAGGTTTCCTAGATTGAGTGGTTTTCTAGTTTGAGTAGGTTTTTGAAAGATTTCTATTTTGAGCACAAATATTATATAATATACATATATGGAGATCGAATTTTACTCGATTTTTATACACTAAAGAAAACACGGGGAGTGTTAGGTTTTTCTGTTCGTGAGTTTTCTGAGTGAGTACTTGGTGAGAGACTGTGAGACCATTTGTGGGTTTGCTTTAGTTGTAAACTAGGGCCGTGAAACACTTGAGGAATTGAGCAGTTTTAAACTTTGAATTTTTCGGATTTATAGTGAATTTTATAGCAACTAATTCTTCCTTAGAGTAGGTATCGGCCCTCCAATTGCACCACGTAAATATGGTGCTCCTTCACAAATTCTCTAGTATTTTCTTCTTCTTCTTACGTTATACTTGAATTGCAACATCAGTTAGTTTGCGCATTGTTTTCACAAAAATTGATGTTAGTGTTATCGTTAGGGATTTTTGGATGTTTGTATGATTACTATATGGAAATTCTTTGGTTGCAATTATGTATGGGAGAAAGTAGAAAATGAGAAATTTAATGGAAGGAACCAAGCGTTAAGATGAGTGTACTATTAATGATCTAAGGTTTGACCAAGGTGTTGGATGCCGATGATAGGTGGGTTAGGAGTCTGATTCCAGATCCGAAGCAGCCTTCACATGGACAAAAAATGAAGGAAAGAATCGGTGGAGAGTACTGATCAAATGCTAGTTGATGAATGGAAAATGCCTTTCATTTCTCTTTTTTAAGGCCTCTCTTTGTCTTATAGTATCAGTCCTCCAAACGATAAAAAGGCCTATAAGGATGAGTTAACAGAGAGTACAAAATGTATAAATCATTGAACCTATCGGATGAGATGTTAATAGAATAGACCGTGAAGAAAGATACTGTAAGCTGTGGGCAAAACTTCAAGTCCTTTATGTAACGAAGGGTTTAAATAATTACTTATACATTTTTAAGAGGATGTTTAGGTTTTGATTTGTTGAAGGTACTTCTGCTAGAGTACACTTAGATGAGTTTAACAAACTCATGATGGTTTTGAAGAACATCAATGAGGCCTTAATTTATAAAAAGATGGCACAATGATGTTGAATCTACTAGAGTCATGGGAACATTTTATTGATTTGTTTTAGGGGCATACTGTGATTACCTTGGAAGAGGCAAAATTCGCCTTGTTTTCTATGGAGCGTGAGAGGAAGTTGTAACATGACAATCTGGCTCAAAATGTAGCATAGAAACTAGTGATTCAAGGTAGAGATGAACATTAGGGATCCGGCAATAGAGGTAAAAGCAGGTCAAAATTGCGCTATAAAAAACACAACGGTCGTGTTAAATGCTTGAGTGCACAAGAACAAGAGCATATAAGGAAAGATTGTCTGAAGCAAAGAAATAGAGGGGATATGTGGAATGCCACAAGAAGTGTGCATGTTTAATATGCTCTTCCTAAGTATTAGAACATTCTCGGACAAAAAGAACACAGATCCAAACTTCTTCGATATCTCTATTATAGGTTTTTTCTCCCTTTTCAATTCATTGTTAGGTACAAATGCATTTTCAAGCTTGAGAACATTTAATCGAAATTTATTACCGTATCAGAGGCACGGGTTAATAGCTATAACTGAAACGATTAAAGTCATTAAATTAAACATGTCGGCACCCGCCATTACTCACAACAAATACATTATTTGCGCCTCAAGTATGTGACACGATCAATAGTCAAGACTGATATGTATCCACGTAAAACAAATTACTATCTTTTGCATGCGCATATAATAATAAGCATATTTTGTTAGAGAGTGTTACTCTAAGACATTTCCTGAGCATATTAAGTGATGAATACTTTAAATTTTTAAAATGTTAAAGTACGCATAATACGAGGAAGGCAGTGCATTAGAAATTTATAAATTCGCCTTTTTGAGTAGCTCCCCTAATGGCGCATGCATAGACTCCCTTAGTCCATCTATCTTCATTAAAGAATTTCTAGGGCACTGCTTTTTTAGTGCTTAATTAATTACTAATCAGGAATGATTAATTATAAAAATTCAGACAGCAAAGTCTGGCAAAGCTGGGTTCGTGGAGCTTGTCTGACGGTTGTCTCCATAAGATGACAACCTTGTATCCCGTCGAATTAGCCAATAAAGTAGCGAAACCCAAAAGCTAAAATATGCACTTTGTCTTTTTTTTTTTTTTTATAATCTGGGAACCTCCCTTTCGCCCGATAAGCTATTTGATACTAAATCCGGGAAAAAGCTAGCCTAGTAACCCACCGCCAGGACTCCCCTCTTCAATCGTTGATGACGCAGAGTTTCGAATCGCTCACCTCCTGCGATGGCGGGAGGGCCCAAATCAATTGCGCCACCTATGGGTGGGTAAAAAAAATATGCACTTTGTCATAGATTGTGATTTATTAAAATCTTGTTTAATTAAGGAAAAGCTAAATTAGGGTTTGGACACTGGCCTAGATCCTCGCGCCCAGCTGTTGCACTCGTATTGGGATCCACCCTGTGCCCCCTTACACGTATTGTCATGCACTACATACAGAAAAGAATTATTAAGTTTGGAAGAAAATATTAATCAAGTTGTAGATGGGTTATGCACCTTCCCATCACCAAGGTAAGGGTGCGATTATTTCGTGAAACATAAATAATTTAAAAAATATTTTTATAAAAATGATAATTTGTACTGCTTATAAATATAAATGAACGAAGATATAAATTATTGTCAATAATAAAAATTTCATTGACTAATTATTTTAAGCGATATAATCGATTATTTTTAGAAAAATATTTTCTAAATTATTTATTTTTCGCAGAACAAAGAGAGCTTTAATCACTAATTAAAAGCACAAAACACACACACTTAAAGGGAGGAAATTACCGGTGATAAAATAAAAAACTACAAGTAATTAGGTTATATCTACTACCTCATCTATTCGGATTACGATGGCCACCCTTGTCGAGCATGGTTCCGAGGCCGCACCCCATCGCTTTGCCTCCCTTATGAGGCGAGGGGTCACGACGCAAAGGTTACACGAGGGTATGAACCCTCACCGTCAAGAAGCTGTGCCCACATTTGATCTCTAGCTAAGGATGGCGATCCTTGTCAACGACTCTATGCCAACCCTTTAAGAGAATGAAGGGGGATTAGCAATGGTTGTCACCACTCGGCATAAATAGTCGCCTCATATCGAGCACTATAGTTGGGTCTCGACCTTGCTACAATGCCTAAGTGAGAGTTTTCATCTTCCCCCACCCCCCAATCACATGAGAAGAGCAAAACAAGCTTTCACTATAGATCAAGCGATAGAACTGAAATTATAGACATATTAGAGTTACTCAAACACTTCCAATGTCCCCCCGGCTCTAATTATGCACAAGAGCTCACTTGGCATTTAGTCATTACAATTTCACATGAAATAAATCCTCAATCTCACAAAGAAATATATAAATCTTATCATAAGACTCTTGTTTTTTAACTAAATGTAATTCACCAGCACGTCGCACAGTTGATTTTTATCGTCAAAAGCTCCTCTGCTCGTTAATCGGGCAAAAACCAACAAAATCCACCTCTTGAACTAGGAAGCCCCTTGCTTATCATGGCTGGGTTTGCGAAGAGGGCAGTAGCTCACTCTCCTCTGGAAATCAAAGCCATCGCGGTGAAGGAGGCGCTACTCTGGCTGCGGGATGAAGCTGTGCAGAAGGGAAAAACAGCGTGGGCCGTATGTGTTCTGTCGGATAATTCCTGCACGGTCATTAACACTATACAACCGACAAAAAGCCCGTGGGCTCTTAGAAGTCTGTTTGAAGAATGTAATGCCATTCTTGGTTCTTTACAAGGGGTCTCATTGGCCCATTGTCCACGTGAAACCAATCAAACTGTAGACTGGATCGCCAAATCCCACCGGAAAGGGACCCTATCTTCTAGTTGGATATCTAGACCTTCTCGAACTCTGTTCGAGTTACTCTGTATGGACTCTAATCAATTCTGTCATAGTGGTTCGTCTTTTGAATGATATAAAATGAGTCAGTTTATTACAAAAAAAAAAAAA
>CM062237.1:21866224-22120597 GCA_031216185.1 Syzygium aqueum | reverse complement strand
ACATGTACAAAAAATTAAGGAATGACATTGAACATGTACAAAAAATTCGGGAATGACATTGAACGAATTAAAAGTTAAGGGATCACATTGCATATTGTGTTAAAATTCAGGGTCTACATTGAATGAATATAGGTTCAGGGATCAATATTGTAGATTAGGCCAAAACTTAAGGACTATTTGTGTTATTTTCCTTGATGTTTATTCAGGAACTTTTTTTGCCTCTAAATAATTAATTGTCTTTATAGACATTTTGTATTGTCTAGTGACTAGTGAGGGAGGATGGATTGTAGGGTTGCTGCTTATATATTTTTTTGTTTGAGCTTTCATCTTTAGAAGCAGTTTTACCTTTAATCTTTGGTGAAATGTTGGCTCTGTTAGTGTGGTTAATAAGAAAGGAGGTATAGTTTACTTTTTTAGTTTCAAGTGTGGGGTTTGACTCACACGCTTTGTAAGGAGGCAAAGTAAAAGTCCGAGAGTAAATTATGAATTAGAGTATGACAAAACCAAAAAATAAAAAAAGTAGGTGGGGTCACCGATTCGGGCTTGTGCCACCCTTTTCCGTTTCAGGGATACGTGTCATTAATTATTATTAAAAAGGAAGCTTTGTCTTTAAACGGGGAGCCAGTCTATTAAAGAAAATGGCAACCGGGAGTCTTTTACGATCCCATCTCCTCCTCCTCCTCCTCGCTGCCGTACTCGCAACAACTGTCCCCGTGGCTCTTGGTGAGGTTGGCACAGCTTCGTACTATGGCCCTCCCTACGAACGTAAGCGCCCCCCCAATCATAACGAAAAAAACAAAAAGAGAAAAGAGCTTGCCATATAACATTTTTCTTGCCATTGATTTAGCGACGGAATGCTATGGTGAGGGCCAATCCCAGTTCCCTGAGATGAACCTGGTCGCGGCTGTGGGCGACAAGCTATGGGACTTTGGAGCAGCGTGCGGCCGGGAGTACGACGTGCGGTGTGTCAGCGAGGGGCCTGGACCCTGCAAACCGGGCTCCGGCACTATCCGGGTCAAGATCGTTGACTACGCCCTCTCGGTTAACTCCTCCGCCGCCGCCCCCAAGCAGTCCTTCACTGGCGCCGTTTTGGTCCTGAGTCAGACCGCTTTCGAAGCCATTGCCAATCCGGCTCAGGCTTCGATTGAGGTCGAGTTTGAGGAGTAAGGAAATCCATCTCTTCTGCTTCTTTTTGCTTACAATTCCCATTCAATTGATTTTTCCCGATGTAACTGCAGTCGATGGTGGGTTTAAAATCATCTTTTGTGTGCGAAACGTGCAGGGTCTGATCTTCGGGAGAAAATGGTCTGCAACAGCCACGCCAGCCGTTGATGTCGTGTGCGCTTTTTTACTCTTCATCAATTACAAATCGACAAGTATATGTATTAGAGAAACATATGAAAAATCTCCCAATCCATGGCTGAAGCTGGTCTCTCTCCTTCCGCCACTCAACACAATATCCATGGAGTGAGGGTGTGCAGGTTTGTTCCGTCACGAGATGCGACCAAGACATAATACAATTGTGTAGAACCAGTTCCACGTGTGCAAGATCTGGAGCTTTGGCCACGAGCGATGATGGCTTGTTCACACACGGCGACTGAGGGGTGGACGCGGAGGTCAGCCCTCGGATCTATAAACGAAGGCCGTCCATGGCCGTCCGTTGCTCTGCATCTCCATCATCTGTGGACGAGCACTTGTGGCCAAGGCTTAGCCGCTGGGACGACGGAGAGCGGAGGTCGGCCGAGGATATAGCTAGATCTGGTCTGCTGCTCAACAGCTTTGAGCTCGAGTCTTGGCTCGTCCATGATTGTGGATACGAGCTCAACAGCTTTGCTGCGGACTGCGGTGACCACGGTGGGGTGGTGGAGACAAGCGAAGCCCCAGACAGAGCAGAGAGTGAAGATGGAGGAGGAAAAGAGAAAAAAAATTAATTTGTGTCGAGATGTAATTGGTTATCAGTAAATAATCGCATGTCACGTTACCTGTTGACGTGGCACTTGCAGACGACTCCAAGTGTTTTCTCCATCTTCGGTGATGGCTCAAGGCTGGAGACGGAGGAGAAACGAAATCAACGTATACTAATGATGTCAAACTAATTAGACATCTTTTTATCTGGAATGTTTTTTGTGTTGCTTTTTTTGTTTTTTCGAATGTTTGTTGTTTTCGAATTTAAGAGGATGGAGTCGGCCAGTGTGAGGGTTGACAGGAAAGATCAGAGGCTTCATTGATCTTGGTTGATCTTTGCAAAGATAAAAAGCCTCTAAAAATCATAAATCATAGCACTACCTAAAATTTATATCTGTGTGATATTTTTATTCTCTGGTCCGATGACTGCGTCAATGAGTACGTTGAAAATTCTACGTAGTGGCTGATGTGGACGACGGAATGGAAACAGTGCTAATATAATGCCCATGTCCCCTTGGATATTAATGAAATGGTGCCGTGCTTATCATCTCTTGTTTTGGGGTTTACGGTTCTTCCCAGAGCTTGGGTGCTCTCCATCTCTCTCGGTTGCTCCACTACAACAAGGCAAGATATTGATTGCTCCACGGGAGGTAGCTCGATTCATGGCTGAAATCTCTCACTTTCTGCTCGATTCGTGGCTGAACTGTGTGCCACGATTTACGATTTGGGGTCTAAGGTTCTTCCTCGAGTTCTCGAAAACCTTGATTGCTTTCACAAGGAGGGGCTCAGGTCGGTTATTCAAAGCCATTATATTCCAGTCGACTCAACAGGCGACACATGTCCCCCTAGCCCATCGCGTCAGAGTCCACATCAAATTTTCAAGAAGCGGGACATTCTCTCCTCTTTCTGTGGTACAGATTCGTCGTAGGGGCAACATGGTTCGTCGGACGGCGGAGGTGGAGACGGCGAGAACAACGGAGCGAGGCAAGAGGCGGAGCCGTCGTTATCGGTTAGGGTGGAGGCGTCGGCGTCGGCGTCGGCGTCGGCGTCGAGAGGTACATAGCAAGTCGAGGCGGAGGGCATCGGAAGATCCCGTCGCCGCCAAGTCCGCCCGCTCCACCTCCACCGTCGTCCGCTTCAGCTCCCCCTCCGCCGCCAGGTCGCTGAGCACGAGCTCGCGACCTGGTGCCATACCAAGCTCGGGACCACTGTTACTGGAGGTCGAGCTCCGTGTCCACGGCGGCCGCGAGCTCCACGGCCGGCCGATTTGGACAAAGCTGTCGGGAGGCACGCCGTCGTCGTCCCATTTTGGTTTTCATGGAGTAGATAAGGAGTTTGCAGAGTGGGTGGGAGTCCGCGAGGGACAGGAAGGGAGAGAGGAAGTGAGCTCCACGCAGGAGAAAATACCCCCGTAGAAGATTTGGCTGTCACATGTGGGCCCGGGCGACACGTGTCCATCAATGAGTGGACTGCGCCCAATATTTTCTCACCCTTTGGCGTAGTAAGTAAGCATTTTTGAAAAGATGTGCTACGTCTTCGCTTATTGTTCGGTCGTGGTTGACGATCAGTCTGTTTGGCACCCCCCCAAACCACCAAGGCCGGTTGTCCCGCTCGCCAGTCGCCACCCAGATCCGGTGCCGGGTTTAGCCACTCTAGTTGAGTCGCGGTGTTGCCGTTGATCGAGGTCGTCGACAAGCTCTCACTGCTCCGTTGCAACACGCTCGAGGCGTTGTGCTGTGTGACTCGTCTCTTCGGACCCAGTCTTGATTAAACCGGTTCGCATCCCATTCTCTCTTGCTCTGTTTCAGAATCTTGGCTCTTAAAAAGTAATTGTGTTAGCTAAGCAACTAGAGTCGCTGTTGTGTCGTCATTGAGTTCCTACTCGTTGATCCGTTGCCTTGTGATCCGTCGTGGGATTGCCAGTCTCCACACGGAAAGGTTCCTAGCTGATGTCTGTCGCCAATAGGAGTTCATCCATGGCCTGAGTATGCTATTGCTATGAATGGTGTGTTGAATAGGTGTTGCTGGTGAACTCTCGAGTGTATGTCGTGCTAGGATAAGATGTTACGGAGGTAGGCAAGCTTCGAATATGGACTGGGGATGTGTTATACGCAAAATGGATGTTCTATGTGGTTGCTGGTATATGCTGGATGCTTGGTATGAGCTGAGTGGTAAGTCGATGAAACTGTAGTGGGTGAGAGAGTGTTGTTATGCGCGCGCTGGGCAAGTGAGTTTTAGTAAAATATGATTTTCTCTTGACCCAATACATTTGTCGCAGAATAAGCATTTTGAAAAAGATGGTAACGGTCTTCACTTTTTTCGCCAATATAGACGGAAGCTCCCTGGTCACTTTTCAGCAACCATGGCATTCAAAATCTACACTGGGTTCGTGTCTGCACTCTTCTTGAATGCGCTCTTTGTTAGTCAAGCCGTGGAATACGGTCATTCCAAAGCCGTTACGAGTATAAGTTGCATTGATGCTGAGAGGGAGGCTCTTATGAAGCTCAAGCAGGATCTCACCGATCCTTCAGGACGTCTGCGGTCATGGATCGGTGAGGGTTGTTGCGAGTGGGAAGGAGTCGAATGCAGCGAGAAGACAGGCCGCGTCATGAAGCTCGATCTTCGTAATCCCTGTGATGGCTTAGAGTGTAGCCTGGGAGGTAAGATACATCCTGCTCTAAACGACCTGAAGGATTTGAAGTATCTAGACCTTAGCTTCAATAATTTTTCAACCCAAGGAATCCCAAAGTTCTTCGCTTCTCTTCAAAAACTGGAGTATCTCAACCTCTCATCTGCAGGCTTCTATGGACATGTTTCCAGTCAACTTAGTAACCTTTCCAGCGTACGGTACTTGGATCTTAGTAATTTGTGGTGGTGGCCCTCTATTAAAATAGAAAACCTCCGGTGGCTTTCGACATTTTCTAAGTTGAAGTACTTGGACCTGTCTTATGTTCCCCTTCCCAACTCCAAAGAATGGTTAAGTCCTATCAACATGCTTTCCTCCCTGGAGTTTCTGATATCGAAGGGATGTAATTTGGAAGATGTTTCAACCTCTTTGCATGTCAATTTCACTTCTCTTAGATTCCTTGATCTGAGTCACAACTCCATGAATTCATTTGTTCCTCCTTGGTTTCAAAACTTGAGCAAACTCGAACATCTTGATTTAAGTTTTAATAATCTCCAAGGCATATTCCCCACCGTTATCCTTGAAAATAGTCAATGGCTTAGATTCCTCGATGTCTCTAAGAATAGGCTGGAGGGTGAACTTCTGAAAAACATGAGCGATTTCTGCACCCTGCAAGTACTGAACTTGCGTTCTAACAAATTTAGTGGGAGGATTTCGGATACCAAAGACGGTGCTTTGATTTGTGGACGAAGTTACATGAAGACTATTGATGTTTCCGGCAACAATTTCAGTGGTCGCATACCCAATCAATTTGGGGATTTCAAAGATCTCGAATTGCTTGATCTCTCATGGAACTCTATTTCAGGTCCTATACCCGCTACTGTGGGTCAGCTATCATCTTTGAAAAAATTGTACCTTTCTTCTAACAAGTTGAGTGGGAACATTCCAGAAAGTGTTGGGCGACTATCCAATCTAGAGGTGATGGACATTCGTAATAATCGATTGGATGGAGTTGTCAGCGAACTTCACTTTGCCAATCTCAGTAGCTTGACCGTGTTGAACTTTTATTTGAATGAGCTTGTTGTCAATGTTAGCACATCTTGGATTCCTCCTTTCCAGATTCAAGTGATTTTCATGTCCAATTGCAAAGTGGGACCACAATTCCCAAGCTGGCTTCGAATGCAAAGGAACATTTCGGTATTGTACATGTCAAATGCTAGCATCTCAGATGAAGTTCCTTATTGGCTACCTGAAGTTTTATCCAACACTAAACGACTGGATCTTTCCAGCAACATGCTCAGAGGCAACGTATCCCGAATTATTGGAAAGAAGATGCCACTGTTAAGGCTGGTGTCACTTTCTGGAAATAACCTCGGTGGTGGCATTCCAAATTCATTATGCATGTCAGATGAATTGTCTTTTCTTGATCTTTCCAAGAACCAGCTTTCCGGGAGAATTCCGCAATGTTGGAGGAAGTCGCAAGCAAATTTGGAGTGGATTTCATTGGGAGACAACAAGTTAAATGGTCAGATTCCAGACTGTCTATGTCATCTGGAGCAATTAGGAGTTCTAGGTCTACACGAAAATGGCTTGAACGGAGTGCTTCCAAAATGTTTACTAAAGCTAGATTTGGTAAACCTCGATCTCAGTGACAATCAATTCACTGGTAGAATACCTCCATTTGGACAACAATCTCGATCATTGAGGACAATCGATCTTGCGAGAAATTACTTCGTTGGGAACATTCCTTTGCAGCTATGCCATCTTGTCAATCTCCAGTATTTAAACCTAGCGCACAACAACCTATCAGGAGGCATTCCTCATTGTTTCAACAACTTCACGCAGATGTGGGCCAACCCCACTTTTACTCCGTATGGGAGGTTCCCATTGGGGTTTTCTATTATGGTTAATATAAAAGGAAAGAGCCTAGAATACACCACCTCGCTCCGTTATTTATTTTCCATTGACCTTTCAAGCAATGCATTGGATGGAGAAATACCAAAAGGGCTGACCAGGCTGGCTCGACTTCAGAATTTGAACCTCTCTCAAAATAAGTTGATTGGAGAAATCCCTTCAGATATTGGCAACTTGAGAGATTTAGAATCACTGGATCTATCCAATAACAAGCTATCGGGTGAAATCCCTCCTAGCATATCCAATTTAGACTTTCTAAGTCATTTGGATCTTTCCTTCAACAATTTATTTGGTCCTATTCCATCGGGCAATCATCTAAGCACTCTGGACAATCAATCTGTTTATCGTGGCAATGATGAACTTTGCGGAGCTCCTCTTTCGAAAGTTTGTCCTGGAAATGAGCATAATGATATGGACAAACAAGATAGTCACAATACGAGCGAAGATGAGTCTAGAAAAGGCGACTCTGTTGTTGTTTGGTTTTACTCAAGATTGGGAGTGGGTTTCCCGGTGGTATTCTTGGGATTTTGTGGCATATTACATATCTTCCCCTATTTTCGGCGGAGGATTCGATTGTCGAAAAATTGTCGATCGCGAGAGTAATTACCATGCTTTGGTTCAAGAGAGGTTGTCAATTCGCACTATGCATATAAGAAGTTATTTAGTAAGTAAAATCACACACACTCGCTCTCTCATGATTCATATTTCCTTTTCCTCGTAATCAGTTATTCTGTTGATAGATGATGCTACTTGTTTCCATCAATTGTCCACACATTTGTGAGTTGCATGCACCATGGCAATTGCCGCAAAACTGATAATTCGTTTCTTCATGATGGAAGATTGCTGCTAAAGCTTCAAGTAATAAGGAAATGCGCACTATTCTCCAACATTTCTTTCTTTCTTTCCAATTGTCAGTACTAAAATGGTGCTCAGGCACAACAAACACAGGTTTCTTGCTTCATCTGGGATAAAAAATTGATGCTTCCCAATCTAATGGGGCTGAATATCTACGTTTGACAGTGCGAATTGCCTATTACTTTACTGTCGGTAGCTTTATATCAACCGCAATTATTTTTTTCCACTTAGTGGGGAGCCCATAAAGTTACCATTTTTTCATTCCTCTCTGTTTTCTTCTTCTTTATCATGAAGGAATTACAGATTTTTAACTTCTAGAATTGAAACAAATGAGAAGGGTCTCTTCACTGTTCGCGGCGATATTTTGTTTAGGAGTCTAAAGAAAAAAATTTCAGGCCATCCATGTTTATGCAACAATGGAGTTGCCCCTGAGAGAGCACTAGATCCAGCAGTTCCATCTCGGCTCAAACACTTCTCTGCAATGAATAAGTTAAAGAAGATGCCTCTGCAGGTAAATATTTGGCACCTTTATATTAATCTCTCTCGCTTTGATTGACATAGGTCGCACTTTATTTGGGGGCTGGTTCTTTATCTTGAGTGCTAAATTGTGTTGTGTTCTTTGCATTTATTGTACAAAACTTGTGCCGTATGGCGAATTTCACATCGCTATTCTCGATGGAATAACATAGATTTTAGCTGCAAAGTGCAAATCCCCTTTTCATCCAAAAGTTTGCAGAATCTCAATTCTCTTATGCTTTGCTACTCTGGGATGTGCACTTGTCCTGTTGAATATTTTAAGATCCCTGCGTCTCATTTAACTGTACGAGACTTACATGTAATTTGATCTGCACCAAGTCCTCTTTGGATTATGAAAATGAGGTTTAATTGTAACAAATTTTATTGCTTGTGCTGGTCTCACCAGGTAATTGTGGAAAGTTTCTCCAAGGAGGAGATTGCTGGTCTGAAAGAAATGTTTAAAGCGATGGATACTGATAAGGGTGGCGCAATCACCTTTGATGAACTTACAGATGGTTTGCGAAGATATGGCTTTACGATGAAGGACACAGAGATACGTAATCTCATGGATGCTGTAAGTACATTGCTTGTAGGATCTTTTGTTTTCACTTAAGACTGAATCTTTAAATTGCATCCTCGGTCAACTTTTCCCAAGCTGTTCTTAAAGTTGAACATCAACCAAAACCGACCAGATAATTAGTCCATATGATCCATATATTCGGTCATCTTAGAGTGATGTCTGATTTCATTCTGCAGGCTGCTGTGGACAACAGTGGAACAATAGACTATGGTGAATTATAGCCACAATAATTCACCTTAACAAAATGTGAAGAGCATCTAATTGCAGCCTTTCGGTACTTCGATAAGGATGGAAGTGGTTATATTACGGTTGATGAGCTCCGGCAAGCTTGCATCGAGCATAATATGATTGATGCTTCATTGAAGATATCATCAAAGAAGTTGATCAAGATAATGTGAGTCCATCAAAATATTGTTTTGAAAACCCCTAAGGATTTTAATAATGACAAAACTATCTCCTACAATTTGATGCAAGTGTTATTACTGTCCAGGTATCTATTGTTGATTCAACACCATTGAATCTATCCCTAAGGCGATGGGAAAGAACTTAAAGGACTAGAAGGACATTAAGGGTGAATAAGTCAAAGAGGATGAGAAGTTTGTGAGGGCTTGAAGGACCTACAGGTGAACAAATCTCTAGAAGTCTAACTTATCGAGAAAACCTCTTAATATATTTTGAAGTTAACAAAATAATCCATGATTCCTTACGAGCTTGATAAATGCAGGTGTTGTTTATGCCCCAGGAATTATTTGCGCAAAAGAAGTTAGATGTGCAAAGCGAAAAGATTCTAAACAGCTCGAAGGACTTACGTGAACAAGTCTAGAAGAATGTGGAGTTCATAGAGACTTGGAGGTACCAAGGTGAATAGTCTAGAGGATCTTCATCGCCATCGTACTCAAAGTAAGTGTGATGTCCATGATGTACTCCAAGCAAGTGTGATGCCTAGAAATTTTGATGATTTACGAACTACCTTTAGAATAATATCTACTATGATAAGTGCAGATGTTCAAGATGATTATCGAGGACTATGTGATGTCCATGATGTATTCATTGGATGAAGATTGCAATATGTCCTTGTACGGACTGCTCGTAAACAGCATCAACAGACTGATTGTCAGCTAGTGATGATTTCTATGTCACTTATGAGGATATCACATCCCTAATGATCTGGAATAATGACCATCAGAGAATGTTCGTTGAAGGATTAAATATAGCTATTGGCAACTAGAACAGCACAGCAAAAGAATCGAAAATTGTCAGAGAAAGTGAAGCGGCTTTTTGTCAAGACTGTCAAAGTGACCAACGATGTTACAGTAGCGAAAGAACCCAATTTGGGAAATCCTACGGATGTTCGTAGGAAAGGATTGTTCGAGTAGTCTAGCTTTAGAACAACCGCTAGTGATGAATCCTAAGGGCTACTTACTTCTCAAGACAATCTCCAACAAAAAGAATTAAGATGTCTATAAAAGAGGTCATTGAAATTGAAAGGTGTTGGAGCAAAAAATCTAGAACAAGCTGTGAAAAAAATTGGTGCATTTTGAGAAAATTGTGTTTCATTCATTGAGATTTGCAGTGTAGTTTTCTTGTTACATTGTAATTGAAGAATATTAAATGTACACATCTGATAGCAGTATTTGAGTCTTGATAGTATGATCTACCGTGTGATAAGATCAGTATTATTGATTATAACTTATCTTGGTGATTACTAGTGCAATTCAGCTCAACTTGTAGCTGCTAGTATGGAGAGTGGACATTGGCTTACTAAATAAGCCGAACAACTATATATTGTTGTGATATCTTTACTTTCGCTTTTATATGTTATTTATACACTAGCACCACTTGATATTCTTAATAATAGCGTCTCCTGATTTCCAGTATTGTTTGGTGATTTCCGCAAAATCTTTAATACAACCTATTCAACCCTCCTCTTCGTTGCATAGTTGGTCTCAATAATTAGTATTAGAATTATGTTGCTTGTTGCTTGAAGTGTATTTCTTCTGAGCATAAAGATTTGCGCATCAACTTTTCTTTTCTGCTTGGTCTCTCGCTGTTCCCTCTCTCGTTCATTCGGTCCTTCTTCCCCTATTTCACCTAAACAACTTCGTGCATGTCTTCATTTTCTCTTTTGCCCTATTCACGAGTTGTTTCGTTGAACGAAAACAAACCATTGAAACCACCGCTCAAACTAGTGTGGTTGCTGTCGGTTTAGACAGAGAGAGCCACCTTCATCGCATGTCGTGGATATCGATTTTACTAAAGCCGCCAGCCAAATCGTGGGAGAGCTGAATCATTCGAATCCGAATGGTCTTGGGGCTGATACTTAGCCATGGAATCCTTGCACAGTGCCCGCCTTGCGATTCCCGCTGGTCAGTGATTATTTCATCTTTGTGAAGAAGGCCCCAGAGATCATTCTGAATGTATTGAAGGAGGCAGTGACTCGCATAATGAAGTCCAGGGGTTAAGGCGCTTTGGGTGCAGCATGATCTGAAGGCTACTAAAGAGGACCGCCTTCAAACGTCGTAATGATTGAAGCAAACGTTAGAAGCCAAGGTTTGTTTATGTCTTCGATTAATTAGCAGTTTGTTTGGTTGTTATTTGCTTATCTGAAATTTCGTTGTTTTTTATAACGCACGAGCTGTTTGATCCAAGCCTAAGTTAGCTGCTCCTTATTGATGATTGTTTGATCTGATTCTAATGGGGTAGCTATATCAGGATCGCACAATGCGCGATTTGATAATGGCTCTGATGAAATTGTGATTAAAAACTTGAAACTAAAAGCTTGTGAAACGATCCAGTAGTTTATTTGCCTGATTGTATGTTCAAGATTAGGTCTCTGAATTTGTAGTTACATATTGAAGAACTAAAGGGTAGAGTCCCAAACATTGCCTTGCGATTAGATGTTAAAGTGCGCATATGCAAGCATTTGATGATTTCCAGCGGATGGCATCTATACAATGCGGAATTCAGGTATCTTTTGTTGAGGAAAACTCTTAATGAATTTTGAAGTTGATAAAACTTTCTATGTTTATTTTGTGAATCTGACATGCATTCCATTCCAGGTTGATATATTCTGAAAGTTTAGAAGGAAATATTAGACTTTACAAGTGCTTCAGAACTAAAAGTTCAGACTCAGAAATAAGAAGTTTAAACTTTATCATAAAAGTCATTCAGATTCTAATTTTGAAAGACTCAAATATTACTGAAGACCTACGTTGACTCAAATTCTGAATGTAAAACAAGAATCAGAAATTCTTTAGACGCAGAAATTATGCAGACGCAGACGTTGAAGTCTTTCAGATGTAGAAGCAAAACTTATTCAGAATGAATCACAACAGCTAGTAATCTGGCATGGATTTCACAGAAAAAAAGTTTTGATTGATTCAATCTCAGCCAAATTGATTGACAATCAAACATTATGATAAGTATGCATTATAATGGATAAAGCTCTATCTATGAAAATCAAGATTCTGATTATATGGGCAACCAGAATCAGCGGGATTCAGATTTTATCAACCAACGACTACTCAATCCATTTTATACAAATCTGTCCAAGATGAAAATTGGAAGATGATCCTCTGAAGACTATCCAACGGCTAGTTTGGTAGTGGAGGAGTATAAAAGGAGGCCTACGAGAAGCAGAAGGTAATGAACGAAATCAAGAATCAACAAGTTCAAAGTCTGAACATACTCCGATTCTCTATCTTGTCTTTCTTGACCTAAACATTAAGATCTTGAGGGATACTTTGTAAGAGTGATTATGTGAGATAGAGAGTCCTATCATGCAAAAAAGTGCTGTCACTCAGAATCTGTAATTTCTCTTGATTACATAGTGAAATATAGCTAGCAGGCTATCAGCGTGGGAGAGTGGACGTAGGCTTGCTATAAGCCGAACCGCTATAAACTCGTGTGCAATTTTTCTATCCCTTATCTCTTACTTTACATACTGCACATCAAGAGCACTGTCTATATAAATTGTTTTGAATCTGAATTTTATTCATACTCAACTGTGATCAATCATTTCCGCTTAAGTTGATCAAAATTATTTAAGATCACCTATTCACCCCCTGTAAGTGATCCTTGCTAGCTACATCAATTGGTATCAGAGCAAATTGCTCGTTTATTGAAATGTATTACTTCTGAGCTAACGATCTTTATGGCTAACTTGAGTGCTCCAGGTCTCATTGAAGGACAAAGCAACAACAGACCACCATATTTTGATGGCAAGGAATATAGTGTCTGGAAGAATAAGATGAAGGCATTCATCAAGTCAATTGATCACATGCAATGGGATGTTATCATCAGATAAGTCAAACCAAAACCTTTTGATTCAAAAGAAAAGATAGAAGGAAGCACACCGACAGATACTCCATTATCTCAAACTGAGATATCAAAAAGAGAAGTTTTAAATTTAAAAGCAATTTATTCTTTCTACTATGTTTTAGCACCTATTGAATATAAGAAAATTGCTTCTTGTGAATCAACTAAGGATATCTGGGATACTCTCTACATTATATATGAAGGAACAGATCGAGCCAAGGAAACTCAAATCAATCTACTGCTTGCTCAATATGAATCCTTCATAATAAAGTCTAAAGAATCAGTTGCTGATATGTATGACAGATTTGCTGACATAGTAAACGGTCTTGTATATCAAGGACAACTAGTCTCAGATGCGATGAAAGTCAATAAACTTTTGAGAGAACTGTCAAAGCAGTGAGATAATATCAAACATCTCTTCGAGAGACTCAAAGGATCATGTCTCTATCAGTGAATGGGCTGATTGGAACTCTTCAATCATATGAGATTGAACAACTGAATGAGGAGAATGAATCCATAGGTAAAGAGTCAATTGCATTAAAAACTAATATTGATTTTGATGATGCAGATTATGAAGATGAAGATGTTGACGGTGAAGAACTAGCTCTCTTCATAAAGAAGTACAAGAAGATGAAAATCAAAGGAAGAAACCTTAAAGGGAAGAAGCATTTTGAGAAGAAGAAGACTCGATGAAATAGAAAAATCAAATGAAGTAATCTGCTTTCATTGTAAGAAACGTGGACATATCAAGCTAAATTGTCCACTTCTGAAAAAGAAAAAGACCAAATTTGAGAAAGTAAAGAAAGCCTTAAAAGCAAAAACTTGGAATGATACAAAGTGTGAAGATAATGATGAAGATATCTCAAACTTCTATTTGATGGCCAAGTCAGACTCAAACTCAAATTCAGATTTTGGTGCTGCAGTTGAAATTGAGATAAAGTATCCTAAAATGCCAATTCAAGTGTCAAATTACATTGATGAATTATGCTTTGAATTTAAGGCTGCTCTTAAAAGAATCTCTTCATTAAAAAAGGAAAATTCATCACTAAGGCAATAGGATGTTTCACAAAAAGAAAAAATCGATTTTCTTCAAAAAGAATTTCATTAAGTCAAGAAAAATCGAGATTTATTTTCCAAAGAAAATGCTGTTTTGAAAAAGGAATTTTCAAAAATTACTTCCAAATTTTCAAAAGGTTTAGAAATGTTGAAGCATATTCTTTCTATACAAATTCCTTACTACAACAAATCTAATCTTGGATTTGTGAAGGAAAGTGACAATTTAATTGATTTTCAAAAGTCAAGAAGGGATTAAGGCAAAGACCTCCTCGACAAGTTTATAAAAATCATTTCAAAAGGAACTTTGTCAAACCTGTTGGTCGAAGTGCACTCAAGTGCTCAAAATGTGGAGATCTACAACACTTTGAGAATAAATGTCCTAAGGTCTGGAGATCAATTCGAAGAGACTTTGTTAAGACAGCCTATACTAATTTTCAAGGACCCAAACAAATTTGGGTACCAAAGAAAACTTGAGTGGTTGTGATTTTTGCAGGTTATCACAAAGAGAAAAAGAAAGTGGTACCTAGACAATGGATGTTCTAGACACATGACAGGAGATCCAAGCATATTCGTTAAACTATAAAGTCTGAATGGTAGAAAAGTTTCCTTTGGAGGAAATAACAAAGGAAAGATAGTTGGCAAAAGAACAGTTGAAATTGGAGGACTCACAATTAATGATGTGTCATTGGTAAAAAGACTCAATTACAACTTAATAAGTATAAGCCAACTATGTGATACAGGCTTCAGAATCAACTTTTAAAAAAATACATACTCAAGAACAAGCAAAGATTCTTCTCAAACATTCATAGGAAGAAGACATGACAATATTTATTTTCTAGATGTCAATCCATACTCCACTCATTGCTTGATCTCAATCAAAGAGGATGAAGATCTATGACACGGAAGATTAGGGCATATTAGTATGAAACAAATCTAAAAAATCTCAAACAAGAAATTGGTTCGAGGTCTGCCAGATTTGAAATATAAGAAAACAGAGTTATGCAATGCTTGCACTCTAAGAAAATAAGTAAGAAATTTTTTTAAGTTTATACATCATGTTTCCACTAATCGTGCTTTGCAGCTTCTTCATATGGATCTATTTGGACCAACAAGAACACAAAGTATTGGTAGTAAGAAATATTGTTTAGTTATTATTGATGACTTCACAAGATTTATTTGTGTGTTCTTCCTTACTCATAAAAATGAAGCATTTTCATATTTTTCAAGATTTGCAAAAAGAGTTCAGGACGAAAAGGGTTATACCATTTCCAGCATTAAAACTGATCATGGAGAAGAATTTGAAAATCAAAGATTTTTCAGATTTCTGTGAGGAAATGACTTTTAACACAATTTTTCTACTTCTTATACACCAAAACAAAATGGTGTCGTAGAAAGGAAAAATCATTCTTTGTAAGAAATGACAAGAACTTTTTTGATTGAAAGCAAAATTCCTTTTTATTTTTGGGCAAAAGTAGTTTTTATGGCTTATTATATCATTAACAAAGCTTTTTTCAGGCTTATTTTTGACAAAACCCCGTATGAGCTTTACAGAGGTAGAAAACCCAGCATTTCATATTTTCGTGTATTTAGTTGTAAATGCTTTATACTCAAAAATCTAAATGATCGCTCCGGTAAGGTTTGATGAGAAAGCAGATGAAGGATTTTTCCTCGGATATTCTACTACAAGTAAAGATACAGAGTCTTTAACAAGAATTCTCAGACTGTGGAAGAAATAATGAATGTGAGGTTTGATGAAAATATTCAGACTCACAAAAATGAATTTGAACCATCTCTCAATATTCAAGAGTTATATGAAGTTCAACAAGAATCTCTAAAGATTGTTGAATCCGTAGAAGAAGGAAAAGAAGGTTCAATCTAGATTCAATTAGAACCTTCATAATCTAATGATATTCAGAAGGAGAGATTTGACATAAACTGAAAGCATAAATCTAATGTCACGCCCCGAACCCTACGGCGCGCGAGCATCCCTGTCATGGTCAATTTGAGTGCGACGTCCCATTTGAGTGCGACGTCCCAGGACGCGTCGCCGACCCAACGGCCAACACAAAGGTTTAAAACACATGCGGAAGCAAATCAAACACCCGTACAGAACTATAACACCAAACCAAGGATAGCCACAAAAACCAACAACAACGACTGCAGAATAAACACTTGCACTAATACTAGAAATCAATTACAATATCCATATACAGCCCGAATACCAAAAGACAAAAGCGGGTCAAGGCCACTACTGACAAAAAGGGGTAAGTGGCTCAGGGGTCAGTCTACTACCAAAGGTGGGGCGCTGGTCAAAAAGGTACTGGCCCTACCCATTCTAAAGCGAATACTAAGCTCTACGGCGCCCAGTCTGGGTCGGAATCAGAAGACTCCGAAGATGAAGAGCTGTCAGGCATCTCCTCCTCGGACCCTGATGAGTCCGACTCTGACTCGGCCTCAGCTGCCTCCTCCTCTAAGATCATATCCTCTGGCTCAGCCTCCAGGAAAGGATCCTCCTCGATCGGCTCCGGCTCTCTGTCATCCACGTCCATATCTACCGGCTCGAACTCATCCATCTCGTACTCTACTGGGACTCCATCAGAACTCATACTCTCCTCAGATGAGGGACCAGGATCCGTCACCTCACCATCGGGGCATCGGGGATATCTCGTGCCCATCCCGGTGAACGGAACATCAAAAGTCCGAAGAGGACCATACTCTCCGAAGCCGTCCCTGAAGCACCATGCCACGCACTCGTGGGTATGGTAATGCGTCGTCCCCACCTCCACCCAAACAACAGAATAATACCTAACATAAGATTCCCCGTTCCCTACGGGGTGTACCGTCCTCGTCCGCTCTACCCGGAGCGGAATCCCAAAACGGACCGGAATCTCGGACATCTTAACGCTGGGGGTCTGAAAAAGTGGTTTTAAACAACAATGAGAATAATCTCAGTGAGTAATTCCCTAAGCCTAAACTAGGCTAACGTGCACCTCCTGACGAGTAACAAACGACACACGGTTTAAACCATAACTGACTTAGGCCCTCGGCCCAAATCCAATACTTAACTGACCCTGCAGGTTAGGCATTTGGTATATAATCGCAATAATGCCACATAATTTACTCACGGCACATATACGTATATCACTTAGTCACGATGCGTATCATGCATATGCTCGTGCTCACACTCATGCTCATGCTTCAGCAATGCATTATCGCACAGTTGCACTCTTGCACACTTGCCATTTATCAATTTCTCCTCCGACCCGCGTTAAACGCATCAGGTCCGTCACTTCGAGATCGATCTCTAGCCCGCGTAATACGCATCAGGCTCATGGCACAACACCCGCGTAACACGCATCAGGTTTGGCCATCTTCCGGTAGTCCGGGCATCGTCCCGCGTAACACGCCTCAGGACGGGTTCAATACCCCGCGTAAAACGCATCAGGGCTTTATGTGATCACGCATTCACATACACCAATTATTATCTGAACCCCGCGTAAGACGCATCAGGGCATTTTAGGCGATCACACGCTCATGTCATTCGTGCACACTCACATATGCACATGTGATGCCGATTTTCAAAGTGCACACTCATGGCCATAACGTTCACACTTGGGCATTCGAGAATTTCGCAATGAGCAATCAACACGATTCGGCTATTTATTCCAAACAACGTCACAACATGCTCAATTCACAATGCAATATGCTCAACCAACATAATAGCATGACCACTAAGCAATTCAAGACACCCTTGCAGGGCACATTATCTACGCACATAAATCACGCAATCGGATCAACATGAATTCGTGCACCCGAGGTCCGCCAAGTTACTCCATCCTTAGTCACACTAGGCACGTGACGCGGTGTCACAAAATTGATCACAACCAAGTACAATTCAGCCACTTAGTCCGCCAATCTAAACACTTCCGATAATTACACAATTAACCCCCAAATTAATCGATCATAGCCCAATTCAGTCCCTGTATGGACAGCCACCAAACAATTCGTTCTAGGCCAACAAATGTCCTCAAAACACTCCATTTGTCTCCCCAAAATATCACCCAAATCAGCCACTGTGAGGACCAAACTCGGTACGCACTATAATCCTCAATTGAACCCGAACTTACTCCAAACTCAGGCCGATTCGATCCAATATGTTCAGCCATTGCACAGCCCATTCTAAGCCTCTAAACCTCAATTAAAAATATCACACTAAGCCACCAAATGCGCCACAACATCTGCCCTTAACGGCCTCCACAAACTAACCCCCAAATTGATCGCGCCTTGACCGATTCAAACCCGATATGGACAGCCCCCACACCGGTCACTCTAGGCCCCTAAATATCCTCGAAATGCTCCATTTGACTCCCCAAATATCATCCAAATCAGCCACCATGAGGACCAAACGGGGCGCGCTCTATAATTCACAATTGAACCCGAACTTAACTCGAACTCGTGCCGATTCAATCCAGCGCTACCAGCCATCACACAGCATGTCCTAGGCCACTAAACCTCGATAAAATGATCACGCTAAATCACCAAATCAGCCACACATCAGCCCCTAACAGCAACCACCATCTAACCCCTAATTTACCCTAATTAACCCCTAAAACCCATCTAAAAATGCAAATTAGCCTAATTACGGTTTAGGGTCAAACTCACCGGGCGTCCTAAGCTTCAAACCGAGCCCAACACGCAGCGATGGCGACTGGACAGCGGCGACCCCTCGCCGGAACAGTGACGACGGTGGCGGCTCCGGCGAACGGCGCGAGCGGCGGCGACGGCCTAAGCTAGTCCATGGCCTAGAGAGGGGGAGAGAGACACGGTCAGAGAGAGAAAGGGGACGGCTGGACAGCTAGGCGAGGTGGCAGTTTCGCGCCGGAACAGTGGCGGTGGCGACGGCGGGGCTCCTCCGGCTCAAAACCTCTCACGGCCAAACCGAGAGAGAGAGAGAGAGAGAGAGAGAGAGAGAGAGAGAGAGAGGGAGAGAGGCTTGCCGGCTATTGTGGAGGAACACGGCGGCGACGGCGACGCGGGGCTGGCGGGCGAGCCGGTGAACAGCGGCGCCCGGGCGTGAAGGGCAGCGGTGGCGAGCTCGCTGCTGCGCACGCGGAAGGGAGGAGAAGGCGACGTCGGGGCGGCGCGCGGCTCGACTAGGGCGGAGCCAAGGCGGCGCGGCGAGCGGGCGGTTCTGGCGAGGGCGGTCGGCGTGAACAGAAGCAAGAGCAAGAACAGAAGCCAGAAGCAGAAGATGTGCAGGAAGCAACGAAGAAGGAGAGAGGAAGAGAAAAGAAAAGGAAAAGAAAAAGAAGAGAGAGAGAGGAGTAGGTGGGAGTGTCAGCAGGCATGGGGAGGGTCAGACGTAGGGGGAGGTGAGCGGGAAAAGAGGGAAGGAGAGAGAGAGAAAGAGAGAGAATAATAAGAAAAAAAAAACTTCATTCAAATATTAAACGCGATTCGGAGGCCCAAATTCAAAATCGAAAATGACCTACTGATCCAAAATGAACCTCGCACATAAAAAGGGACAAAGGCCAAATTAATTAAACCAAATTATAACGAGGGAGGTCTGCTAGTCCAAATTCGCACTAGGTCAAACACTCCCATTTTTCCACTATTCCTGACAATCTCAACGCTGGCTACGGTAATGTTGACACCGTCCAATTTACTTCGTCCTAAAACTCCCGAAAATCGACTGCCAAGTTCGAGGTCTAAATAACGGCCAAATTTGATCGAATGCGATTCTAGCGAAATCTCTAATTTAAAATGATAACCGAGAGTGATCAATTCCCGGGCGAGATTTTACTATAAACACACTGACAAATTATGCGTTTTATAAATCCCAAAAATTGGCTGAAATTCGGGATGTCACAACTCTTCCCCCCTTACAAAAATTTCGTCCTCGAAATTTACAATCCAAATCCAACTACTCAAACAATTGGGGGGTACTGGTGTCGCATCACCTCCTCGCTTTCCCATGTGGCACCTTCCGTCCCGTGATGTTCCCAAATAACTTTGACCAACGGAATCGTCTTGCTCCTCAAAACCTGCTCCTTCCTGTCCTCGATCCGAACTGGCTTCTCCACGTACGACACCCTGTCGTCCACTTCTATTACCTCATGATTCAGCACGTGGGTTGGATCCGGTTCGTACTTTCTCAACATCGACACGTGGAAGACGTTATGAACTTGTGACAAATTTGGCGGTAAGGCGAGACGATATGCCAACGTTCCAATCCTTTCCAAAATCTCGAATGGGCCTATGTACCTTGGACTCAACTTTCCTTTCTTGCCGAATCGAGATAATCCTCTCATTGGCGAGATCTTGAGAAATACATGGTCGCCAACCTGAAACTCCAACGGCCTACGCCTTCGGTCCGCGTAACTTTTTCTGGCGGCTTTTGAGCTGTCCTTAACCTTTCCCGGATAATCTTTACTGTTTCCACTGACTGCTGAACCAACTCTGGACCCGTTATACTTCTTTCTCCAACCTCATCCCAACACAAAGGCGTTCTGCACGCTCTGCCATAAAGTGCCTCAAATGGGGCCATTCCGATACTTTGCTAGAAGCTATTATTGTAGGCAAATTCCACCAAATGCAACTGCTCTTCCCACTTGCCTTGAAAATCTAACACGCATGCTCTTAGCATATCCTCTAAAGTCTGAATAGTCCTTTCAGATTGGCCATCCGTCTGTGGATGATAAGCCGTACTGAATTGCAACTTAGTTCCCATGGCGGATTGCAGGCTTTTCCAAAAATTTGCAGTAAACCTGGGATCACGGTCCGATGTGATCGATACCGGTACTCCATGAAGACGAACTATCTGACGCACATACAATTCTGCCAACCTTCCTAGCTCGAAGTCCCTTCGCACCGCCAGGAAGTGCGCTGACTTGGTCAGCCTATCCACTATCACCCAAATAGAGTCGTGTCCCCTCTGGCTTCTTGGCAATCCCGTTACAAAGTCCATTGTAATGTGCTCCCACTTCCATTCTGGGATTTCCAATGGTTGCAACATCCCACCGGGCTTACAATGTTGTGCCTTCACTTGTTGGCATGTCAAGCACTTAGCCACATGCTTGGCCACGTCCGCTTTCATTCCGTTCCACCAATAGTGCTGTCGGAGATTCTGGTACATCTTAGTGCTGCCCGGGTGAATACTGTAGTGGCTCCTATGAGCTTCCGACAAAATCTCTTCCTTGAGTTCCACATCGTCGGGCACGCACAATCGTCCTCGAAACCTAAGGATTTCATCCTCTGACACCTGAAAGTCTGGTTTCCTCCTAAAATTATCCATATTCAAAATTTTCTGAATTTCAGGGTCCGTAGACTGCAACGCTTTGATCTTGGCTTGCACTTCCGGTTCAATCCTTAGTGTTGCCACTAGGCTGGAAAGGTGTCCTACCTCAAACTTAAATTCTGAGTCCCGCACTCCTTCTAATAAGGTCCACTCTTTAACCAGCAAATGCGCGATGCTCGATTTCCGACTTAAGGCATCTGCTACCCGGTTGGCCTTTCCGGGGTGATACAATATGTCGCAGTCATAATCCTTCAACAATTCCATCCAACGTCTCTGCCTCATATTCAGTTCCTTCTGCGAAAATAAATATTTAAGGCTCTGGTGGTCCGTGTAGATCTGGAACCTTTCTCCACATAAATAATGTCTCTAAATCTTAAGCGCGAAAATAATTGCTGCCAGTTCCAAGTCGTGGGTCGGGTAGTTCATTTCATGAGGCCTTAACTGCCGTGATGCATAAGCAACCACTCTTCCATGTTGCATTAGTACGCATCCCAATCCTCTAAGCGAAGCATCGCTATAAACCTCGTACCCGCCCGGTCCTGAAGGAATCGTCAATACTGGCGCCGTTGTCAATCTTTGCTTTAGCTCCTGAAAACTCTCTTCGCACTTTTCGGTCCATTCAAACTTAGTCTCCTTCTTAAGTAACCTCGTCAATGGAGTGGCTATCGCTGAGAACCTTTCCACAAATCTCCGATAATAACCTGCCAGTCCTAGAAAGCTTCGAACCTCAGTAACTGTAGTCGGCCTCGGCCAATCCATTACTGCTTCGATCTTTGCCGGATCCACAGAGATTCCTTCTCCAGATATTATATGTCCAAGAAACGCTACTCGGTTCAGCCAAAACTCGCACTTGCTAAACTTAGCATATAGTGCGTGCTCCCTTAACGTCTGTAGAACCTTTTCCAAATGTACCTGGTGTTCCTCAAAACTTTTTGAATACACTAAAATATCATCGATGAATACAATGACAAACTGATCTAAAAATTCCTTGAATACCCGGTTCATTAAATCCATGAAAGCAGCAGGGGCATTAGTCAGCCCAAATGGCATCACTGTGAACTCATAGTGCCCATATCTAGTCCTGAACGCTGTCTTTGGGACATCCTCCTTTCGGATCCTTAACTGGTGATACCCTGTCCTTAGGTCAATCTTAGAAAATATCGAGGCTCCTTGCAGTTGATCGAACAGGTCGTCAATCCTTGGGAGGGGATACTTATTCTTGACCGTCACTTGATTCAGCTGACGGTAGTCGATGCACAACCTTAGCGACCCATCTTTCTTCCTTACGAATAATACCGGCGCTCCCCATGGAGACGCACTCGGTCGGATAAAACCTTTGTCCAGTAATTCCTGCATCTGAACCTTCAGTTCCTTCAACTCTGATAATGACATCCTATAGGGCAGCTTCGAGATTGGTTCCGTCCCAGGGGCCAACTCGATAACGAACTCTACTTCTCTTTCTGGTGGTAGTCCCGGCAATTCTTGAGGAAAGACATCGGGGAAATCGCGCACCACTGCTATATCCTCAAGCCGTATCTCACCTACCGTCGGATCAATCACACTGGCCAAATAACCTTGACAGCCCTCGTTCAACAATCTAGTTGCTTTCGCAGACGACACCCAAGGGATCGAGGTTCCTCCCCGACTCCCTGCAAACTCAAATCTAGGGCATCCAGCCGGGCTAAACTGGATCACTTTGCTACTACAGTCCATTACGGCATTTTGTTTAACTAACCAATCCATGCCCACAATCAAATCAAAGTCATACATTGGTAACACGGCTAGATCTATCCTGCTTTCTACGCCACCAATCATTATCTCACAGTTCGGGCATCCTAGTGATATGCATATTTTATCCTTCAATGGTGTGGTCACACACAATTGCACTTCTAACATAACAGGCTTTAATCCAGTCAATTCAACAAACTGAGCAGATATAAACGAATGCGATGCTCCCGGATCAAACAACGCATATGCTGTATGATGGCATAGAGAAACCATACCTGTGACCACCCCCGGTGTATTCTCAATCTCCCTTCGCGCCATGGCGTACACCTGTCCTTGTGCTGGTGGCCTGTTCATAATGGCCGGTGGGGGATTTGCAGACTGATTCCCAATTCGAGGCTGTTGCTGTATCAGGGGTCCCGCGGGGTGTCGCTGGGGACAGTTTCTAATTTGATGGTCCAAACTTCTGCACTTGAAGCAAGCCCCAAACCTGTTCTGCTGATGGTTCAGCTTCCCGATGTTCTTCCTGATCGGGGGAATGAATCGCCTGTTTCCCGCCATTGGTTTCTTCCCAAGACGGCGGTTGTCCCTAGCCGGGGCGAACCGCGATCCAAAGGCGGCTGCCCTATCAGTCTGATCCCGCTCTATAGCCTGTGCCCGCTCATACATCTCACTGTAGTCCTTGATGTTCAGCGATATCATTTGACTTCTCAGATCCGGTTTCAGTCCATCCCGGAATCTCCGTGCCTTGTCCTCCGGGTGCTCTACCATCCTTGGCGCGAACCTTGACAATCTTGCGAACTCCGCCTCGTACTGATCTACTATCATTGATCCTTGGCGGAGTCTCATGAATTCCGCTAACTTCCTTTCTCTAGCACTCTCAGAGAAGAACTTTCCTAAAAAGATTTCAGAAAACGCGGCCCAAGTCTGAGCAGTCCCCTCGGGAAATACCCTACCTTTGGTGGCATTCCACCAGTCGTTGGCGTTATCCTGCAGCTGGTAAACCGCCAACGTCACCATTTCAGCCTCGGTACACCCTAATACTTCGAAGGCCTTCTCTAACTCCTCGACCCAACGGGGTGCAGCCTCGGGGTCACCCTTGCCGTTGAACTTTGGCGGCTTTAGTTTTAGGAACTGTTCGACCAATTGGGACATCGGCCTAGCTACATTCACTTGACCTGGGATGGGGTTCTCCTAATTCCCTTGATTCCCACCATTTCCATTGTTTCCATTATTCCCATTGGCCCCATTAGCAGCAGCAAAGGCGGCCTCAACAGCAGCGGCGATAGTGGCATTTCTTTCCTGCGCCAGCCTGCCTCCTAAAATCCCAGCTTCCTCAAGGGCCCTTAGAATTCCATCTACTCTCGGATCCTCAGCAACTCTCACTTGTGGCTCTACACGATCCGGCTCATGGCTACGACCTCTACCTCTGCCTCTTCTACGGCCTCGACCTCTACCTCTTCCTTGGTTACTCGTCTCCCCAACTTACATGTCCATCCTCCTGCTACAATTCCCATATCGGGATTAGAGACCCAACCCAAGCTAAACTGGTCTAAGGTCCTAGCCAGGGAGCTTAACGCTATAGCAATCAATCACTCAGCATGCGATTAAGCACAATTAGCACAGAACTTCAATCACGAGAACACGTGTACTAACCTCGAGTCCTGCCGCACCTGCACTTTACGGGTCAACTAAAACAAGCATTCAATCAAACACAAGCAGTCAGGAGGTACACATAGCACACGAGGTCACCCAACTGGCTATCCAAGGTCACCGCTCCTTATTACTCCAGGCTTCGACCTAATTGGTTCGAGCTAACCTGGCTCTGATACCAAATCAAACGTGGGATGTCACGCCCCAAACCCTACGGCGCGCGAGCATCCCTGTCATGGTCAATTTGAGTGCGACATCCCAGGATGCGTCGCCGACCCAACGGCCAACACAGAGGTTTAAAGCACATGCGGAAGCAAATCAAACACCCGTACATAACTATAACACCAAACCAAGGATAGCCACAAAAACCAACAACAACGACTGCAGAATAAACACTTGCACTAATACTAGAAATCAATTACAATATCCATATACAGCCCGAATACCAAAAGACAAAAGCGGGTCAAGGCCACTACTGACAAAAAGGGGTAAGTGGCTCAGGGGTCAGTCTACTACCAAAGGTGGGGCGCTGGTCAAAAAGGTACTGGCCCTACCCATTCTAAGGCGAATACTAAGCTCTACGGCGCCCAGTCTGGGTCGGAATCAGAAGACTCCGAAGATGAAGAGCTGTCAGGCATCTCCTCCTCGGACCCTGATGAGTCCGACTCTGACTCGGCCTCAGCTGCCTCCTCCTCTAAGATCATATCCTCTGGCTCAGCCTCCAGGAAAGGATCCTCCTCGATCGGCTCCGGCTCTCTGTCATCCACGTCCATATCTACCGGCTCGAACTCATTCATCTCGTACTCTACTGGGACTCCATCAGAACTCATACTCTCCTCAGATGAGGGACCAGGATCCGTCACCTCACCATCGGGGCATCGGGGATATCTCGTGCCCATCCCGGTGAACGGAACATCAAAAGTCCGAAGAGGACCATACTCTCCGAAGCCGTCCCTGAAGCACCATGCCACGCACTCGTGGGTATGGTAATGCGTCGTCCCCACCTCCACCCAAACAACAGAATAATACCTAACATAAGATTCCCCGTTCCCTACGGGGTGTACCGTCCTCGTCCGCTCTACCCGGAGCGGAATCCCAAAACGGACCGGAATCTCGGACATCTTAACGCTGGGGGTCTGAAAAAGTGGTTTTAAACAACAATGAGAATAATCTCAGTGAGTAATTCCCTAAGCCTAAACTAGGCTAACGTGCACCTCCTGACGAGTAACAAACGACACACGGTTTAAACCATAACTGACTTAGGCCCTCGGCCCAAATCCAATACTTAACTGACCCTGCAGGTTAGGCATTTGGTATATAATCGCAATAATGCCACATAATTTACTCACGGCACATATACGTATATCACTTAGTCACGATGCGTATCATGCATATGCTCGTGCTCACACTCATGCTCATGCTTCAGCAATGCATTATCGCACAGTTGCACTCTTGCACACTTGCCATTTATCAATTTCTCCTCCGACCCGCGTTAAACGCATCAGGTCCGTCACTTCGAGATCGATCTCTAGCCCGCGTAATACGCATCAGGCTCATGGCACAACACCCGCGTAACACGCATCAGGTTTGGCCATCTTCCGGTAGTCCGGGCATCGTCCCGCGTAACACGCCTCAGGACGGGTTCAATACCCCGCGTAAAACGCATCAGGGCTTTATGTGATCACGCATTCACATACACCAATTATTATCTGAACCCCGCGTAAGACGCATCAGGGCATTTTAGGCGATCACACGCTCATGTCATTCGTGCACACTCACATATGCACATGTGATGCCGATTTTCAAAGTGCACACTCATGGCCATAACGTTCACACTTGGGCATTCGAGAATTTCGCAATGAGCAATCAACACGATTCGGCTATTTATTCCAAACAACGTCACAACATGCTCAATTCACAATGCAATATGCTCAACCAACATAATAGCATGACCACTAAGCAATTCAAGACACCCTTGCAGGGCACATTATCTACGCACATAAATCACGCAATCGGATCAACATGAATTCGTGCACCCGAGGTCCGCCAAGTTACTCCATCCTTAGTCACACTAGGCACGTGACGCGGTGTCACAAAATTGATCACAACCAAGTACAATTCAGCCACTTAGTCCGCCAATCTAAACACTTCCGATAATTACACAATTAACCCCCAAATTAATCGATCATAGCCCAATTCAGTCCCTGTATGGACAGCCACCAAACAATTCGTTCTAGGCCAACAAATGTCCTCAAAACACTCCATTTGTCTCCCCAAAATATCACCCAAATCAGCCACTGTGAGGACCAAACTCGGTACGCACTATAATCCTCAATTGAACCCGAACTTACTCCAAACTCGGGCCGATTCGATCCAATATGTTCAGCCATTGCACAGCCCATTCTAAGCCTCTAAACCTCAATTAAAAATATCACACTAAGCCACCAAATGCGCCACAACATCTGCCCTTAACGGCCTCCACAAACTAACCCCCAAATTGATCGCGCCTTGACCGATTCAAACCCGATATGGACAGCCCCCACACCGGTCACTCTAGGCCCCTAAATATCCTCGAAATGCTCCATTTGACTCCCCAAATATCATCCAAATTAGCCACCATGAGGACCAAACGGGGCGCGCTCTATAATTCACAATTGAACCCGAACTTAACTCGAACTCGTGCCGATTCAATCCAGCGCTACCAGCCATCACACAGCATGTCCTAGGCCACTAAACCTCGATAAAATGATCACGCTAAATCACCAAATCAGCCACACATCAGCCCCTAACAGCAACCACCATCTAACCCCTAATTTACCCTAATTAACCCCTAAAACCCATCTAAAAATGCAAATTAGCCTAATTACGGTTTAGGGTCAAACTCACCGGGCGTCCTAAGCTTCAAACCGAGCCCAACACGCAGCGATGGCGACTGGACAGCGGCGACCCCTCGCCGGAACAGTGACGACGGTGGCAGCTCCGGCGAACGGCGCGAGCGGCGGCGACGGCCTAAGCTAGTCCATGGCCTAGAGAGGGGGAGAGAGACACGGTCAGAGAGAGAAAGGGGACGGCTGGACAGCTAGGCGAGGTGGCGGTTCCGCACCGGAACAGTGGCGGCGGCGACGGCGGGGCTCCTCCGGCTCAAAGCCTCTCACGGCCAAACCGAGAGAGAGAGAGAGAGAGAGAGAGAGAGAGAGAGAGAGAGGCTTGCCGGCTATTGTGGAGGAACACGGCGGCGACGGCGACGCGGGGCTGGCGGGCGAGCCGGTGAACAGCGGCGCCCGGGCGTGAAGGGCAACGGTGGCGAGCTCGCTACTGCGCACGCGGAAGGGAGGAGAAGGCGACGTCGGGGCGGCGCGCGGCTCGACTAGGGCGGAGCCAAGGCGGCGCGGCAAGCGGGCGGTTCTGGCGAGGGCGGTCGGCGTGAACAGAAGCAAGAGCAAGAACAGAAGCCAGAAGCAGAAGATGTGCAGGAAGCAACGAAGAAGGAGAGAGGAAGAGAAAAGAAAAGGAAAAGAAAAAGAAGAGAGAGAGAGGAGTAGGTGGGAGTGTCAGCAGGCATGGGGAGGGTCAGACGTAGGGGGAGGTGAGCGGGAAAAGAGGGAAGGAGAGAGAGAGAAAGAAAGAGAGAGAGAGAAAGAGAGAGAATAATAAGAAAAAAAAACTTCATTCAAATATTAAACGCGATTCGGAGGCCCAAATTCAAAATCGAAAATGACCTACTGGTCCAAAATGAACCTCGCACATAAAAAGGGACAAAGGCCAAATTAATTAAACCAAATTATAACGAGGGAGGTCTGCTAGTCCAAATTCGCACTAGGTCAAACACTCCCATTTTTCCACTATTCCTGACAATCTCAACGCTGGCTACGGTAATGTTGACACCGTCCAATTTACTTCGTCCTAAAACTCCCGAAAATCGACTGCCAAGTTCGAGGTCTAAATAACGGCCAAATTTGATCGAATGCAATTCTAGCGAAATCTCTAATTTAAAATGATAACCGAGAGTGATCAATTCCCGGGCGAGATTTTACTATAAACACACTGACAAATTATGCGTTTTATAAATCCCAAAAATTGGCTGAAATTCGGGATGTCACATCTAATCATTCGAAGAACCTCATCATTGGAGAAATAGAAGATGGCATCAAGATTAGATCTAAACATAAGGAAAACATCAGCAACTTGGCGTTGATATCAAAAATAGAACCAAAAGAAATTGGTGAAGCATTATCAAATGAAAGTTGGATCGAAGCTATGCAGGAGGAACTTCAGCTGTTCAGAATTAATAAAGTATGGGAACTTGTGCCAAGACCCAAAAATCATCTAGTAATTGGAACAAAATGGGTATTCAGAAACAAACTGGATGACAAAAGGAAAGTCACAAGACACAAAGCAAGACTTGTAGCAAAAGGCTACTTACAAGGAGAAGGTATAGATTATGATGAAACCTATGCACCGGTTGCTAATTTAGAAGCCATTAGGCTACTTTTGGCTTATGCTTATTTCCATGTCTTTAAATTATTTCAGATGGACGTGAAAAGTGCTTTCCTGAATGACTTTATCATAGAAGAAGTATATGTGGAACAACCACTTGATTTTTGAAGAACCAAGGAAGACAGATCATGTCTATAAACTCAAAAAGGCCATTTATGGTCTAAAACAAGCACCTCGTGCTTGGTTTGAGAGGTTAAGTAACTTCTTTCAGCAAAATGACTTCACAAAAGATAAGGTTGATACAACCTTGTTCATTAAGAGAAAAGGTCAAGATTTTTTACTTGTTCAAATTTATGTTGATGATATCATTTTTGGATCATCTAACGAATTGCTTTGCAAAGAATTTTCTAAAAATATGCAGAATGAGTTTGAGATGAGTATGATGAGTGAATTGACATTCTTTTTTGGACTATAAGTGAAACAAACCAAGGATGGAATCTTCATTTGCTAAGAAAAATGTGCAAAGAAGATTGTCAAAAAGTTTGGATTGTAGAACTGCAAGAAAACAGACATTCCTTTGTCTCATTCATCCAAACTGGACAAAGATGAAAATGGTAAAAAGGTTGATAAGAAGATATATAGAAGCATGATAGGATCTTTGTTATATCTTGATGCATCTCAACTTGACATATTGTTTAGTGTATGTATGTGTGCAATCTAATCCAAAGGAATCACATCTCTCTGCAGTTAAAAGAATAATCAAATACATTTGAACTTATCTAATATTAGGTCTTTGGTATTCCAAAAAATCAGATTTTACTCTTACTGGTTATTACGATGCTGATTTGGCTGGCTGTAAAGTGGACAGGAAAAGTACTACAGGAACATGTCAATTACTTGGAAATATGTTTGCGTCCTGATACTCAAAGAAACAAAGCATAGTTACACTTTCTACGGTAGAAGCAGAATATGTGACCTTGGGAAGTTGTTGTGTACAGATTCTATAGATGAAACAACAGTTGCAAGACTTTGCTATTGAAGATTCAAGTACTGCAATCAAATATGACAACACAAGTGCTATAAATTTGATCAAGAACCCAATTCTTCATTCACGAACTAAGCACATTGAAATCAAGCATCACTTTATTAGAGACTATGTTTATAATGGTGATGTAAATATTCAATTTATTGATTCTAAGAATCAATTAGCTGATATATTCACAAAACCTCTTGATAAGTCTTCATTTGAATATATTAGAAATAAACAATACATTACTTACCTATTTTCTTGAAGTATTTGTTAGATAAGAATTTTTCAGACTCAAATGTTCTTCATCTGAATGTCCATTTTAGACTCAAATGAAAGGTACGTCATTAATTCAAATTTTGGCTAGTATATTTTTGGTATTTCTGGTAGGATATTTTTGTACATGTTACTTTTGGAAGCAAATCATGTGTGTATTCTAATTTATCTGATTGGTTGATTATGCTTAAATTTTTTTTTTACATTCCTAAATAATAGGATCACTTTTTATAACTTCTAAAAGCGGTTTTTCTTTCCAAAAACCGTCCTCTTCTTTTTATAAAACCCTAACAGTACGAACCCATTCACTCCCGATGATTAGGACACTCAGAGTCTGCTTCTCCTCCTTCTCCAAGATCAAATCTTTTTGCCTCTGTGAATCACAATGCCTTTCAAAAGACGATCATCGCGAATTCTCAACAAAGATTCAAAGTATTCAGGACCAGCAGAATTCATGGAGATATCAGATACAGAATCGGACCACCACCATGATCCTTCAGAAGCGACACCACAGGAACCACAACCATTGTCTCCACCAAAAACTATGGGTAAAACTGATTTTCGTTTCAGTAATATCAAACTTGTGTGGAAAGCATACGAAAGGTTGAAACGTAGCAATGCTTCTGCATCGGTTCTTCGTCAGTGTCTAAAAGATAACGACTTTCACACTGAAGAAAGTCTTGTGCGAAGTTATTCTCAATTTTCCTCTAGAACTGATCATGATCAGGCTAGGACTACTCCAAAGGAGACTACTTCCAAGAAGGAAAAAGAGAAAGTCAGGGAACCATCCACTCCCTCTGTAAAGGAATCTGTTCGCATAAGCCCTAAATCTACAAGTGCATCTAAATTAACAATTCCTGATGATGATGCTAGACTATTTCATAACTTTGAGATGAAGGTTGGAATTGCATATGGTGTTCAAGGTAATGACAGTTTATTCAGAAATATAGAGCACAATGTATACTATCAGTTGCTACTTGCTAGAGGGATTATGAATCGTCGTAGTGTAGATTTCGACAACCTGGAAAAGGCTGGTGTTTTTGTGAAACATTTTTTTGAAAGATTGGGCATTTATGAATTCTGTCTGCAATCTGCACATGCATATGTAGAACTGATTGCTTATTTTTACTCAAATATTTCCATTCTGTCCCCAAATTGGCTTTAATTCACTGTTGGTGATAAAAAGTATGCTCTAAAAGTGGAAGATCTAGCTCTGATTATTAGAGAGAGAAATTACAAGTTTACTCCAATAGAAGTGAGCTTAGAAGATGCTTCTAAAGCAGCTTCAGAAAATCAGAATTTTGTTAGAGGCTCTAAACGCCATATCTCATATTCTGATCTGACCAGAAGGACAGTGATCTTGCATAAGATCATTATCCATTGCTTAAGGCCTAAAGTTGCTTCCAAGACTGACTTGTCTAAGTCTGAAATCAAGCTTATCTGAGCCATTTTGAATAGAAAGTCTTTCTCTCTTCCACACATCATCATTTTTCACATGAACAGAACTCTCCAAAAGGACAAGGGCCAACTTCCTTACGGTACACTCATCTCTAGAATATTTATCTTTTTACACATAACTATTCCAGATGACTTGTGCAAAACCTTTGTTCCTTTGATGTTTGTTGGAGAAAAGATGCTTACCAAGATGAATCTTAAGCAATTTGATGATAAAAAGGAAAGAGCAAGTACAGACAAAGGAAATGGTGCTTAATAGTTAGAAGCAAAATTTGTTGGCAGGAAAAACGACAAAGACAAAGAAGAAAGAAAAAGAACAGGCAAAGAAAAAGCAAGAAAGCAGACTGTGTCTTCAAGTCCATTAAAGGTGTACAGTAAGAAGAGAAGAATTCTTCTCAGAGATGAAGATAATGAATCAGAACACCTTGAAACAGGACAGAATATTGGTCCAGAACATGTTTCAGAACCTACTGAGAAGGTTTCAGAACTAGTATCTAGGGACTCGCATCTGTATCAACAGGGTGATATTCCACAGAGGATAGATGTAAGTTAATCTCCACTTAATCCTGTAGAGACTTTGAATGAAAATACTACTGCAGAACATATAGATTTTCAGGGGGAGATTCCAACAAAGATAGGGGACAAGTTCGAACAGAATGCACCGGAAAATGTTCAGGGACAGACCTCAAACAATATGACCATTCTGACACTTCTGCTAGAAATAAAAGAGAAACAAGCTGCACTTGAAGAGGACGTGAAGAATCTTCATAAAATTGTTGAAGAAAACAATCAGACTCAACGTCTTCAGGTAGAAAAAGACAAAGCAAAGATTGGGGAAGCTATTGCTCTATGTTCAACAAATATAGAGAAAGCTATGGGTCATTGTTCTACAAAGATTGAGGAAGCTGTTTCTCTCCTGGAGAACTTTCAGCTTGTTCGAACCCCATCAAAGAAATAGCCTGCTTTTTATACCTTCTTTTTAAACCATTCTTATTTCCAAACTGATTCTATATTCTTAACATTTGCCTTTATTAGACTGTTTGGATGGTTTATATCATTGCATTCTTATTGATTTATTCTTTTTGCTGATGACAAAAAGGGGGAAAGATTATGCAGATATTGCCATACTAATATTTCAATATGCAGGTTATACTCAAAGGAAGAGAAATACACAGATCTTAAGAGTTTGCACGTTTATTTTTTTTTTCTGTGTTTCGTGTGCTTAATATGATTATTTTCTTCAAATTTATTTGACATTGATTGAATTTGCATAGAAGTTTTGTTACCATCAAAAAGGGGGAACTGTTGAGGAAAACTCCTAATGAATTTTGAAATTGACAAAACTTTCTATGTTTATCTTGTGAATCTGACATACATTCCATTCTAGATTAATATATTCTAGAAGTTCAAAAAAAATATCAAACTTTACAAGTTCTTCAGAACTAAAAGTTTAGATTCAGAAATAAGAAGTTTAGACTTTACCATAAAAGTCATTCAGACTCTAATTATGAAGGACTCAGATATTAGAGAAGACCTATGCTGACTTAGTTTCTAAATGGAAAGCAAGAATCAGAAATTCTTCATATGCAAAAATTATGTAGACGTAGACGCTAAAGTCTTTCAGACGCAGAAGCAAAACTCATTCAAAACAAATCACAATAGTAGTGATCTGGCATGGATTTCACAAAAAGAAAGTTTTGATTGACTCAATCTCAGCCAAATTGATTGACAATCAAACATTATGATAAATATGCATTACAATGGATAAAGCTCTACTTATGAAAATCAAGATTATGATTATATGGGCGACCAGAATCAGCGGGATTCAGATTTTATCAATCAACGGCTACTCAATTCATTTTATACAAATCTGTTCAAGATGAAGATTGGAAGATGATTCTCTGAAGGCTGTCCAACGGCTAGTTTGGTAGTGGAGGAGTATAAAAAGAGACCTACGAGAAGCAGAAGGCAATGAACGATACTTTGTAAGAGTGATTGTATGAGCATACTTCGATCCTCTGTCTTGTCTTTCTTGAGCTAAACATTAAGATCTTGAAGGATACTTTGTAAGAGTGATTGTGTGAGATAAAGAGTCCTATCATACACAAGAGTGCTGTCACTCAGAATCTGTAATTCCTCTTAATTACATAGTGAAATCCAGCCAATAGGCTGTCAGCGTGCGAGAGTGGACGTAGGCTTGCTATAAGCCGAATCACTGCAGTTTTTCTATCTCTTATCTTTTACTTTACATACTGCACATTAAGAGCACTGTCTATATAAACTGTTTTGAATCTGAATTTTATTTAGACTCAACTGTGGTCAATCATTTCCGCTTAAGTTGATCAAAATTGTTTAAGATCACATATTCACCCCTATCTAGGTGATCCTTGTTAGGTACATCACCCCTCATTAGTTGATCAATTTCAGCTCGTATGACGATGGATCATATTGCGACGTTCCTTATCTCTTCTCTCCACCTCGTTTTCTTGTGAATTTGGCACGAAAATGATTGGGAGATACCTCAGCGATGTTAAGATTAGGTGCACAAACACAATAAAATAGAGAGTAAACGCGAGAAAGAGAAATCAAGGTACAAGGTTTATCCTGCTTTACCCTAGTTTATCTTAGTTAACCCTTAAATTAGGGCTATATTCAGCAGAAGATTCCACCATGATTAGTACATCTCACATCTATGTTACAACTCTCAATTACACAGGAAAGAGATTATATGTAGGCGATGTGGTAATTATTCATGGGCCAAAACCCAAACTACTAATAAAATACAAGGCCAAACTATAACTATAAAAAGTCCTATGGCATCGCGGGGGCTCTGCCCCTATGACCCCCGCAAGGTGGCTCCTGGAACCACATCCCAAGCAGGTGAGACTGGATATCTCTTGAGCACTCCCCCTGGACGAGTTTGTTTCCGAAGATTTTGTTTTGGTATTTGCTATTTCCCTTGCGAACGTATGCAATGTATATAATTTGCTCAAAGGAGCGAAAAGAAGACAAAAGCGAGAATAGAGAGCAAACTGCAAAAGGGTGTGAGAAGACAGCGAAAGAGAAGCGGTGGTTGGGGCATGTGTGTCTTTCTCGTGTGTTAGTCAAAAATAAGAGAGGAGACAAACGAGAGGAAGATTGAAGAAACCGAGTGACTTGAGGAAAAGGTGAGCAAGAAGAAACAAAATCTCGAGGTGATCGAGAAAAAACCTCATTGGCCGTTTGAGACATGATCTGGCCCGGACTTAAAAGGAAAACGATTCATTCGCTGAGGGATTGGAAATTGTAACCTAGGACTTAGTTTACCTACCATAAAAGAAATAGATAAAAAGGGACATCCGTGGTGCATTTAGATGGAAATTGTATCGTGGAACTTAGTTTGATTCAAGCTTGGTACCGTTTTATTGACTTCAACACTTCGTGGTCGTCACTCGGGTTTAATTCTATGCATAGGTCACGGAGGTCCTATCCTGGAGCTTAATAACATGGCGGTTGTCGCGATCGACCTCTGGAAAAATAGTTGTCAATAGCGGTGTATATTCTTTACCTAACATCGTATCGGATTTTAATTGCTGCAATTTGTTTTTTCATATATCATTTTTGATTGATCGCGATATTGTATGGTTGTGTGATTCTTAAAACGTAATCGTGCAAATTAGCCATGCAAGGTCACCTAAATGGATGTGCAAAGGCAATAAAAATGAACAAGATTGTATCAATCAACCGTTTTTGAAATAACGAAAAAAGGTACTGAGTTTGGGCAATGTAATCAAGTCCTTATTCTCTGATTTTTTGGTTTGCGGAAGTGAAATGATCTCCTACGTTTGAGTTGGCTTCTAATCGGCCTCAAATAGATTAGTGGCAACTCATAAAGTAAAAAACAATCTGCATAATTAACCAAGTCAACCAATGTTGCAATCGGTAGAGTTTAGAAGAACTCAAGCCAAATGTGCGCGTCACCTCATAAGATGAATAGTCGGCACTCACTTGGGTAATCCATCCGCCCCTTGAGAGAGGGTCGCGACAACGATTTAAATGTTGAACTTGCAACATAGATTTGTTTTATTTAGGGATTTGATATAATCTCTAATTTTCTTATACGATGACAATTTAGCAATTGGTGTATACCATTGTTGTAATTGAACTAGATGCTAATTGCACGATGCACGGGCCAAGTCAAAATATTGCTAAACAAAAGTAGAAGGACAAATGTCAAATAATTGGAGAACGACATTTATTCTATTATAAATAAATTCATTCGGTCAACAAAGAACTCTTTTCTCAAGTCTCATCAATTCATGTAGCAACGCTTAAATTCAACTAATTTCTCAGTCTATTGTTTTTTTTTAATCAAATCACTTGGTTAAGAGGACGGACACGGCCAGTTAACTTTTTAACCCATTTCCTTTTGACTTCTTTTTGGGCATCTCTCTCTCTCTCTCTCCTCTGTTTCTTTTTTGACAAAGATTCTCCTGCTCTGGATGATCAAGCCAATGACAGTGCTCCACGTCATCATTCACCTCGTTGGTGGGACTCTAGCCGCCAGGTTTGACTTCTCTGATGCGAATGTTCACTTAATTTATAAATATTATTTAAAACGAAAGGGACATTATGGGTACCATAATTTTTGAATTACGATCATTTTAATGTCAAAATTTTTCGAACAATCACTTAAGTATTACTTTCGTTAAAAAATATTCACTTCAATTCTATCGGTGATTTATTTGATAATATTTGATTATATATCTAATGTGGCTTGTCAGCAGTACGAAGTCAATAATTAAACCTCTAAGCGATGTGATTTAGTTGGCCCAGATTAAGGAACTAGGGCAAAATTCAATTCGTTATTGAAGAACCCTAACCTAATTCCTTAAATTGGGCCAAAATCACCTTATCAAATTGTTGGCTAAGGAGATCACAGTTGGGAAACGTTCAAAGCTTGCTCAAGATGCGATTGCACTACAAGGCCTTGTCTTCAATCATCCAATCATAGCCTCATCTTCATTGCAAGGACTCCTCTTTCTCCAAGCCCGAAATCCCTTCTTCACCCAGTCTACGAGTTTTGTCGTCCCGAGCAGAGGTGAGAATCAAAGCATCATGAAGACGAACAAGAGGCGAAGATCTTTTTCTCCACCGGGAAAACACAGCTTTGCTCTGTTTCTTCTCAATAGATGCGTACACAAGCGCAAGAACATTTTGAGAAGCTTTGTTGGTTTGTTCACGTTGCGATGTTGGATGAAGAATTTTCCTCTTGAACTTTTTTATTATAACAAAAGTTCCATCAGAGAAATTTTCGAATTTGTCATGAGAGGTACTTAAGCAATCATTTTTCCACTTATATGGTAGTTAAGTTATCGCTTGAAAATTTTTTGCCTTAAAGTGAACACCGTATGATTGTTATGATACTTTTTAATTTTCTTTTTCCTTGCTTTTGGGTAGCGAAGTATATTGAAGTTGCGGTTACAAGTTCCATGAGCTGGGGCGTTCCGTGGTCCCCCAAAGGTCGATCAGCATGGTAAATTATTGCGTCCAAAATGGTTTTGTATTTATTTAAGCAATGCATTTTACATATTGACCATTTGACGCGTCTTGTAAGGCATGACTTGGAATTTTTCAGTTGCATTAGGTGGCCAGTGTTTACAATGATTCTATTAACCCAACTAGGAATCTTTCTTAGAATTGTGCTCCTACTTGAATTTAGTTTTAACCGAAAGGGTTTTAAATTGGTCTAGGTCCAACTAGAGGACCAATATAATATTGTTTTCTCTTTATCAAAAGTTCTATCGTGGAAAAGGACTTTGAAAAATGTTAATGTCTTCGTTTTTTTTTTTTTTTGCTTTCTCTTTGTGCGTCAAGACCAAGATTTGTATAACAACTAAAAGAAAGAAGATGACATCTTCCTTAGGGGAAGTACTTTCTTGGCCCATATAACATAAGTTCCCAGGTTCATTCTTAACAACAATGGCGTCATACATCTATACTAGCTTCGTGCCTACAATCTTGTGCACACTCTTTGTCATTCAAGCCTTGGAATTTAGTCACTCCAAAACCTTTGCAAATGTAAGCTGCATAGGCGCCGAGAGGGAAGCTCTTCTAAAGTTCAAGCAAGATATTATTGATCCTTCGGGACGTTTGTGGTCATGGACTGGCAAAGGTTGTTGCGAGTGGGAAGGAGTTGAATGCAGCAAGAAGACTGGTCACATCTTGAAGCTTGATCTGCGTAATCCCTGTGGTGGTTTAGAGTGCATCTTGAAGCATTTGAAGTACTTAGACCTCAGCTTCAATAATTTTTCGACCCAAAAGATCTCAGAGTTCTTAGCTTCTCTTCGGAAACTGGAGTATTTGAACCTCTCATCTGCGGGCTTTTATGGGCAAATTTCAAATGAAGTTAGTAACCTTTCCAGCTTACGGTACTTGGATGTTAGTAACTTTTGGTGGCAACCCTCTATAAACATAGAGAACCTCCTATGGCTATCGACATTTTCTGACTTGAAGTACTTGAACATGTCTTATGTCCCCCTTCTCAACCCCAAAAATTGGTCAAGTCCTATCAACATGCTTTCGTCCCTAGAGTTCTTAATATTGAGGGGATGTGATTTGGAAGATGCTTCAGGCTCTGTGCATGTCAATGTCACTTCTCTTAAATTCCTTGATCTAAGCCACAACTCCATGAAATCATCTATTGCTCCTTGGTTTCAAAACTTGAGCAAACTCGAATATCTCGATTTAAGTTTTAATCATCTCCAAGGTATATTCCCCACTGTCATCCTTGCAAATAGTCGGTCGTTTAGATTCCTTGATGTCTCTCAAAATAGGCTGGAAGGTGAACTTTTGAAGAACATGAGCATTTTCTGCAACCTGCAAGTTCTAAACTTGCGTTCTAATAAATTTAGTGGGAGGATTTCAAACAGCAAAGACAATGCTTTGATTTGTGGACAAAGTAACCTAAAATCTATTGATATTTCCGGCAACAATTTTAATGGTCAATTGCCCAATCAATTTGGGAATTTTAAAGATCTCGAATTCCTTGATTTTTCATGGAACTCGATATCAGGCTCTATTCCCGCTATTGTGGGCCAGTTATCATCTCTGAGAAAGTTGTGTCTCTCTTCTAACAAATTGAGCGGGAACCTTCCAGAAAGTATTGGGCGACTATACAATTTAGAGGAGATGGACATCCGTAATAATCAATTGGAGGGAGTTGTTAGCGAACTTCACTTTGCCAATCTCACCAGCTTGGCCGTGTTATACCTTTATTCGAACGAGCTTGCTTTAAATATTAGCACATCTTGGGTTCCTTCTTTCCAACTTCAAAAGATTCTCATGTCAAGTTGCAAAGTGGGACCGAGATTCCCAAACTGGCTTCGAACACAGAGGAACATTTCGGTACTGGACATGTCAAATGCTAGCATTTCAGATGAAGTTCCCCATTGGCTACCTGACGTTTTATCTAACATTGAATTGTTGGATCTATCGGGCAACATGCTCAGAGGCAACATATCTCGAATTATTGGAAACATCATTCCCCTATTAAGGCTAGTGTCGCTTTCTAAAAATAACCTCAGTGGTGACATTCCAAATTCATTATGCATGTCAGATGAATTGCATGTTCTTGATCTCTCTAAGAACCAACTATCTGGGAGACTTCCTCAATGTTGGAGGAAGTCGCAAGCGAATCTGGAATGGATTTCATTGGGAGACAACAAGTTAAATGGTCAGATTCCATACTCTCTATGCCACTTGGAGCGGTTAGGAGTTCTAGGCCTCCATGAAAATGAATTGAATGGAATGCTTCCGAAATGTTTACTAAAGCTGAATTTGGTATACCTCGATCTTAGTAACAATCAATTCACTGGTAGAATACCTTCGTTTGGACGACACTCTCACAAATTTGAGATAATCGATCTCAAGAGAAATGACTTCACTGGGGACATTCCTTTGCAGCTATGCCATCTTGATAATCTCCGGTATTTAAGCTTAGCGCATAACAACCTTTTCGGAGGCATTCCTCGTTGTTTCAACAACCTCTCGCTGATGTGGGCCAATTCCACTTTTACTCCATATGGGAGATTCCCGTTGGGCTTTTCTATTATGGTTGATATGAAAAGAAGAAGCGTAGAATTCACCACCACACTTCGATATTTATTTTCCATGGACCTATCAAGCAACGCATTAGACAGACTAATACCGGAAGGGCTGACGTGGCTTGCTCAACTTCAGAATTTGAATCTCTCTCACAATAAGCTCATCGGAGAAATCCCTACAGATATCGGGAACTTGAGAAAGTTAGATTCACTTGATCTGTCCAATAACAAGCTATCGGGTGGAATCCCTCCTAATATAACCAATTTAGACTCTCTAGGTTGTTTGGATCTTTCCTTCAACAATTTATCTGGTCGCATTCCATCAGGCAATCATCTAACCACCCTGGACGATCAATTTTTTTATCGTGGCAACGATGGACTTTGCGGAGCTCCTCTATTGAGAGTTTGTCCCGGAGATGATCATAATGATAAGGATGGACGAGGTGGTCACAATACAATCGAAGATGAGTCTAATGAAGGCAACTCCATTGTTGTTGGGTTATACTCGGGATTGGGACCAGGTTTTACGGTGGGAATCTTGGGATTCTGTTGTATATTACATCTCAAGCAATCTTGGAGGATTTCCTATCTTCAGGCGGTGGATAGGATTATTGTAAAATTGTTGATCCCGAGGATGATTACCATGGTTTGGTTCAAGAGAGCTTGTCAATTCCGACTACGCAACTAAGAGGTTATTCAGTAAGTAAAATCACCCTCTGTCTCTCATTATTTATATTTCTTTTCCTCATTTGTTTATAAATGTTGCTAATTGTTTTTAGCATTTATCCTCACAATTGTGAGGTCCAGGTGACACCATGCATGAAAGTACGCATTGACTTATCCAATTCTAGAGATTTGCGGCTTTGCAACTACTATGAACCTGCTAGTTCCTCTCTTCGTAATGGAAGATTGCTATTGAAGCTTCTTTTTTTTTTCGGTTGAATGCTATTGAAGCTTCAAGTGATGAAGTTGTGCTCATTATTCTCCAACATTTCTCTCTTTCTATCCATTTGGTTATAAAGTAAAAGGTCTCTTGCTTTTGTCCAATAGAATAGGGCATTTATATTAATGTAAAATGATTATGTCCAGTAGAATAGAGCATTTATATTAATGTAAAATGATTAGACTCTGCCAGCCAAAGTTGGATGATTCTACTGTTTCGTAGGGTATAACTTTGAATATCGTTTCATGCTGATAACATGTGAAAAGCATTGATAACTATCAAAACACGTCAGCAACGAAGTTTTGATTGGCAACGAAGTTCAGTCGATAACACATTGGTAAGTTACCAACACACAGGTCCACTGTTCAGAGAAGCTTGTATTGAAAAAGAGGCCACTGCCCCTGCTCGCCAAATCGCACTTATCAACCCGTTTGCTGCTTTGAAGCATTCGTGTCACTGCTACTGTTCGTATTATCACGAGGTGTTGCTTAGTCGTCATGAACTGCTGGGAAAATTTCAAGTAAGGATCCCAAGTGGAGTCTTTTTCTCAAAAGATGACCCAAAGTGAATAAAGTGTCAAATAAGGGCCTAAAGTGCCCAATCAGTCCCAAATAGGGGCCCAAAGTGCTCAATTCGTCTCAGGCAAGGGCCCGGGTTCGCTGGCCGGCCAAATCTCGCCGGCCGACGAGCACAGTTACTGTTCCAGCGACCGGAATAATACATTTCATCTCTGTTTTTTTTCCTTTTTCTATTTTTTTTTCTTCTCTTCCTTCCGCCGGCCATAGCCGGGGCCAGCGGAGGTCGTCTGCCTCAAGCGAGGCCGCCCTCGCCGGCGTCGGGCGAGGGCCGCCCTCTCCTGGGCTGGGCGAGGTCGGCCTTGTCAATTGCCGGCAAGGTTGAGCCTCGCCAGTTGCTGGTGAGGGCTTGGCCCCGCCGGCCGCTGGCGAGGACGTTGGGCGAGGCCGGTCTCTCCTGCAACGGCGAGGCCAGCCTTGCCCGACGCCAGAGAGGTCGAGCCCTCGCCTGCAACGGCAAGGCCGGCCTTGCATAGCAACAGCGAGGTCGAGCCTCACCAGTTCTGGCGAGGGCTCGGCCTCGCTTACAACGGCAAGGCCGGCCTCGCCCAACGCCGGCGAGGTCGAGCTCTCGCCAGATCTGGCGAGGCCGGTCTCGCCCCACGCCAACGAGGGCGGCCTCACCGGCGACCTCCACCAGCCCCGGTTATGGCCGGCAGAGGAAGAGAAGAAAAAAAAAGAAAAGGAAAAGAAAAAGACAAAAAACAAAAAGGAAAAAATAATAAAAAATCACTATTCCGGGCCGGAATAGTAACATTCTCTCTGGCCAATGGGTATTTTGGCCGGCTGGCGACCCAGGCCCTTGTTTGAAATTTTTTGGGCACTTTAGGCCCCTATTTGTGATTGATTGTGCACTTTAGGCCCTTATTTGACACTTTGTTCACTTTGGGTCCTCTTTTGAGAAAAGAATCCCATTTGGGGTCCTTAATTGAAATTTTCCCTCCGATGCTTGATTTTAATCTCTATCACATCGGTTCAGGTATTATGTAGTTTGCGCTCTTTGGGATAATGACTTTGTTTAGGATCCAATTTGGTTTTAAAGTTTTTTAAATTTTCTTTACTAATCGGTTGATTTGGTCGCCAATTGTCAATAGACTGTTAATTATTTCGGTGAGATCAAAGCTTGGCCATCAAACTGTGTTTGCTGGGACTTTAAATTGAAGCCACAAGTTGATAGGACTGCACTGTGATTAAAATTCCTGTTACGTCTGTTAGAGTATGGACGTGAATGATAACCATTATCTTTTCCTTTTTTTTATATTTTTTGTTTCCGGGAATAGATTTGAAATAGAAATCCGTTTGATAAAATAATTTCATTTTTTTTATTTTTGGGACAAATTTTGGCCCTGAAATAGATTTAGAACAGAAATGAGAAGTTAAAATTTTTTACTTTTCTAGTTTTGAAACAGAAACAAAAATAACAACTTCCTTTTATTGTTCACCCTTGCCACCCACTACCGTTGGCCGCCGACTGTTCACCACCGCTTGCCGGCTGTCTGCCACCACCGCTTGCCGGCTGTCTGCCACCTTCGCCGTCACTTGCCACCGCTGCTCGTCGGTCATCCGCCATCATCTAACTGACGGGAATAGAAATTTTGCATCGTTATCAAATGAATTTCTATTCCAAGAACAAAAATTTTGTTTCCTTATCAAACGCTACTTTTTGCTCATAAATTTGTCCGGGAAAATGAAATAAATTTTAATTTCTAGCCAAAAATAGGGTGGGGGGAAACTATGCAAGGATTATTCTTGTTCCACGATTGGAGTCCGAAATGTTCGCATCAAGTAAAATTGTTTGTTTGGGTGCTAGAAATTCTGGATTTACATGTCAATTTAACCTAATTTCATTGTGTAATTTCAATTAGATGATACACTTTGCGTATTAGGAGAGGATCTTGCATTAAATTTGCACCATGAAATTGAGATTGCATTATTATTCGTCATATTTGCACATATATTTCCATAAATCACATGTCATGTAAAGGAAAATATTTTAGACTGTATCTTCATTAAAAAAATCCTAAAACATGTCTAGGGGTGCAATTAACAGATTCCACATATTCATATTATATAACTAGATTTGTTTTCTTAGGCACCTTTTGTTTCATGGAAAATAAATGATTAGGAAAATAGTTTTTAAAAAATGATCGCTTTTACCTCTTACAAAAATTAATGAACAAAAGATATTTTCATCATCCATGAAAATGTTTAAACATAAATTGTTGTCGGTAATTAAAAAAAAATTCATTGACTACTTATTTCAAGTAATAAAAGCGATAATTTAATCATTCATTTTCTGCAAAACAAATGGAGCCGTAGTATTGTCTAGCATTTTAGATTGCATTAGCTAAATTTTTGTTTCCACGTTTAATAGCTCATTTTAGGAAAATAATTTATTCGAGGTTCATTTTTGCATAACATATTAGATCCGAATGTTTATATTTCATTTGATAAATTAGTCTATATTAGAGAAGTTGCATAGACTTTCCCTTTACAACTCAACGGTCTAGTTTTAGGGTTTAATAATAAGGTGGTGTTAAATTTTGCCAGACACGGCTTGGGTTATCTTTTACCGCACTATATTTTTTTATCACTATTATCGTACCTTATTTGATTATCAATTTGTTCATATTCGGTTGTATGAGTACTCTTGCAGGATAATTTAGATTTACTAGTTTTAAGAAAAAAAAAAGAACGTGATAAATTGCATGAATTGTTTTCCGTAAAAGAGCAACGGTACAAAATTAGGTGTTAGATAACATCTACCTAATCAACTCCCCGTGCCCCAAATTTCTAGTTTGCAGAATCAAAACGAACTTCTGCATTTTACTTGACTTCTAATTAATCTATGATAGATTAGGGGCGATTTTTAAAGTAAAAACAATCGGCATAATTAAAATGAGAAAATCAAGTTGCAATCGATAGGGATTCGAGAGCCCATTTTAAGAGTAAGCGTCATCTTGCAAAAGTGACCATCCACATCCACTTGGCAATCCGTCAAATCCTCTCCAGAATTTGATTATCACTTTGTTCATATTCAGTTGTATGAGTACTCTTGCAAGATAATTTAGATTTACTTGTTTTAAGAAAAAAAAATAACGTGATAAATAGCATGAAGTGTTTTCGGTAAAAAAGAAAAGGTACAAAATTAGGTGTTAGATAAAATCTACCTAATCAACTCCTTGTGCCCCAAATTTCTAGTTTGCAGAATTAAAACGAACTTCTGTGTTTTACTTGGCTTCTAATTAATCTATGATAGATTAGTGGCGATTCTTAAAGTAAAAACAATCGGCATAATTAAAATGAGAAAACCAAGTTGCAATAGATAGGATTTGAAGAGCTCATGTCATGAGTAAGCATCATCATGCAAGAGTGACCATGCGCATCCACTTGGCAATCCTTCAAATCCTCTCCAGAATTTCCCCTTGGGAAAGTCGCAATAGAGGATGTTCGATTTTCGGGCAATGGATAGGATTATCAAAAAATTATCGATCATGAGGATGATTGTGATGCTTTGGCACAGATAAGAATTGTTAAGTAAAAATATCTCTCTCGCTCTCATGATTCATATTCTCTTTTCATTGAACTAATTTATTTTATTGATTGATTTTGCTTTTCAATTCCAACTACGTTAGCGATCTCCAGCCAAAATTAACCGAATGAATTCAATTGGCAAAACGTAAAAAGGTTTAGAACTCAATTGACACAATTACAATAGATTTAGGACTTTTTTGGTAGTTTTCCCAAAACTAATGCTGCATAACATTTGGACAAGCATTCTGAAACACGAACTTAGGATGTTCCGTTTATGAGTGTATGGTCTAGACCTATCAAACAGGTAAGTCGGGTAATAAATGGTACAACCCAAATTGACCCATTCATCACAAGGAAAATTTCTCGACCCATACGCAACTTGACTCATACCCAACTCATACTCAACCTAACCCATTTAATTAAATCTAAGAAAACTTATTTCTGCTAATTATTTAAAAAAAATGTATTGTTAAAATATTTTCATGCAACACAAATCTAGCAAACAATTTATATATATTTTTAAAAAAAATTGAGCCAATGTTTATTTCGTAGACGATATGGCTGTCGCGACCTACCTTGTGAGGACCAAACTCAATAAGGTGGGTTTAGACTTAAGTGTTCATGAAACAGTCCATACGGCTCATCATAAAAGATGGCTTACCGAATCATCAATATTTCAGTCATCCATATGGTCCATTAATCATGAACGTGGATTTTCCCTAATTCATACCTCGCGTGACAGCGAATTAATTTTATCTTTTTTAGGAGTCGCCATTAGCCTAGGTCGGGGGTCGACTAGAACACCCAACAAATACTCAGGAATTTCGTGTTAGTTTCTACAAAAACCAGAGATCATGGATTCAGGGACTATCTTACGTTAATATTTCTATTAACGACATTTTGGTACCGCTAAACTTATCACGGTTGTTATTTAAGTTGTCATGCATTTATTTTTTACCATTTTCATGTCAAAACTTTTGTCGACTAAATGATCATGCATCTTGTTTTTGTGTTTTCATTTAAGATTCTAAACTAATCCTATCTTAGTCTAGAAAAGAAATAAACAAACAATTGTATTGAAAAGCATTGCGTAAAGTAAACAACCAATGTATTGAAAGAACTAGCTAATTCTAAGTGCAAGAAAGAAAAATCCACAACTTATCGGATGTTTATACAACGCGAATAAGAAACCTGAGACATATGTCGGGTAATAAATGAATTTTTACAAAAAAAAAAATAGATCGGAATGGACATCGACCATCACCCTATATAAAAAATAGAGTCGGAATGGACGCCAACCTTTGCCATCTTCTTGAACCTATTCTAACCCTAATCTAAAACTAAGACTAAAGAAAGAACAACAACAAACAATATACAATCACAAAGTACACAGCATCACAAGTCAATCAAAAATAACAACCAAGTCACAAAGAATTTCAAAGATGGCCTCGGGGTCGGCCTTTGTTCAAACATGCAACGATACCCCTTATTATCTACCCATGTTCATTTTAGACACAATTCATGATTATTAACTACCATTGGTATTCACCAACATCAATTAATGCCATGAATCCCTAAGTCAGGTTCTATGTGTAATCCCAATTTGGATCCACGATCATGCACCTTCCCTAAACATACATCTAAATATCACATACATAGAGATGAATTAAACATGCAAACAGGTCGAACGTCCTTGATTCTCATTCAATCACTCAAATTAGTGAACCGACATCGGGTCACTTCATTCAATTCATCACGAGCCAATCACAAGCACATGCGCTAGAAAATCGATAAATTGTGTGATTATTAAAAAAAGAAATTTTTGCAGGTGAGTGGAATGATAATTTTAATAAGAATTTGAGTACGTTTGACATTCTTAGGATATAAATCCAGAACCTGGATGCGAAGTTCTCAAGCACATTGATCGAGTTCCATGAATCGTCGAATTAGTATCAATTCTATTAAAATTGACATCAAAGCAAAATTTAGGGGACCGCTGCACAACCCTTTTTTATTTTCTAAAAAATTTTATGAACGAAGTTCATGAAATGAGGATTAAAACTCGTGAAGACATTAAAAACCTGTTCAGCATGCATTATTTTCTAAAAATCCTAAAACAAAAGACAATTCATAAAGGAAAAACAAAGAACAGCAGAACAGGGGATTCAAGATGTATTCAATCAGAAAAGGGCCCATGGTTAAAAAGTTCTGGAAAATTTATGGTACATCAAGCACACAACAACGAACATTTTTTGTGAAGAAAAATTCCTAAGATAATCTACACATGTATTTACAAAATCACAGAACATGAAGAAGTGCATCAGAACAGAACATAGGAGCAGATTTTCAGAGCAACCTCATGGCAATTTGGGCATGTTAATGATGTCAAGAAATTCTCAAATTTTGTCACGACCTAAGTCTAGGAATGACAATCAAAGTCCATGAAGAACTCACCATCAAAATTCTTACCAAAAAATTCACACAAAATCAGCAAAGTGAAAACATAGAACCAAACTTATATATATTCCGAACTTGCAATTCTCCTGATTCTAAGGCAAACTTGGAAAAAATGGAAATAGAGTCTATTGACATGAAAATGATGCAATCTTGGCATTTTTGGAAAGCTCAAGACGTTCTTTAAGATCTTCGAGAAGGCATCGAATTCGATTAATATCAATTTCATGATCAATTGAAAGGATTTCTACAATGATACATGTCAGCAATGAATTATAGCAGATAAGCCCATAAGATGCATGTTATTTACTATCCTCATGACATGGAAAAAATGTGAAGTAAATCATGTGAATAGTATACAACATGATGAATATTTTTCGTGAAGAGGCCTAAGTTTAGATCTTAGCAGAAAAAAATCAACAACAGTGTAGGTTGGGCAAAATCAACATGTGCAAAAGTCAGATTTCATGAGTTTTCTACACTTGAGCATATTCCAAAAATTCCGAGGAAAATATATGTTATAACCAACATGATTTAAATCATTTTTCATGAGACAACTCCTATTGAGTCTCAACACACAAGGCAGCAAAAAATCAACAAGCAAAAAATCCTGATTCGTAGTAATCAGTGCAGAAAGCCATTTCAGACCTTAGGTCAATTCACAGAGGATTTTATTAATCTAGACTCATCAGAAAAATCTAGAAAAAAAAACATGTTATAGTCAAGATGATTCTCAGAAACTTTCATGAAGACCACAACATCTAGATCCGAACAGAAAAATCAGTAAAAAATTAGCAAAATTGCTCCAATCGTGTAAAAACCTAAAGAAACAGAACAACAGAATTTCTTATTCTGATGCAAACTTTAGAATAGGTTTTCAAATAGAAAAATATACCAAATCGAGCACCGTAAGATATCAAATCGAAACTCTTGAAGTGTATTACGAGAGTCCAGAAGGTGTCGAGATCTAGAAATGATATTTAACAAGTCAAAATCATCAAAACAGAAAATAGGTCCAGAAACTCGAAATTGCATATCATCTTCTAACTCAAGAGCATCATCATCAAATCATCAAACATGCAATAAACAGCCATAAATCATCAATATGGAGTCCATAGAAAGCCCTAAGTTGAATCCTAGCCCCAGCTGCCTATCGTAGCCTCACTTCATCGGATTCAAGATCGAGAGATCACCTTTTGTTATCGCGCAAAACCATGGTCAATCGATTTGCATCAATCAATGTACAAGGCACTCCGAGGGATCTTAGCTCACCAAGGACGGACATCAACCACCAAAGGACACCAGGGACGGTCCGATGACGTTGGATCAGCGCCGGAGCAGCACTGGCGAAGAAGAGGGATCAGATCGGTCCGGTTGGACCGATCTGACTCGCCAAGGGAAAATGAGCCACCGAAGCTTCTCCGGTGGCTTTCCAATGAAGCCCCGACCACAGCAAGGTCGGGGACATGCTTGAGGAGAGATCGATGGTGGTCGGACCGCCTCAGGACCACTAGTCACCGCCGGTTTTGGTTCGGCTCTCGACTAGAAGCCCGATCGGCTTCGATTTATTGTTACAGCGAGAATTGACGAAAACAAATGACTTCGGGGACTATTCGGGGAGGTGCAGACCACCAGGGGATCAAGAAGAAGCTGAGGAGGATCGAATTAGCTTCGGAGGGGTGCCGAGCAGCCTGTTGAACAGATTTGGTCTGATTTGGACCAGTTCCAATTGCCGTGGGAAGAGAGGGAGAGACAGAGCAATTGGAGGCAGCTTCGGTATGGCTTCGACCAACAGGACGTCTAGGGAATGGAGACGGACGTTGGAGGGGGTGGCGGTGCTGGCGGGGTCGCCGGCGAGGACCTGTTGGTGGGGGTGAACCGGCGATTCTTGAGAAAACCACGTGAGCGGTTTGAGAGAGAGAGAGAGGGGGAGGGAAAGAGCGAGAAGAGAGAGAAATTGCATATTAGAGAGAGAAATTTTTTTGTAAAAATGAACCCCCTTCTAAATTTTGGAGGGAAAATGATTTATATACTCCTCTCAAGATTCAATCTCAGCCGTAGATTTGATCCAACGGTCGAGATTTGTACTTATCCTTTATTTGGAGGTTAAACAAAGACCTCATTTAACATGTGCAAATTTGAATGGCCATGATTTAATCTCATTAACAGTCTTGATTAATTTTGCAATTAAGGACCTAATTAGGGGCATTTTGTAATTTCACAAAACCCGGGGGCTTTTTTGCAAAATTTAAAAAAACGAAGGGCACAGGGGAATTGTTCAAAGGACGGGTCATCGGTCTCCGGTCGCCAGCGACCGGGAACCGGCCGGAGGAGGGCCAAATCGGGCTCCTCCGCCGATGACTGGTCAAACCGGTTTTGACCGGTTCGGTCTTCTCCTAGGGCGGTTGAGTCTCAATTGTTCCAAATTTATGCAATTTAGTCCTTGAAGGATTAAATTGAAAGGAAAGATTCCTCAATTTTGAGGAAAAAATAGTCCAATTAGAAGAGAAGCGGTCTAATTTTGATCCAATTAGGCCAATTACCAAACCTACAACTTTTATGGGTTTAATTACCTAATTGGTCATGAAAAATATTGGATCCATGCCATAGGTGCGCCAAATTAGATTTTTCCTATGCTAAATTGGACAATTTCATGCAATTTCTCACCAAAATTTGCAAATTAATCGAAATTGAATTCAATTAAACTTGCAAAAATGCTTATTGAACCAATTGCCCTTGCTTATAGTAACCTATCGCATTCAAATCAACATTGAAATGGATACGTGACCTTCATGTCAAAATTAAATTGAAGGCCAATCAAATTAAACCTTAGTCCTGAATGGGTTAACTTGAATTTTGTCAATTGGATATCAATAACCCCTAATCCCCAAATTCAAGTGAGCTAAATGTGTAAAATTGGAAAGTTCTCAAGTGAATTTCACAAAATTGACCCCAAATTCGTGTTTATCTCACAAAAACAAGTCAAAGGAGACCAACCATTCACGAATCGTGAAGAGTTGATTCAAACCCCTAATTATGGCTAAAATTGGGGGTTTTCATTTCAAAGTGCCGATTCACAAAATTGGTCGCATGAGTGATCTTAAGATAACCTTTGGATCAAATGTCATAAAAGGAACTAAGCTAAAATATGAACAAAATGAAAGTAATTTCGTTTTTGGCCAATGCTGAACCTATTTCCGCAAATTGGGAAAAAGTAGGTTCTTAATCAATTTTTGCAAAATTTCAAATGCCAAAGTCAAATTGAATATAAAATAAGATGATTTTGGGATTTTTTTTATTTCCAATTTTTGGTTCAAAGATTTGACCAAAAGTCAAACCCTAGTTGACTTTTCACTAGGAATTTGATTTTATGATCAAATCTTTAAATTTTTTTCTGAAATTTCTACTTCTAAAGTGAAATTAAACTTGAAAGGAATCTGTTTATGCAAAAAGCCCCAATTTGGCCTAGGGTCGACTTTTTGGTCAAAGGGTTGACCAAAAAGTCAACCCGAAAGTCAACCGTTTAACTTTTCGGGTTTTCACATGAAATGAATGGTAAACCGTCTATAGAAGCTAAACCAACAAACAGAATTAAAAAACAACATTTTTTGTTTAAGAAACGGATTTCGTTATGATCGGAAACCTTAATCTCGAGTTTTCTGCTTTTAATGACACGTCGGCTAAAAATTAGGTGCCAATAATAACATTTCTGGAAAATGTTTTCAGGAAAATGACAATGTTTTTTTAAATATTTTTTATTTTTATTTTTAAAAAATCATATTTTAATTATTTTTCTTTTCTTTTTGTTTTTCTTTTCCTTTTTCCTTTTCAAATGCAGCTTTTATCTTAGCTTATGTATTTTGACGCCACATATGTACCGCGGATTCAGTTCCTTTTTCGCCTGCTTGCATCAGTCGCTGAGCTAAAGTAATTACAAAACACGTGCAAGAAGCGTTTGATGTAGAACAAGTCAGAAGAGGTTGTTAGTACTAGATTGTCTACTCCCAGTAATGCTGGTTGCGGGTCGTCTATTAATCACGGAAGGTCTCGTAACTTTCAAATACCATAATTTTAGACAGCAGTCGTCTTCTGGGCTCTGTCATGGTGTTACTCTGGAGAATTTTGCTTTGATGACCTTGAAAATATAGTACTCTGGGAATTTCAGAACCAATTCTAGGCAATTTGCTGGAAAATATTGATAGATGCTTTGACTCAAGAGGTACAATATGGGTCCATTAACTTGGATATTTGATGCTTTGTTGGTAGTATTTTAGGTGAAACTCGTATTTCTTTTCTCCGCAGGTCCGGTTTCTGGTAAAGGACAGGACATCTGATGATTGAGTACGGGATTGTATTGCCTCTGCCCTGCCCTCATTCATCAAATTTTACTTATCAAGGAACCATCGAGAATTATCGTAATACTATCTTAAGACATACTAATATTCTCTTTACCAAAAAAAAAGACATATTAATATTCTATATCCACGTTTACACTTTTTTTCTTTAGATTCACCTTTTTTTTTTGGACGTATTTAGATTCACCTTCAACTGCTGCCTTTTTAGCCCTTTAGCTCTCCAATTTCATGTATAAACTATTGTTAAATGATTTGGGAGATGCCTTATCTTATAATTATTAAAAACAGATATCCAAAACAGTTCCTCGCCAGGAAAAAGGATTCGTGTTCAACTTTTCTTTTCTCCAGTTTCAGTTGAATCTTTCAGTTCAGTTTCTTCCCTAACTTTATCATTTTTCTTCGGCTTTAAAGAGATGCTTCAGCATCGAGCAATGTACATACCTATGTAGCAATCGTGTTGGCTTTCGTTATCGAATCTTCTTGCGGTAGCATACGTGTCCAATGGTTGTCTTTACTTCTTCTGTTTATCCGCCAATATTATACGTTTCCTCGTTTGACTTTTGTCTTTTTCTTTTTCTTTTTTCTCTCTCCCTCAGATGCGTCTTTTCACAACACAATCGAAATATGTGGATCGACTTGCTGCTGCTGTAAGTCCATCCTAATGCCTCATGCCGGTCTCTCATTCTGGATTGATGGCCATTTGAACCTCTAGCTTTGTTTCCAAAAGGATACACATTCAATTGTTAAGAAATGTACTTAGTGAACTTCTCATGTGCAGCCAGCATCTAGACTTTCAAGTTAAGTAATTATAAGCTTAGGTAACTTTAGATCTGCAACTCTGTCAGCCTATTGAATATGAAAAATAAATATTGAGAGTGTGCGGTGGAACCTTTTCCTTACTGTGCGGGAGGAACCACTCTGAATTTGCCATATTGAGCATATATTTGACAGTGCTAAGTGTTGAATCTGTCTTTCATCCAACTTCCAGTAAATTTACTATCTTGCTTGAAATATCGATTGGGAAGAGTCAATCTGTTCAAGTGAGAATAGGATAACCCCATTAAATGATGGTAGTAATTCTCATGTATTGTGTTTCTGTGGTTAGTCAAGAAGTACTAATGGTGGACCCATTGCATTAATTGGTTGGGATGGTCTTATTGTGCTGCTGTCCTTTGGGAGGAGTAGCTTCTGAGAGGATTAACACTTAAATGATGCTAGCAATTCTCATGTATTGTGTTTAACGATTGAGTTAAGAAGTTCCAATGGTGGGCCTGTTTCATTTTTTGGTTGGTTTGGTCTTTGGATGGTCTTGTCATGTATACGTGCTTCCTATGCTTCTGTCCTTTTGGAAGGAGTAGCTTGTGAGTAATGACTGGTTTGGTCTTTGGATGGTCTTGTCATGTATACGTGCTTCCTATGCTTCTGTCCTTTTGGAAGGAGTAGCTTGTGAGTAATGACTATGAAGTACTTTTAAGATGCTATAGTTTATGAGAGAGAGGCAGGGAGCGGCAGACGCCAGAAACCTGATGTGTGCGTCCCCCCTCTCCTAACCCACTTGAACTAGAAATCATCATATATTTCTTAGACACATCTTTCATTTTACAGGTTGAAGCCGAGACTCGTTGTACAAGTCAAATGCGAAAACTAATTGATCAGATAAGCATGCAACAAAGCCGTATTGTGGATCTAGAAGGTGTGATAATTTATTTGTAAGCATGTGTTTCTCTCATGTTGTTTCTGTAGAGGACTGGAACTATATGGATTGTATACAAGCTTGCAGCATATGAATCTTTTAGTATTTGTCTGGTTGCGTCAGGAAAATCGCATTCTGCATTTCTGGATTCTGCCAATTTGGAGTTTGATCACAATTGTTGTGATGCAGTGCTTTACTTGTAGAAATTTAAAATTTTACTGAGCGACTAAAACTGAAGGAGATTAATTATCATTCTTGTGCTGTGAAGTTCTACTACTTAACCTGTCTTTGATGTTGGAAGAATCCTGATTCATCCTACCCAATCTGCAATTTCTTTGTTTTTGAATGTGCCTTGATCTATTTGCTTCACCCACTTGGTTTCTAAAATTCAGAGTACAAGAAACGACAAGATGAAGAATATGGGCAGATGCAGACTCTTGTTCAAGAACGTGAGTGTATGTTACACTACAAAAAAACACCGGATTTGCGACGGCATTTGCGACGGAAATTTCGCAAAAATCCGTCGCAAATCAAATTTGCGACGGAAAAATTTCCGTCGCAACTAGCGCGTCGCAAATTTTTGCGACGGAAAATTGAAAAATTTGTCGCAAATTTGCGACGGAAAAAAATTCGTCGCAAATTTCGTCGCAAAATCCGTCGCAAAATTCGTCGCAAATAGTCCGTCGCAAATTTGCGACGGAATACGTCCGTCGCAAAATTCGTCGTAAAATCCGTCGCAAAATTCGTCGCAAAATTCGTCGAAAATTTGCGACGGATTTATAAATTCGTCGCAAAATCCGTCGCAAAATTCGTCTCAAAATTCGTCGCAAATTAGCCACAAACACTATCTATTGCAAAATTCGTCGCAAAAAATTTGTCGCAAAATTAGCTACGAACACTATCCGTCGCAAAATTCGTCACAAATTAGCCATGAACGGAATTCGTCGCAAAATTCGTCACTAATTGTCCGTCGCAAAATTCGTCGCAAATTAGCCACGAATTGTATTCGTCGCAAAATTCGTCGCTAATTATTCGTGGTAAAATTCATCGCAAATTAGCCATGAACTATATTCGTCTCAAAATTCGTCGCTAATGTGCCACGAAATTTTTTTTTGGTCTCTAAATTGCGACGAAATGTTTTTTTTTGTTTAAAAATTGTGACGAAATGTATTCGTGGCAAAGGAGCATAGGACTTGCATTAGTTGATGGCTGCATTGGTACATAATGAAGTCCATCGGAGCAGAGGACGTGCGCATAAATTTTCATTGTTTTTCGCCTTTTCCTTGCTCAGCTATGTTAAAGGATGCAGAGAAAGTAAAATCCTTCGGGAACTCGGCAGAAAACCTAGAACTTTGATTCCACGGCGGAGGCCTCCGTCCACGGTGCCACCCACCGCGAATCCTCCGGCGACCACCGGCGGAATTGCACCGCGCCGGCCTCCTCCTCATTTGCAGCGACACAGAAGCCCTGGCGATCTCATCATGGCGGAGACCTCCGTCCCGCGAATCATCCGGCGACGACCAAGGAATCGCACCAAAGGAAGCCGACCTCCTCCTCCTCCTGCTTCCACGGACTTGGTCTTGCAAATTTGCCGCGCAGGAACATCCCGCGAAAGAAAGCGAACCACAACAATCTGCCTCCGAAACCAGACCCATCGCCCTCTCTGACAAAATGGTCATCCTAATTCAAGCCAAACGACCACACTCGATCAAATTCATCCCATAATCCTGTCCCAGAAGTGCCCAATAAGCAAAACCAACGGAAATGACGAAACACACGAACACAAACAGAACACAGAAATGATGTTTTCATCAAACAGGGAACAGAGAGAGAGAGAGAGAAAGAGAGACAAACCACAGATGCGAATTGGAGCATGGAGCTGGAGGAGATTGGGCTGGGACAAGAAGATTTGGCGTGCGTTGATGCACAGCTGTCGGATCTCGGCCTCCGACAATTGAACTTGCTTCCCTCCTTTGCCTTCCAACAATCTCCTTATTATGTCCTCCAGCACCCCCCTGTCCTTCATCCCTTCCATCGTCATCTTCATCATCTTTCCTCACCTATTCTATTCACACCCTAAAAAAGTAAACAAAAATAAAAACACCCAAACAAAGATCAAGCTTCCAGGTCACAGAGAGAGAGAGAGAGAGGGCGAAAAAAAGAGAGGAGAAATCATATCAGAAAACGACACAAAGCCTCGTTCGATCCTCCCACCCACGTACCTGAAACGCTGAAGAGGTAAGGCTCCTCCGTGGTGGCGAGGTACTTGCCGTAGCAGCTCCGGAGGCGGACGACGCGGCTGTTCCCGGCGACGAGCTCGACGGCCCAGCGGGCCCCGCGGGAGGACCCGTTCTTGCTCTGGCGGACCGTCCCCCCGGCATTGTCGGCGACGAGGTACTTGCCGTGGAAGCTCCGGAGCCGCTGGTCTTGCTTCGACGTCGCAGTCCACTTGGACCGCCACCACCCAACTCGTCTTCAACGACGTCCGGCCTCGCCATCGCGGCCCCTACTACCCGGACTTCCTGTCCCTCGTCGACAGCGTCCTGTCCCGGTGCACCTCGCCCTCGGTGAAGAGGTTCCACATCACCATCTTCAAGTGCGACGAGGCCTACCGCCCCAAGCTCGACCTCTGGCTGCGCTTCACGGAGGAGCACCGTGTGGACATCCTTTAGGAGGAAAAAGAGAACAAGAAGAAGAGGAGGAAGAAAACAAGAAAAGGAAAAAGCAAGAGAGAGAAGGAGCACAGGACAGGCGGGAATTTTCCTTCTTTATTGGTCAAATGGGCGGGGAACTTTTTTGGTCAAATCTGCGACGGAAAATTAGTCCGTCGCAAATTTGCAACGGACTAATTTTTCCGTCGCAAATTTTCAACAGAGTTATTTTTCCTTTGAAAATTTGCGACGGACTTATTATTCCGTCGCAAATTTGCGACGGGCTAATTTTTCCGTCGCAAATTTGCGACAGGCTAATTTTCCGTCGCAAATTTGCGACGGACTAATTTATATTTCCGTCGCAAATTTGCGACGGACTAATTTTTCCGTCGCAAATTTTTAACGAAGTTATTTTTCCTTGGAAAATTTGCGACGGACTTATTTTTCCGTCGCAAATTTGCGACGGACTATCTTTTCCGTCGCAAATTTGCGACGGACTAATTTTCCGTCGCAAATTTACGACGGACTAATTTATATTTCCGTCGCAAATTTGCGACGGACATATTTTTCCGTCGCAAATCTGCGACGGACTAATTTTTCCGTCGCACATTTTCAACAGAGTTATTTTTCCTTTGAAAATTTGCGACGGACTTATTTTTCCGTCGCAAAATTCGTCGCAAATTTGCAACGGAAAATTTTCGTCGCTAATTTGCGATGGAATTAGAAATCCGTCGCAAAGTTTGTCGCAAATTAGCGACGAAAAATTTCCGTCGCAAAATTCATATTTTTTTGTAGTGTTAGCTAGTATTTCTGCTCCATTTGTCTATACTTCTTTCTCATTTTCTTTCGACATGCTCATTCGAGTTGTGATCCAGTAGGTGATTTTAAATTTTAAATGTTACGAAGGTCCTTTGACTATCAGTCTATTCTACCAATTTAGTCGTATTTTGATGGCCCTTCTTAAAGAATTATGAAATGTTTGCAATACAAAATAGTTAGTGCTCTGACTGGTAAGATTGTTAACCAATACACTTATTGATATATGTAAAAGTTATTGTTAATTTTCTTTACTTGCTGTAAGAAATTTCTAAATGAATATCACGATCCCATAATCATTGTTGTGGATGTCAATTTTTTGTCCGGATGATGAACTTTCGGCTCCATGATAATTTGCAATATTTGTCTACGCATAGCTTTCAAGTGAATTTACTTGTTCTTTTTTTTTGGTAAGGGTGAATTTACTTGTTCTTTTTAACTTTCCTTTCTCAATTAAATTGGATATTGAGTATTACTTATAGATAAAGGAGGATTTTATTGATAGAGGAAATGTTCTTGTACATCAGAAATGTACAAGAACAAATTGAAAGAAAAACAAGCAAACAAAAGAAAAACATCACTTGACCATACAAAATAAGACCTCATTGTTGGTTTTAGCGAGGTGGGCACATTATGGACGGATAAGTTGTAAAAATATAATTAGATTGATTGATAGAGATAGGCAGCAGAACCTAAAGCTCGCATCAACCGGTACACATTCAAAAGAGAAAACCACGCACCATAAAATTGACTGTTCATGCGAGGCAAAGACCTTTATATCACATAATCCCACTCAACCGGGGGGTTGGATATAACCTTGTGCATCTAGTAAAGTTTGCAAAGCATGCTGTGTTTAGGTTCTGGATCAGAAAATATTTGGAAAGAGATTAACTTCTTGGAAATTCCTTTTGATTATATACGGCAAGGTTCCAAATTTTACCCTAGCCTTTTTATCCTAGCTGCGACTTTGCCCACTTATTGATGCTTCGCTTGCTACTTCATAAAGTACATTTCATTCATAAAGAAGAATAATGGAGTTATAGAATTCCAGAATCTATTCAGGTAGGTATTGCCAAAGATCTGCTTATGCAGATGGAACTAAAACAGATTACTGCATATAGTCCTTTGCTCCAAGTTCTTCTGTCAAATGGTTGCATTGCTAGTGCAAGACTACTTGGGTAGATAAAATCAACATAAACGTTTTGTTTGGGAGAGGTGGGAAGGGGAGGGAAAATGGAAGGCAGTGTTGAAATTTGGGGAAAAATTCAAATTTTTGATGAGAAGAAATGGAGGGAACATTTCAAAAATTCCCCAATTTTCTTCATCCATTTTCATTCAATCCATGTCCCAAACAAAGCAAAAAGGATCACAGTGGGTGGAAATGTACAACATTTAGCTCAAAATGTAGAAACAAAAAAAGCTTACTGAGCCGTCTTAGATGCATATCCTCCTGCTGGCAAAATCGAATGGAGTGATTCCATTAATTTTCAGTCAGTCTCCTTAGAGGCATCTTAGTGGGTTTTTATTCTGTTAATTGCTTGCGGGTCTACCAGTCTGTTTGGTCGCGTATCCCACTTTTATGTTAAAATTACGCTCTAAAGCATATGGAATACCGATTTTGCTGGTGGAATGCCTTAGGTGCTACTAAAGTTTCTGTTTTGCTAATCTTGCAGTCAAAGGCCTTCAAAGACGGATGGACAAAATACAGGTTTTCTCTTGACAATAATATGTTATTTATCTTCTCTAATTTACAAATCCACTTGTCAGTCTTGCTGATATCTTTTTGTTGGATATATCAGACCCAAGTGGCAGCAGTGGTGATCATGGCATGCAACCGCGCTGATTATCTTGAGAGGACCATTAAGTCTATCTTGAAGTATGGCAAATCTGTTCTGTAAAGTCTGTTTTGTTTATGAGAGCTTAAGGACTTTGTACAGATCAGTTCTCCTATCATTGGATTTCTTTTCATTTTCCAGTTATCAGAATGCTGTTGCCTCAAAGTACCTTCTTTTTGTATCCCAGGTGGTATCCACTCGGTTCATGTTCTAGCAAAAGAATTCTAGCAATCCTTTATTGCAGTGCTTGCTTTCCCCCTGGCCCCCCTCTCCGTCCTTAATGTTTTTGTTCCGAGATATTTGTGTTTGACCACAAAATTGTTTCCGCAGGTTGGGTCTGATCCACAAGTTAGAAAGAAGGCCTTGAGTTATGATCAGTTAACCTACATGCAGGTGAGCCGCTGAGGTCTTCCACAGAACTAGTTTTACTCAATTGTTTCTTTATTATCTGAAAACTTGAAACTGAGGAGAGAGAGCTTTTTGTCATTGGACTATGTCTAAGATGAAAGTTGTAATCCTGAGCTAGGTTCTTTTGCAGAGATTTTAGTGCTTTACCTGTATATCTGAAAAATAACTTGAGTTCATTGCAGCATTTGGATTCTAAGCCGGTGGAAACTGAAAGGCCTGGGTAGTTAATTGCATACTACAAAATTGCACGTAAGATCAATTTCTTCTGCTATTGCTTTGATAGGTTTTTGCCAATCTAATGCGTGTTCATGTCAAGGCATTACAAATGGGCATTGGATGAATTATTCTACAAATAGAACTTCAGTCGAGTAATCATACTTGAAGGTGAAAATATTTTTTTTGCTGGGTTGCTTTCACTACATCTAAAGCGAAATGCCTATTCACAATCTTTCACCTGAATGCAGATGATATGGAGATTGCACCTGATTTTTTTTATTATTTTGAGGCTGCAGCAGCTCTCATGGAAAAGGATGAGTATGGACTCTGGAATTGCCTAAGCTATAATTGGATATTTGAATTAAAACATATAATAACTAACTATTAGAGAATACCTCGAATTTAAAAACAAAATTGGGCTTAGGCTCAAATCTAAGTTCTGTGGTGGAAATAGCACATTATGAACTTTACTGCAATTTTCCATCTCAAACTATGGCAGGACCATTATGGCTGTTTCCTCATGGAATGATAATGGGCAATTCGTGCATGATCCAGGTAAATTCTCATAAACTCCGCCTTTTTAGTTTCTCACCATGAAATAAGAAATGAGGTCTATGCCCCGAACAAAAAAGGTCTTTTGCAGTCCATGGTTCTGAGTGTTATATTAAATGTCTTCGTGCATGCACATAATCTTATTTCTCTTCTTTTTCGAATGTGCTTGAAAACTTTGGAGCTTTGCCTGGGATAAATGGACGATGATCTTTACATAAATGGCAGAGTTAAGTACTTGCTCACTGCCAGCCAGATGTGGACACATTTGAAGATGCTGCTGGAGTTAAATGGTTGAATCAATAGTATGGGGAATGTTTTTATTGTTTTGGTTGTTATTTTACCGTGGATTCAAGTTTGAAGCTTCGTTTATTCATCTTCACAGCCTTCTCAACCGTTTCTTGTATAAGATATGTGTTTCTGTAATCTTTCAATACATTTTGCGGAGATCCTTCACCGATCTGATTTCTTTCCTGGACTTGGATGGATGTCGACCAAATCTACATGGAATGAATTATCCCCAAAGTGGCCTAAGGCATATCCTTATGGGTTTGATATATGTCGGTTTTAGATAACATGTGTTTATAGCTTATCTGTCTCCCTAAATTTTCTTTGACGATGCTTTACTTACCGGGACGACTGGTTGAGGCTACAAGAGAACCACAAAGGTCAACAATTTACTCGGCCAGAAGTGTACATAACTTATAATTTTGGTGAACATGTAAGTGGATTTTGTACACGTGTCTCTGATTTATGGTCATTTCGGTCTTATGCAGTTACTTTGCCAGTTTGCCAGTATCACCTATTATGTACATTAAGTTTTGATTATTCACGGCCGTGCTCATAGTAGAGGGCTTTTAATGGTTTTGGGGCAAATGCCACATCATGTTCGTGCTGGGTCACTTTAATATGAATTCAGCAGTTGTATGCTGGATGGCTTGGGGGTGATATGGGAGACGATAGTGCATGCCTACAACTTGGGCATTGCAAAGGATTTGATTTGACTGCTGACTCCTTATATGTTTGCATGTCCATTATATGAGAAGTTGGTACTATGAATGTTTATGACAATTTTAACATCACGGGGGTCTAGTTCGGGGCAATTTTTCAGACAGTATCTCGAGCTAATTAAATTGAATGACGTCCAGGTAATTAATATATTACATAATTAGCAAATTTGTTGTATTTGTGATTGACCTTATGTTATCTTTCATTTATGAAAGGTTAACTGGAAATCCAAGGACTTGAGTTACCTGATGGAGGTATCTGTTGTAATTTGATTCCTAAAAGTGTCTATGCCTTCTGTTATTCTAAGACTAATGATGTGTCTTCAACTTTTCTCAGGACGAGTATATTAAGCATTTTGCTGAAATTCTGAAAAATGCTAAACCAATTAATGGAGCAGATGCTGTTCTGAAGGCCTCTAATATACAAGGTGATGTGCGTGTTCAATATCAAGACCAGCCAGACTTTGAACGCATTGCCCGGCAATTTGGTGTCTTTCAGGAATGGAAGGTTAGCGTATTTCTTGATGGGATTTCTTTTAAGTTTAGTATGAGGTTTCTTAGATTATGTGGCTAATAGCACCAACAAGGTATCCTTTCTCTTCATTTTGAATAAAAAGATAAGTGCATTCAAAGTCCTAAAACTTGTCAGAAAAGTGCAATTGAATCCTCAAACTTTCAAAAAGTACAAACAAGTCCTAAAACTTATCACGAAAGTGCACTTGAGTCCTAAAATTTTCAAAAAATGTAAACAAGTTATAAAACTTGTCACGAAAGTGCAAATAAGTCCTAAAACTTATCAAATTGATTCAATCAAGTCCTTCCATTTATTGTATTTTTTGAAAGTTTTAAGACTTGTTTGCACTTTTATAATAAAAGTTTTAGGGTTTGTTTGCACTTTCGTGATAAGTTTTAGGATTTATTTACACTTTTTGAAAGTTTTAGGACTTAAGTGCATTTTCGTAATAAGCTTTAGGACTTATTTGCACTTTTTGAAATTTTTAGAACTCAATTGCACTTTTGTGACAAGTTTTAAGATTTCTAGTGCACGTATCCCTTGAATTAATATTCTAGGATACGTATTAAATTTCAATATGAACCTTTAGTTCAGTGCATGTTGATCCCATGATTGGGTCTTTGATAGACATTTATCCAACCATTTAATTGAAATAATCAATATATTCAGTGGATTTATCTGCAAATGCAGTCGGTACTTGTTACTTGATTCCATGGGATATAGACACTTGGAGATTCTCCTGCACGACCTTTAGTCAACCCTTAAAATTCACTTCTTTATTTTTTTATTCCTGAAATGGGCATGTTTCTAGGCGCTGCATTGTCCTTGCTAGTATTAATGTTTCTGCAGTAGGATACTCTCTCTCTCTCTCACTCGCACAAAAGTTATGATGCTTTCTCCCATGTTCCAGGATGGTGTACCAAGGACAGCATATAAAGGAGCAGTGGTCTTCCGGTATCCACCACCAAGACATGTGTTTCTAGTGGATCCGAATTCTTTCAAGCTGCTTGGGATCAAAGGTGTTTGATGCATTGAGGTCAGGTTTCACGGCACTGGTAAATCATGATGCCGGACTTCTACTCCCTCTTTGCTCCCCAACGCATAGTGTAACTTGCACATTATCAAAGGAACCGATTGGGCATCGCATCAGAGCTTGAGATGCAAATGCAAGTCATCGGTCAGGTTTAACCCACTGCTGCTTGCTGATGAATAGAAGTGTAGTGGTCTGAGGATTCCATTAGTTATTTTGATTTAGGACGGAGAGGGAGGATGATTCTAAAAAGCGTCCAGTCAATATGCATTAAACGGCTGAACCAAGGCTTCATTAAAAGAGATTGCCATAGGTCCTACTAGCTACTTTAGCACTTAATAGCAGGTAGCCTTGCAATTTTTGTTGCTCCGGAAGGTGTACTTCTTCTGTCCAGACTCACAAAACAAAAGGTGCTTTTCTTCTGTCGTACTAAGGAACATACATGTTTCTTCTCGCCATTTCTCCCTCATGTTTTCGTTTCTCTTTCTCCCCCGTTTAGGTGCGTAGGAGCAGGAAGGACTAAATGTAAGAGAACCACACCGCGTATGTCGAAACTGGGAATTCACGTCTCTCTCTGTATACAAACATGTCTCGCCGAACCATGCAGAGGGGCACTACTAGTTATATCTCGTGTTGTAGATGTGCGTGACTTGTTATGGTGTATGCTTTCTCTTGCTTTCCTTTTTAATAGAATGGTTGTGAAAAATCACGACGTTTAAGGTTGATTAGAAATAGTGTTGTTTTCCCTTCTCCAAATTGGGGAACTCCAAAAGCAAGCACCAGCCAATTTCAAGCTGTGACATGAGAGGCTAAGCTCTTGCTTTACTTTTAAGAACTTTGGATCTAAGAGCGACTGCTTCGGTGATATCTTGAAAATTCAATGCAATTAGTGATATATGAAATGGTGATTTTATCGATACTCTGTTAATTAATTCTTGTCATGATCTGATCACTCAGGTAATACTAACCAAAGGAGAAAAGGCTATCAAGACACTTACTTCTAATAGCCACCCGTTAGTTTGAGATGTATTATAGCTGCAATTGATTGATTTTAGCTACAAATTATGATCCGATTTTGAGTGTCGAATGTTCAAGGATTTTACGCCCGAGACATAGGACGTCGCCTCACTATTCGATGAGTTTGTCATTAAAATTTCAACTTCGAATAAAGATCAAAGGATCGGGAATTTGACGCGAGAAACGGAAGTGAGCTGAGCAAAGCCCATTAGGCCTCACGACCAAGAGAGGCCTACCATCAAGGCCCAATATGGTTAAGTCGGCCCACAAATGGTACATGGGCCACGGGCAAAGTGGTAATTTGGGAGACAAATTTAGGAAATTACAAAATTAAGGAAAATGAAAATTATTAAAAAAAATTTTGTGTGGGATAATGATTTCTCTCTCTCTCTCTCTCTCTCTCTCTCTCTCTCTTCTTCCTTCTTCGGCTGACACCATTGACTCCACCAACTCCCATCATTTCCCTTCTTCTTCTTCCTCTTCTTTTTCTTCTTCGTTCTTCCTCCTTTGGCTTCTCCATTTCCAGCTCACCGACAAGCCAATTTTGCCGGAACTAGCCTTCGCCGTGCGCTGCTCCACCTCGCCACTGAATCACCGCCACCTCAGCTCCCTCCTTGGCCCAACAGCTCCGCCCCAGCTGCCCCAAAGCTTCCTGTTGCTGGCCTGTTCCAGCCGGGCACGAGTTGCGCCACTCGCCGGTCCGCCTGCAGTCTGTCCATTGTCATATGCCGCTCCTCCTCACCGTCACACCACCGCCATCCCAGCTCCATCTCTAGACGTGCAACACTGTCCCAGCCAAGCTCCAACCGGGCATCACCGACTGTTTCTGCCAAGCCCAACTTCGCCTTTCGTTGGACATGCCCGCCGCCACAGCTGCTCATCCACCGCTGTCCAGGCTACCAAACCACCACCACCAGCCGTCATTCCATCCCCGGTTTAGCCTCCAAGTCGCGTTGAACAGCTGCCCCTTCGCCATGCCAAAATCGCCGTCGTTCACCTCCCGCCGAGCCCAAACCAAGGCCACCGCAGACAGCCCGCGTCGTCCCTGTCGTTCTCGTATAGTCGCCGTCGTTAGACGAGTAAGTTAACCCCTAATCCCTTGTTTAGGGTGTTAAACTTACTTAGGGTAGTTTAAATTATGTTAATGGTTATTTAAGTGCGATTAGAGGATAAGTTATCGGTGGATTATTGGATAATCTTTGGCGATAAGTTATCGGCGGATGATAGGTTATCAATGGATACAGTGATAGGTTATCAGTGAATGGTTGATAGGTTATTGGTAATTTTAGTGATAGGTTATCAGGAATTATTTGATAAATTATTATTAATTGGGTGATGGGCTATCACTATTTATGTGATAAGCTATTGGTGTGTATACAATAAGTTATCGCTAATTTAGTGATAAGTTTTCAATTATTTTATTATTAATATTTTATTTTATTAAATAAATTAATTTTCGGAATTTAATTTTAATATTTTATTATTAAACAAATTAATTTCCGAAAATTAAATATTAATATTTTCAAAGAATATTCTTTTTATGTATTTCGAATTGTGATTGTTTTATGCTTAAGTTGAGATGCCAATGCTGGTAATCGCCATATAAATTAGCTTATATAGCGAAATGATTTGAATAAGTATTTTCAAGAAAAGATTTTTGGAACCTTTGAAAATAAATCATTCTATAGCTATGTTTGAGAAATGATTTCGATGCCTTGAGAAGGAAAACATGTTTGAAATGATGTTTTTACAAAATCGAGCGACTGTTTGCATATGTGATCACGTGAAATTGTGGTGTGGCATTGTTATGAGCACGATCCATGTTTGCATTGGTTAATTGAAAAAATAAGAATTGGCTTGAATGCTAGAGTACTTGTGTGGTCACACATCGGAGCCGTCTTGCTGTAGATCGTTTGATGTTGCTTGATTTATCGAGGTCTTATTGTAGATCGCTTGACAATACCTAATTTGTCGAATGCTTTGAGATTATCTGGATTGCTGATACTCCGAATGCCAAGTCGCGACCAAGGCCAGATTCGATACTCCTTACGGGATATCATCTTTACTGTAGATCGTTTGATATTGCCTTATTGGAAAGTCGTCTTACTATAAATCGTTTGACGTTGTCGTGCCCGACAGAGCGGGACGATGCCTGGTCATGTCGGAAGACTGTCATCTTGCTTCAGATCGCTTGATGTGTAGTGGTTCAGAAGGGTTGTAATAAATGGAACACGCATGTTGTATAGTGCTTGATTATGAAGTGAAAACTGCTAGGCATGATATGGAACGTGCCCAAGTGGGTTTTACCTTATAATCGAAACACACATGAGTATGGATGCATGATGCATGGGAAATCTCGATAAGTGTTTCGAGTATGTATTATGCATGTTGCATTATTGTGACATTCGATGACCTATATCGTGCATGATGTGTGCGTTAAAGCAAGGTAAGGTTGCCTGTGATTGCTTACCGACTTGCTAGTGATCAGTTTATGAGGTGTGACCACGTGTCTAGGAACCCCGAGGCGAGTTGGCCTCCTAAGCAAGTCTTAGGCTATTAACTTATTGAGATTTCCATCTCATTTGTTGTTGTTCAATCTCTTTTAGGATCTTAGCATGTCAATGCACTCTGTTCAGTTTGGGTACCTCAGGACATGGATGATGTTATTCCCACGCATTTGTCCCCCAACAAGCCGTACGTTTTTTAGCACCATCGAAAGATAGTTTGGGCGGATGAGGGATTGACTTATTGGGTCCCCCATCGGTTCTGAGCTTGATTTGTTAGGGATGGTGAGAATTTATTTGGGCCTCTCAAAGGTTTCGACGGTCCTCCAGAAGAGGGTCTTGGGCACGAGATATATGACCCTATGGATGTTGACCCACCTAACGAGTCAGTAGAGAATCCCGAGCCCGATCCCAATCCCGCTCTCGAGTACTTGTCACCGTCGAAGCACAACCCCAACTCACTCTACTTCGACTCACCGACCCTCTACATGGATAGTCCATGAGTGACCCGCTTGGACGCTGACTTTTTGACTACCGTGATGTTGATGTAGCAGATTGACCCCCAGCCTAGTATCTTTTTGTAGGTTCGTAAGGAAATGCCCGAAGTGGGTGTCACGCCCCGGACCCCCGCCGAGCTCGCGACATCCCTATCCGATGGTTTAAGGCGACGTCCCAGGTTATCGCCAACCTCAAATCGCCATCAGAGATTTACGATCGCAGTGAATATAAACAATTAGTCCCAAACAATTTAAAACTGGGGAATCAATCAGGGAGAATATACATTTTTTTTTCATTCAAAACATTATAAAATATTTATAACTTACAACCAGTCCAATTTACCACCATCGCATACATTTGCACACCATGATACACACTATCAATGTTCCAAAAGATCGGTGACCTGGCTTTCTACTCCCAAAAATGATACTCATTCAAAAACCTACTCCAAACCTCTATACTAGCCTCGTCGATCTTTGCTCGACGTCCGTTCCGAATCCGATTCCTCCTCATCCGAATCTAAACTCTCTGAACTTCCCTCAACGGTCTAATCATTTGAGGACTCCGGCTTCGCCTCAATCACAATCGGATGATTAATGTCGCTCGACTCAGCCGGAACATATTTTTGGTACTCCTCAGCTAGTGTGTCAAAGAAATTAATCTCCGGCACATAATTGGGATCCAAATACTGTTGAAAGGGGAGTATATAGTCTCGTTCTCCTACACACTCTGCCGACTCCTCTGGCTCGTCGAGTACACCCTCAGGTTCGACCTCGGGCTCTACTCCCACTGGTTTCTCCTCAGGAATGGGTTCCAAATCTATATCCATCGGGTCATCATCCGCCTCAGATGCTTCGGGTTCTGGTTCATGATCGGCCTCTGACGATGCTTGCGCGACTGACGCTAGATGCATGACTGACTAGGCTAAACTAGTTCCACACTAGTCAACTCACCGTCTACGGGGGATACGGCTAATGGATCCCAATCGCCCACTAAATCATATGGGACATCAAATCCTCTGACAAGCCCAAATACATCCTTGTCAGCATCTACAAAGAACCAGGCCGTGTATACGTGAGTCTCGAGCAAAGGTAGCCCTACCTCTACAAAAATGGCGGTAGTCTGCCTAATCCAAGTCGTATCATCTGGCATGGAAAACTCTGCTACTTCATTCTCGTTGTGCATCGGGACTCCAAAACGTGCTGGCGGTGGTGATGGGGGATTCATGGTTTTTGTCGGGGTTCTGAAATTTCGATTAAAACAACCATGAGAACACTTCTCAGTAAGTTCACCCCTAAACCCCCACTTAGGCTATCACGTACTCTCTAGATAATTTCACAAACACAATCACACGCGCCAAATCTTCAAACAATGAGGATAATACACACAATCACACGCACGTACACTTTCCCACGTCGTGCATTCCTTTCATTCTCATCATCACTTTCCGCATTTCTCGCCAGTGTCCCGCGTTAACGTACACGCTCTAGGTACACTGCGATCATTCACCACATCCAACCAGCGTACCCGTTCACGTTTCATGCCCCAATCTCAACTTGAGCATCACACGCTCCCGGCCCGATCTCAACTCAGCCCGCGCCAAATGCGACAGGCCTACATGATTGGAACCCAAGCTTATAATGCATCCGTCCAATCCCGGTTTCGCCCGAGCAATCGTGCCTTGGACCGATTCTCATGCTTACTTTTCCAAGCCTCAGCTTGTGCCAAATGCAACAGACTTACGTGATCGCGACCCGAGCTTAGAATACTCGGCCCGATTCCAAACTCACACTTTCGCACTTTCGCACACTTTCCAACCATCACTTACCGCGCTTCAACCTCAATCAAGCACATGCTCAACATATATTTACCATACACAACTGGCCAATCACACGTGGCCGGCACATACATTCTTTCACGTGTAACTCGTGCACATTCAGCATAGAACATGGCAATTCCAATAATTAATTTAATCTAACTCACGTGCGCACCCAACAAGCATATCCAATCACTAATTACCCAACAACACACTCAATTTAATCACCACAACTTAATTATAAATTAAAAACATACCCGACACCTAAGTTCTCATTTTTCTCCCACTAAACGGCGTCAGATTAATTCCAATCCTTCACGAAACTTTTTCGCCATACAACACCAACTCTAAAAACCCAACTTGCATCCCGAACCAACCATCACAGCCCATGACCAGTGATTCGCAGCTTGTGAACAATGATTCGCAGCTTGTGAACAATGATTCACAGTCTCAATTTCACCTCAAATTGTTCTCCAAAAATTTCAAAATTAATCCTCAAGGCCCGCCACACATTCCCGATCAAAAGCCCCAACGTTCTTTGCCCGAACAACTTTGATTTCAACCCAAAAATCCAATTATCCGGCGATACCCAATTTCCTAAATCGGGTTTAGAGTATGACTTACCTCGTTCTAGACTTAATCGGCTAGAACGGGGAGCGGCGGCACAATATCGGACACGGCAGGGACTCACGGCAGTGGTCCGGCGGCGGCGTGGGTCTTGCTTGGCCGAGAATGGGTCTCGATGAGGGAGAGAAAAAGAGAGAAAAGGACAGCTGGTGGTGGCTGTTTGGGGGTTGGTATGGTGGCTTGAGGGCGGTCCGGCGAGTGGCAGCAACGGCGGCGACGACGGAGGGAGAGAGAGAGAGTGAAAATGTGTCTACAGCAAAAGAAAAAAAACAAGAAAGGGGGGGTTTCTCATGGAAAGGGGAAGAGGAATGAAGGGAGAGAGACTAAATGGGTCTCTTGACTTAAATAGTAACTTAGACCAATTGGCAAAATTACCAAAATACCATTTCTCTCACAATTTTGATCTGACGGTCCAGATTCGATCTAATCTTGAAATCGATGGTCTAGATCGAATCTTACAAAAAAAAATCCAAGGGTATACTTGTAATTTCTCAAAAAGTCCAAGGGCAAAATTGTCTAATCAAAATTTTAGGGCAAAATTACCAAAATGTCCTTTTCTCTTAAAGCTTGCCCTTTAATAACTCCTAGGGGTATTTTGGTCACTTTCTCCGTTTCTTGCCCAAATCGAATTTTTCCAAAGGGTTTAAGAGCACAAAAAATTGACACGTGTCACGTGCAACATCGTCCTAACGTTCCGTCATGAATTCCTAATTTTCCGATGTCCAATTTGAGTGAAAATTCAATAATTAAATTCTATTAAACGCAACTCGAGCGTTTCTCGAGCTAACGGGCGGCTTGCTAGGGAAATTCGTAGAATCGACTCGTGACTGATACTAAATCGAGTCACGTGCAAGTCCGTTCGATACGTAATGATCTCAATTGTCATTAAAATCGCAAAGACCAATCGCTTGATCCGAGAGGTACAATCATTCGGTATAATTTCAGGATCATTCGTCAAGTCGTTTCGTGGTCCAACGGAATCACCCGCGATCCATTACTATGACAGTGACGAACTGACCCCTAATTATCCTTGGATTGACCAACAGTGGCTCAAAATATCACTTCTGCGATTTACTGGTTGAAATCCATTTACGATCGAATTTTCTTTAGTCGCACGAATTTAACTTCCCATAATAGCCTTTCCCTAATGGTTAGTATTCCCAGAAATGATCAATTTCGGGCGAGAAATTTACTACGAGCACATTTCATAAAACTTAGTTATTTCATAATTTCCAATTGGCGAAAATTTCGGAATGTCACAATCTTCCCCTTTTATAAAATTTCGTTCTCGAAATTTACAATCTTACTGTCACTCAAGATTTACAAGTCCTACTACTGTTCAAACAACTGGGGGCACTGACGTGGCATCATTTCCTCACTTTCCCAAGTTGTGCCTTCAGTCCCATGGTGTTCCCAAATAACCTTGACCATCGGGATTGTCTTGTTCCTCAAAACCCGTTCTTTGCGATTGTCGATTCTTACCGGTCTTTCTATATATGACATTTTGTCATCCATCCCAATCTCCTCATAATTCAGTATATGTGTCGGGTCCAGCTCATATTTCCTCAACATCGATACATGGAACATGTTATGCACTTGCGATAGATTTGGCGGCAACGCAAGGCAATATGCCAAATCTCCAATTCTTTCCGGTACTTCAAATGGTCCCACATATCTCGGACTCAACTTTCCATTTTTACCAAATCTGTATAATCCCCTCATAGGTGATACCTTAAGAAAAACATGATCCCCGACTTGAAACTCCAAAGGCCTTCGCCTTCGATCTGCATAACTCTTTTGACGGTTTTGTGCTGTTCTTAGCTTTTCGCGAATAATCTTAACTGTCTCAATTGACTGCTCAATAAGCACTGGCTCAGTTATAGTCCTTTCACCCACTTCGTCCCAACATACGGGCATTCTACAAGCCTTGCCATATAGCACTTCAAAAGGCGCCATTCCGATGCTCTGTTGGAAACTATTGTTGTACGCAAATTCCACCAAGGGTAATTGTTCTTCCAACTTACCCTAAAAATCTAGCACACACGCTCTGAGCATATCCTCCAACGTCTAAATCGTCTTCTCAGACTGGCCATCTGTCTGAGGATGATAAGCCGTACTGAACTGTAACTTGGATCCTAACGCCGTCTGCAAACTCTTCCAAAAATTGACGGTAAACTTAGGATCACGATCTGAGGTTATCGACACTGGTACCCCATGAAGACGAACTATCTGTTGTACATACAACTCCGCATAATGTTCTAATGCGAAATCCTTTCACACTGCCAAGAAGTGTGCCGACTTAGTCAGTCTGTCGACAATCACCCAAATAGCATCATGGCTTCTTTGGCTTCTTGGCAACCCCGTCACAAAGTCCATAGTTATATATTCCCATTTCTACTCTGGAATTTCCAACGGTCGCAACAATCCCCCGGGCTTACAATGTTGTGCCTTCACCTGCTAGCACGTCAGGCACTTAACCACGTGCTTAACTATATCCGACATCATACCATTTCACCAATAAAATTACCTCAAATTCCTGTACATTTTGGTACTGCCGGGGTGAATATTGTACTGACTACGATGCGCTTCGGACAAAATTTCTTCCTTAACTCCTACATCGTCTGGCACGCATAACCTTCCAAGAATTTCAACACACCGTCCTCAAATACTTGAAAATCCGGCTTCTGCTTAGTAACGTCCATCTCAATAACCTTCTGTATCTCTGGATCCGTAGATTGCAAAGCTTTAACTTTGGTATGGATCTCTGGCTCAATCCTTATCGTCGCTAATAGGCTCAAGACTCGACTTACTTCCAACTTGAACTCAGAATCTCGCACATTCTCCAACATGATCCACTCTTTGACCATTAAATGCACAATGCTCGACTTCCGACTCAAAGCATCGGCTACCCGATTAGCTTTTCCAGGATGATATAGGATTTCGCAGTCGTAATCCTTCAGCAACTCCATCCACCGACGTTGCCTCATGTTTAACTCTTTCTGCGAAAATAAATACTTGAGGCTTTTGTGATCAGTGTAGATTTGAAATCTCTCTCCGCATAAATAATGTCGCCAAATCTTCAGGGCGAACACTATTGCGGCCAATTCCAGGTCATGCGTCGGATAGTTCAACTCATGCGACCTTAACTGTCTTGACGCATAGGCTATTACCTGTCCATGTTGCATGAGTACACATCCTAATCCTTTCAATGATGCGTCACTATATATCTCAAATCCCTCGGGTCCTGACGGAATTGTCAACGCAGGTGCCATTGTCAGTCTCTGTTTTAATTCCTAGAAACTCCTTTCACATTTGTCAGTCCAATCAAACATCGTTTCCTTTTTCAATAAATGCGTTAACGGCATTGCTATCGCCGAAAATCCTTCCACGAATCAACGATAATATCCAACCAAATCCAGAAAACTTTGAACCTCTACTACCGTTGTCAGCCTAGGCCATTTCATCACAGTCTCAACTTTCGACGAATCTATTAAAATTCCTTCTCTGGAGATCACATGACCGAGAAATGTAACTCGACTGAGCCAAAATTCACACTCGCTAAATTTAGCATATAATGTGTTCTCCCTTAAAGTCTGCAACACTCGACGCAAATGAAATTCATGCTCCTCCAGGCTCCTTGAGTATACCAGTATATCGTCTATAGACACGATCACAAACTGGTCTAAAAATTCCTTAAACACCCGATTCATCAAATCCATAAAGGCAGCAGGGGCATTCGTCAACCCAAATGGCATTACTGTAAATTCGTAATGTCCATATCTCATCCTAAATGCCGTTTTCGGTATATCCTTATTTCTAATTTGCAATTGATGATATCATATTCTTAGATCAATTTTAGAGAACACCGAGGCCCCTTGCAACTGGTTAAACAAATCATCAATCCTTGGCAAAGGATATTTATTTTTTATCGTCACCTAATTCAGCTGTCTGTAGTCAATACACAATCTCAATGATCCGTCTTCCTTTCTAACAAATAACACCGGTGCTCCCCACAGAGATACACTGGGCAAAGAAATCCCTTGTCTAGCAACTCCTGCATTTGCATCTTTAGTTCCTTTAATTCTGACAACAACATTCTATAAAGTGCCTTCGAGATTGGCTCAGTTTCCGGTGCTAACTCGATCACAAATTCTACTTCCCTAGCCGGTGGCAGTCCCGGCAATTCCTGAGGAAACACATCAAGATACTCACACACCACGGTTATGTCCTCAAGCCTCGACTCTTCAGCCATTGAATCAAGTACGGCCGCTAGAAATCCTTGACAACCTTCACTCAACAATTTCGTCATTTCCACTGACGAGATCCATGGAATCGAGGGTCCTTCTCGACTTCACACAAATTTAAATTCCAGGTATCCAACTGGATTAAATTGGATCACCCTACTATTGCAATCCATTGCGACCCTTTACTTAGACAACCAATCCATACCTATAATCACATTGAAATCATACAAATCTAGAACCGCTAAATCAATCATTTCCTCCCTATCCCCAATCACGATCTTACAGTTTGGGCATCCCAACGAAACCAACATCTTATCATTCAAGGGAGTCATCACACATAGCACAACATCAAGCAATTGCGGTTCTATTCCAAGCAACTCAACAAATTGTTTCAATATAAAAGAATGCGACACCCCATGATCAAATAAAGCATACGCAGCATGATTGCACAAAGAAATCGTACATGTGACAACCCCTGGTGCGTTCTCAGCCTCTCGTCTGTCCATAGCATACACTCGTCCTTGTGCCGGTGGCCTATTCTAATTTGCTGTCTGGGCTGCTCTAGTTTGATTCCCGTTTCGAGGTGGCGGCAACGCAGGCGGCCTATTCTGCCTAGGATTGGGGCAATTTTTTATGTGGTGACCAAAACCTCCACATCCAAAACACGCTCCGCCCCAAGCTGGACAAGGTTCATTCCCGTGTCTACCTCCACAAATCCTACACGGACCATTAAAATTCCGAACTGGCTTCCCAATATTCCTCTTAACTGGAGGAGTAAAATGCCTATTATCTATCATCGGTCTTTTCCCAGGGTTACGATTGTCCCTACCCTGAACAAACCTCGATCCAGACGCGGCGGCTCTATCCATCTGATCCCTTTCTAGGATCTGAGCTCTATCAAATATTTCCTCGTAAGTTCCTAGATTTACCAGTAGGAACTGGCTATGGATATCAGCCCTCAATCCGTCCCGAAATCTTCGCGCCTTATCCTCGGGATGCTCAACCATTCTCAGCGCGAACTTAGACAATTTCGCAAATTCCGCCTCATACTGATCCACCGTCATCTGACCTTGGCAGAGTCTCATAAATTCAGCGAGTTTCCTCTCCCTAGCACTTGCCGAGAAATATTTTTCATAAAACTTCTCAGTAAAAACAGTCCAAGTTCGAGTTGTACCTTCTGAGAATATCCAGTCTTTGGTGGCTTTCCACCAATCACTTGCATTATCTTGCAACTGATATACTGCTAAGGTTACCCTCTCATTGTTATTACACTCCAGCACCTCAAAAGCTTTCTCAAGTTCTTCTACCCATTGAGGTGCAGCCTCAAGATTACCCTTCCCAGCAAACTTAGGTGGTTTAAGCTTCATAAACTGTTCTACCAGCTGATGCATCGGTCTATTTATAACCACTTGTCCCTGCCCTTGATTCTCATTATCATTGACAATAGTAGCAGCCTCGACAGCTTGGGCAATCGGAACAGCTCTTTCATAAGCCTGTTGTTCTAACAGATTTCCAATCCGTTTCGACGTTCTCATAACAACTTCCATTCGAGGATCCTCAGTAGGCCTAACTTCCCCTCTAGGGTCCACTGCAGCTCCAACACCTACCCCAGGGTTCTCTACTGCTTTAGCACCCACTCCGAGATCCTTGACAACCCTAGCTCGAGCACGACCTCGACCTCTCGTTCCTCTTCCCGCGCCTCTCCGTGGGACTCTTTCTATACCTTTTCCTTCACTGCTCATGTTGCAACTCTACTACTCTCTAACCTGCTATAATTCCACTCAGGAATTAGCAATCTAAGCCAACTAGATCAGTCTTGTTCTAATCAGTGAATTAACACAATAATTCACTTAGCGGACAAACAATCATTACAACAAACAATTCAACTAATCAATCACAGCAAACAATCTGGAGATACGTGTAGCTCACTCTGCTTTATGGCTTACTAAAATCTCCTTAATTTCCACCCCAGAACCTCTACTCCTTATCACTCCAAACTTCGACCAATCTAGATCGAGCTAACCTTGCTCTAATATCAATTCAAATGGGGATGTCATGTCTCAGACCCTTGTCGAGGCCGTGACATCCCTACCTGGTCGTTTAGGGTGACGTTCCAGGTTATCGCCGACCTCAAATCGCCATCAGAGATTTACGATCGCAGCGAGCACAAACAATTAATCCCAGACAATTTAAAACTGGGGAATCAATCAAGGAGAATATACATTTTTTTTTTCATTCAAAACATTATAAAATATTCACAACTTACAACCAGTCCAATTTACCACCATCGCATACATTTCCACACCATGATACACACTATCGATGTTCCAAAAGATCGGTGACCTGGCTTTTTACTCAAAAAAATGATACTCATTCAAAAACCTACTCCAAACCTCTATACTAGCCTCGTCGATTTTTGCTCGGCGTCCGTTCCGAATCCGATTCCTCCTCACCCAAATTTAAACTCTCCGAACTTCCCTCAACGGTCTAATCATCTGAGGACTCCGGCTTCGCCTCAATCACAATCGGGTGATTAATGTCGCCCGACTCAGTCGAAACATATTTTTGGTACTCCTCAGCTAGTGTGTCAAAGAAATTAATCTCCGGCACATAATTGGGATCCAAATACTGTTGAAAGGGGAGTATATAGTCTCGTTCTCCTACACACTCTTCCGACTCCTCTGGCTCGTCGAGGACACCCTCAGGTTCGACCTCGGGCTCTACTCTCACTGGTTCCTCCTCAGGAATGGGTTCCAAATCTATATCCATCGGGTCATCATCCGTCTCAGATGCTTCGGGTTCTGGTTCATGATCGGCCTTTGACGATGCTTGCACGACTGACGTTGGATGCATGACTGACTGGGCTAAACTAGTTCCACACTAGTCAACTCACCGTCTACGGGGGATACGGCTATTGGATCCCAATCACCCACTAAATCATATGGGACATCAAATCCTCTGACAAGCCCAAATACATCCCTGTCAGCATCTACAAAGAACCAGGTCGTGTATACGTGAGTCTCGAACAAAGGTAGCCCTACCTCTACAAAAATGGCGGTAGTCTGCCTAATCCAGGTCGTGTCGTCTGGCATGAGAAACTTTGCTACTTCATTCTCAATGTGCATCGGGACTCCAAAACGTGTTGGTGGTGGTGGTGGGGGATTCATAGTTCCTGTCGAGGTTATGAAATTTCGGTTGAAACAACCGTGAGAACACTTCTCAGTAAGTTCACCCCTAAACCCCCACTTAGGCTACCACGTACCCTCTAGATAATTTCACAAACATAATCACACGCGCCAAAACTTCAAACACTGAGCATAATACACACAATCACACGCACGTACAATTTCCCACGTTGTGCATTCCTTTCATTCTCATAATCACTTTCTGCATTTCTCGCCAGTGTCCCGCGTTAATATACACGCCCCAAGTACACTACAATCATTCACCAGATCCGGCCAGCATACCTGTTCACCCTTCAGGCCCCAATCTGGACTTGAGCATCACACGCTCCAAGCCCGATCTCAACTCAGCCCGCGCCAAATGCGACAGGCCTACATGATTGGAACCCGAGCTTATAATGCCTCCGTCCAATCCCGGTCACACCCGACCAATCGTGCCTCGGACCGATTCTCATGTTTGCTTTTTCAAGCCTCAGCCTGTGCCAAATGCAACAGACTTATATGATCGTGACCCGAATATAGAATACTCGGCCCGATTCCAAACTTGCACTTTCGCACTTTCCCACACTTTCCCACCATCACTTACCACGCTTCAATCTCAATCAAGCACATGCTCAACATATATTTACCATACACAACTGGCCAATCACACGTGGCCTGCACACGCATTCTTTCACGCATAACTCGTGCACATTTAGCATAGAACATGGCAATTCCAATAATTAATTTAATCTAACTCACGTGCGCACCCAACAAGGATATCCAATTACCAATTACCAATTGCCCAGCAACACACTCAATTTAATCACAACAACTTAATTATAAATTAAAAACATACCCGACACCTAAGTTCTCATTTTTTCTCCCACTAAACGGCGTCGGATTAATTCCAATCCTTCACGAAACTTTCTCACCATACAACACCGACTCTAAAAACCCAACTTGCGTCCCGAACCAACCATCACAGTCCCGTGAACAGTGATTCACAGCTCGTGAACAGTGATTCACAGCTTGTGAATGGTGATTCGCAGTTTCAATTTCACCTCAAATTGTTCTCCAAAAATTTCAAAATTAATCCTTAAGGCCCCCCACACATTCCCGATCAAAAACCCCAATGTTCTTTGCCCGAACAACTCCTATTTCAACCCAAAAATCCAATTATCCGGCGATACTCAATTTCCTAAATCTAGTTTAGAGTGTGAATTACCTCGTTCTAGACTTAATAGGCTAGAACGGGGAGCGGCGGCACAATATTGGACACGGCGGAGACTCACGGCAGCGTTTGGCTTGAGTGGCAGTGGTCCGGCGACGGCGTGGGTCTTGCTTGGCCGAGAATGGATCTCGGTGAGGGAGAGAAAAAGAGAGAGAGGGACGGCTAGTGGTGGCTGTTTGGGGGCTGGTATGGTGGCCTGAGGGCAGTCCGATGAGCGGCGGCGACGATGGAGGGAGAGAGAGAGAGTGAAAATGTGTCCACGGTAAAAGAAAAAAAAACAAGAAAGGGGGGGTTTCTCACGGAAAGGGGAAGAGGAATGAAGGGAGAGAGACTAAATGGGTCTCTTGACTTAAATAGTAACTTAGACCAATTGGCAAAATTACTAAAATACCCTTTCTCTCACAATTTTGATCCGACGGTCCAGATTCGATCTAATCTTGAAATCGATGGTCCAGATCGAATCTTACAAAAAATATCCAAGGGTATACTTGTAATTTCTCAAAAAGTCCAAAGGCAAAATTGTCTAATCAAAATTTTAGGGCAAAATTACCAAAATACCCTTTTCTCTTAAAGCTTGCCCTTTAATAACTCCTAGGGGTATTTTGGTCACTTTCTCCGTTTCTTGCCCAAATCGAATTTTTCCAAAGGGTTTAAGCACGCCAAAAATTGACACGTGTCACGTGCAACGTCGTCCTAACGTTCCATCGTGAATTCCTAATTTTCCGGTGTCCAATTTGAGCGAAAATTCAATAATTAAATTCTATTAAACGCAACTTGAGCGTTTCTCGAGCTAACGGGCGGCTTGCTAGGGAAATTCGTAGAATCGACTCGTGACTAATACTAAATCGAGTCACATGCAAGTCCATTCGGTACGTAACAATCTCGATTATCATTAAAATCGCAAAGATCAATCCCTTGATTCGAGGGGTATGATTGTTCGGTATAATTTCAGAATCATTCGTCAAGTCGTTTCGTGGTCCAACGGAATCACTCGTGATCCACTACTATGACAGTGATGAACTGACCCCTAACTATCCTTGGATCGGCCAACAGTAGCTCAAAATATTACTTCTGCGATTTAATGGTCGAAATTCATTTATGATCGAATTTTCTTTAGTTGCGCGAATTTAACTTTCCCTAATGGTTAGCATTCCCAGAAATGATCGATTCCGGATAAAAAATTTACTACGAGCACATTTCATAAAATTCAGTTATTTCATAATTTCCAATTGACGGAAATTTCGGAATGTCACAGTGGGCTTATAAAAAAAATGTTTCCAGGGGTTAATCGAGTAAATATTAAAAATGGTGTTTTGGGTTTGACTAATGCGAGCTGTTTTTTGACCTATCCTTGTTTATTGTGGTTGTTTGGGTGTTTGCTGTTATAGCTTCTGCATGCGTAATTAAAAGATAAAATGAAGGGTCGGCGATAAGTCCTGGGACGTCGCATCTCAACGACCATAGCGAGATATTGCGTGCTTATAGGATTCGGGGCGTGACAGCTCCAACGCCAAAAAACTCGGGGTTTTGATCTACACGATGCTGATTTTTTATGCTTTTTGAACGTAAGGACATCATGTTTATTGCTGAAATAAGTATAAATTGGTTTAGTTATTCATTAATTTTTGTTTTCACTACAAAAATTTACTTGATCTGACACGGCGTGCGCCTCAGTCTATCGTGGAGGCATTCACCTAATCTTTGATGGTAATGTTGCTAGCTGCCGCATATATGATGAGAGAGAGAGATCGATTGTGGTGTCTCTGCCATCATCGCAGTTTGATGAGTCTCGCCAGGGTTCTCCTGTCCTCGAATTGCAGGGATCCCAGGCGAGCCCCTCATCGCGTTTGCTCAATATTGGGCAGCCCCTCATCGCGTTTGCTCGATATTGGGCAGCCCCTCATTGTGTGAACTCGATCAACGCGTTGCGTTTGACGGCCCGTTGTCTGGGGTTTCAGTGTTCAAATAAGTATGCGCTTAGAGAGTACCAAAAAAATTTTAAATCAATTGTATTTGTGCAAATTCCGTCATAAACCTTTCAATTAGGCCAAATTTATTTCTAAACATTTTCACATTTTGTCAATTGAGTTAATCCGTTTAATTTTGGCCTGAAATCGATAACGTGATCGGTCGTCCTGCGTGGCACAACCGATGCTGACGTGGATAAAATTTTCAATTTTTTTTAAAAAAATGGATTTTTAAATATTTTTTATTAGTTGAATTTTTTTTGGAAACTACGCTTGGCTTTAGTTTTTTGCTCTTCTTTTTAATTCTAGCCCCTTTAGGCCCCGTCTGGATTTGCTTTTACTTTTTGCTTAATATAAATCGTGCGGCTCACGCCCTTTGCTTTTTTCCAAATATAGAACTCCTGAAACCCCCACAATACTCGAGCGTTGAAGCGTAGATTCGCACATTATTTTCCCTTATTTTTTGTAAGCAATTTTTTTTTTACAAGTAATGTTTTAAATTTTGGCTTTTGCTTTCTCCTAAATGCAAACGAATATGCTCTTATCCTATCATCTGATATGCGTGCTATGCATATTATCTCACCATCTTTGTGGCGAATGTGGTTTCGCAAGTTCCCTGGGATGTTGGGAGTTCTCTTTACCTGTTCAAACGATTCTTTTATTCCGGCCCCACTCAGTGGAGAAATGGTTACACTCTGGCTGTGTAAGATTGCTAGTGTTAATTGGAAGATTTTTACAAGATGCATGTACGCTTCCGGGGAAGAAGTAGAAATTTATGATTCAGATTTGTCAAAGTAGTAAGGTAGCAGGTATCGTCACAATATTGGAAACACCGATGATTTTATGTAGTGTTTGAAAATGAAGTAGCCCAGGTTTTGGGTAATGCATATTGATTTCTCTTGAAAGGAAAATATTCTGATTTATCTCGCCGTAATTGAAAGAGAACGTTGTGTGCCTCTCAGCTCGCATGCTTTGGGAATTTGTACATGTCAAAAAAGAAGGGTCATTGGAAGTGTCAATTTTAGTGACGCCATATTTTGATGTGGATGTGGGTGTTGTTCGTATATATAGAAAGGAAGTAATGACTTTTTAAGGATGATGATTTTGGGACTTAAATTTTTCGCCCAAAAGTCTATCATGCATTCCATAAAATCTAGGAATCGAATTTATTGATAGCAATAGAATTTGATCCATAAACAAAAAAATATCGATATTGCATAGTTTTGCATTCCCATTCTTTATTGCATCTCCCGTATTTAGAAACTAGGCATGTTCATCTTGATAACGGCGCGTCCAAATCGAACATCGACTTATGGCGAAGTTGTGAGCTTTTGCGAGTTGGCCCATTACGCGACACCAACCGGTGATTTGGCATTGTGAATTTAAACGGGAATTTTTATATCGCCTCATGTTCATCGAATTAGTAGCAAATTGCCTGATAAGCAAAGTTAGCCCCATGGTCTCCTTGCTGCGATCTGAGGATCAGCTTTGATCGGCCATCAACGTCACAATTTAAGGACAAGCTCCCGTGATTCACTAGCAGGGAGAATGTGTCCAAATAGTGATAAACTAGGAATGAACAATTTTCAATCCAATTCCCAAAATTGAGAACTAAGCACCAGAATTTGAATAGGGAACCAGACTGGACTAATAGAACTGGTCACTTAGGATTTACTTTATATTTTGTTAATTTTTGTCAATAACTTTATGTCAATGAAATTTACCTAGGATTTCACATTTTACTAATTATAGTTGATCTAGTCCGATTCCTCTTTGAAATCGGGAATTGAATCGCTCGAACACCGATTCTATTTTTATGAACCGCAAACAAATTGATTCAGTTTGGATGGTTTTTGGTTTGGGCGGTCCGATGATATTGGCGGAGAAATTAAATTCTGCGTGCACATTACACACATACTCCCTTGGGAGAAGCGCACGCCTAACAAAAAAGAGAAAAAAAGAAAAGGCAAAAAAAAAGGGCACAGAACTAGTCATGGCCACGGTTCGGAACTGGCCGGTTCCAGTTCGTGGCCATGTATGAACCGGAACTGGAATCGCCCCTGGCGATTCCGGTTCCGGTTTCGGGTCGATTCCGAGCCGGATCCGGTTCCGAGCCGGTTCCGGTTCCAGTTCATAATTTAAAATTTTAAAAAATAAATTATAAAATAAAAAAATAATGAATTATTCAATATAAATTGTAATCAAAATGTAAATTGTAATCAAATTTGGGGACAAAAAAAGAGAAAGAGGGGGCTTTTAACTTAATAAATTATCATTAAACGCCTTACAATTCGTTACAATGATTTATAAAAAAAAGGAGCACAATATATATGCTATAAAATGACCCCAAAACCTAAGCCTATCTGAACCCCCGCATTCCGTGCGTAGGGTCACATGTCGTCGGATTATACTTCGGTTTCCCTAAACTCATGTGGGCGTGCCCGGTATGATAAATAAGGGTCCCCGAAATATTTTCTAACTCCAACAGTTCTTTTACCTTCAGTCGTCGCTACCCGTTCTGGTAGCGGAAGCGCTATCAGTGGTATCTCCGTCGTTAAAGAATTCGGATTCATTATTCCGATCTATCTCTTGTTGTCGGTATTGAGCCTTCGTCCAATCATCGACACAAGCTTGAGCCTTCACTGATTCTGGAGCTAATCTTGAACGATGTTCGTCCAAAATATTACCTCCGGCACTGAATGCTTGTTCGACCGCAGCTGTGGAACAAGGGGTTGCAAAAATTTGTTTTGCAATAAGAGAAAGGATTGGGTATTAGCTCGCGTGCCTCTTTCATTAATCAAAAATTAAAAAACCTGTACTACCTTCTGATTCAGTAAACTTAAAGGAAACGGTTAGATAAATGTCTAATTCAGAAATATTTCCTATTACTCCTTTTTATTTTTTTTGTCTATATAATAAAAGTTGGTACACTCTACTAATTTTACATGTACTCTCACTTTGTGTCTCGGTAGATTGAGAAGATCCAATATCACCTAAATTATATTTAGTATAAAATTCATTATATAATTCTATTGCTACGTTTTTAACCTTACTTAGTATGGTTATAACATTTACCGTATCATAATGTAAACATTGATAATACATATGCAAATAATTACTTAAACCATCTAATTTGCAACGCGGATAAAAAACACAAACAACGAAATAAATAATGGGAATTTCGCTATAATAATGTAGCCACTTCATTTTCATTGTTACTATAGTATGTTGTAATTCAACATCATTTTCATATTCCTCAAAAACTCCGACAATATTAATACACTCTACTAAAAATAAATGCGTAGTAGGATAATAAACACTGGACAAAGTATAAGTTGCATCATTAAAAACCTTTAAAATATCTAAAATTTTTTTGCAAATACCCCACTCTTGTGGGTATAAATTAATCTGAGATATATTATTAGAAATGAATGCACATACTAAATCTTTATATTCATAAGATTCACTAAGCAAGTGGAAGTAGTAGAATTCCAACGAGTTGGAACATATCTTGGAAATCTTTTTGGCTTTTTGTCATTTTCTCGACAAAATCTAGCCCATTCTTTCATTTTTTGGGGATATTTCTATAAATATTGAATTGCCGTTTTTATTGATTCAAGAAAAATATCAAGAGTTTTCAAACCATCTTGTATACATAAAATTAAAACATGACAAACACATCTAACGTGAAAAAATTTTCCGCCAAAAGCGGGTTTACAAATATTTTCTAAATCGGCAATTGAAGCGGTATTTGCCGCGACATTATCAAAACCAATTAAAAAAATTTTGTTAAGCAAATAATATTCTTCTAAAATTTGTCTAATTATTCTATAAATATTATTTGCCGTATGCTTACCATCAAAAACTCTAAATGCAATAACTCTTTTTTGAATACTTCAATCGTCATCTATCTAATGACATGTTATGCCTATGTAAGAATGAATTTGCCAATGATCACTCCAAATATCACTACCTATATGCACGCATCCATTAAATTGCATAAAAAAGTTTTGTAAATCTTTTTTTCCATTTTTGTAAAGATCTTTAATTACTCGTTTAAGCGAATTTCTAGGAACACGTTTTGCTTGTGGAACACATGCTTTTTGTACAAATTGATTAAAACCAAATCTTTCTCCAAAATTAAATGATAAATGCTCAACAGAAAAAAATTTACCTAATTCTTGCTCATAAGTTTTTTCATTAAAACGAAATAAAGGGGAAGTGTTAGGATTGACGTACTCGGAAATTTGTTGTTGCTTGATATCGATTCCCGCTTGGGTTGGATGTTTGCTCCTAAGATGTCGTTTGAATGCTCTATATCCTTGTCTACCTGTATATTTATATATTTTCCCACAATGTATACAAATTATATCATACATTTTTTTACCAATATCAAACCTTTCCATTTTCGTGAAGTGATCCCAAATGTCATATGTAAGTTTCCGCTCCGCCTCCTTTGTTGTAGATATTTTGGCAGGAGGATGAAGATTTTCTTGCGTCGGGACGCGCTCCACATCGGGGAAAATGTTGATTTCATCATTTTGAAAATCTGCATAATCACGAGAATTAAAAGAATGATGGGATTCCGTCATGATATTCTTACCTTTGCCAGTTGACACTCGACTTCCGCTTGCCATTTTTCGAGTGGATTGAGAGAATTGAGCGAATTGATTGAGATAATTAAGAGAGAATTACGCGGATTGAGAAAATTTGAGAGAAGAGAATTTGAGAGAATTTGAGAGAGCCGAAAGAATTTGAGAGAATTTATAAGAAAAAAAATGAGAAGGAAATTTATGATAAATAAAAAACTAGATAACCGTTGCACTCTTCTTATTTTTTTTTAGTTTTTATTTGTTGCCGTTGCCAAGGCAGCCTTTGCAGGCTGCCTTGGCAATGGGCCGCAGCAGGGCCTGCAAACGTGTAAGACCTACTGCGGGAGGTTTTTTTTTAATTTAAATTTTTAATTTTTTTTTGGAACAGGGCCTGGAACCGTTAGTTCCGGGTCGGTTCCAAAATTTCTGAAATCGGAATCGGGCCCGTAAGTCACGGGCCGGTTCCAATTCTGAATCGCGGGCCCGATCAACGAGCCGGGCCTGACCGGGCCGGTTCCGGGGCCGTAGTGACTACACGGAACACATCAACCGCTGAGCTGAGGTGGTAGATATTTTTACTTAAACTCAATGGCAAATCCACACGTGTCTGCTGACGTGAAATAAAAAGTCAAAAAGAAAACAAACAATCTGCCCGGAGAGATCTGTTCATTATGCTTCCCCTCCGCTGTGCTCGTGGTCGGCTCCGTCGCCGTCGTCGCTCGCAGCCGGGCCCCTTTCAGTCGGCTCGTCCACAGCCCAAGCCACCCCTCCATCGTCACGGCGGCGCGCAGTCGTGCCCCGTGCGGATCTGGTCTCGTCCGTGGCTGGCGAGGCGGCGGCTCGTCCACAGATCAGGCGACCGCGGCTTGTCCATGAGCCGTCAGCGCGAGCTCGAAATCCGGATGGCCAGGGGACTGCGCTCGGTCGTCGGCAGGGCTCCTCTAGACCTGGTCATGACCGGCTCGTCCATCGCGAGGGGCGGCGAGGTCGTGAGATCCCGAAGGCCATAGACAGAGGCTCAAATATCAAGAAGAAAAAACAGAGGAAGTAGTAGAGGTCATGTTCGGGAAAGACGGAGCTCTGACCACAAAGACGACGCCCGAACGCGTTCGACCACGGATGAACGATGCCGACTACGGCCATGGGCGAGCGCCGACGATTTCGGCCGTGGACGGCCAGATCTCAAGGTCCGGGAGAACGACGAGACGGAGAGAGAACAAGAGGAAGCCGGCCGTCCTCGCCCGGACGCGGCGGTGGCGGCCAGCCCGGTCACGGCGCCGGCGGCTCCGCTGGTGGCGAACGGGGGGAGGGAGCGGAGGTCGGGCGGCCGTGGACGAAGGAAGAAGAAGGAGGAGGAGGAGAAGAAGGAGGAGGGAGGAGGGAGACGTCTCAGAGATGGAGATGAAGAGCGAGAAGGTGGTCCACGTGTCGGTACGTTAATTTTTTTTGGGTAAAAACACGTGTCGGTACGTTAATGAACGCGAGCGAAAAGAAAAAAATGAACGCATGCTGATGTCAAGATATGGGACGGAGATTTGGTGGGGGAGACACTACATGATGATGATGGCTCTTTCGTTTCGCTCTCCACGTGCCGACGACGACCGTCTCTAACCTGGTGGCCGAGCCACCCCCCCCCCCCATCCTTTTTTCCTTGGGCCAACCCCGCTCGAGCTCTCTCTCTTGCCTCAGCAAAGGCCGAGACACGAAGCAGCAACAGCACGCACGCTCTCCTCTCTGCTTGAAGCTTCCCGCAACATTCCCACCACGCCCCCGAAACAACCGTGGCCGGTTGTCCCCCGCCGCCGCCTTTTTTCGGCTCGCCACCTCAATCCCCGACGCCGTTGTCGGCCGCCCTTGTCGAGTCGCCGCGTTGCCGCCGCCGTTTGATCGATCGAGGTCGTCCCGTCATGCTTAGCCTTGAACACTCAGGTTCTGGTCCCGTCATGTTTTTGTGAGTTTGCTTCCAGAATTTTTTGTTTATTTGCTCTTGAATTTGACATCTTTCATGCTCGAGAAACTTAAGTTGTAAACTGAAATTTTGCAGTGATTTCTTGACGAGATTGTACGACTTAGGTGGAGTTGTCAGTGTCATGGATCTCAGCAGTCTCTTCATCCTCATGATGCTACATGGCTTAGAATACCCCTACTTCTATGGACAGGTTTGCGCACTATTGCAACCTTCCATCTCCATTGCAAAACACTGGGCAAACTTTTATGAAGTAATCTTGCACTGATTGCGTCTACAATATTACTTGACTATGTATCATTTCTTCAAGCAGTCCTGCATCACATCAATTTTCATGAATATGTGCTATATATCTATATGGAACCTAGCATACTCTAAATTGTTACGGAGGCACAAGGTTTTACAATGATCAAGGGTGTTTAATCGGTGTCTGCTATGAATAGTGTTGATACAATATGTTAACTATTGCTTTTGGCAACTTAGATAATGTCAAGTTCTTTAGGTGGCCGATATGCAAGTTCATGTAGGACTGTGCTTTACTAGAGGAGGTAGAGCTATCCAATGGAGCGATTTGGACCTCTCCTGACATGAAGTTGACATTTCCTGGATGCTTTAGTGGTTTCATTGCTTTCTTATGTTGACCTGCTGATTTTGTCTAGAGATATATGAATGTCTAAGACGATGAACTTGAAAGCAGAGACATTCTATGCGGAATTCATGCTCTTCTAAACCTTTGGATTGCTTTCTGACGCTACACGAATTATTAACTGCAGTTGCTTGCTTCCTGCTTAAAATCATACCTCCTTCTAGCATACTTGGCTGCTGCTTTTGCTAAGAAACTGCGTCGACTAGCACTCTCTGTGCTTCCAGCAGAAGCACTGGTTATTGTTGCTCCTTTCCACAATCTCTTACGACGGCATCCTTCAATCAAATGTTTGGTACACAGGGTACTTACTTGGGCCTTGTGCTTGGCTTTAGTTTTTTTGTTCTTCTTTTAATCCCAGTCCCTTAATACCCGTCTGGATTTATTTTTACTTTTTGCTTAATATAAATCGTGCGGCTCATTCACTTTGCTTTTTTCAAATATAGAACTCCGGAAACCTCCGCAACACTCAAGTGTTGACATCTAGATTCACATATTCGATTCCATTGTTTTTCATTACCTAAATTTTTTTTTCATAATTTTCTGAAATTCGAATATTGATTAAAATTTTGGCGTTTGCTTTCTTTTAACGGTAAATGAACATGTCCTTGTTCTTTGATCCAATACGTGTGCTGTGCATGTAGTCTTGCCATCTTTTTGGTGAATGTGGTTTTACAAGTTCCCTGGGATTTTTATTCTGGAACTCTTTTTACCTCTTTGTACGATTCTTTTATTCCAACCACACTTCGTGGGGAAATAATTACACTGTGGTTTTGTGGGATTCTTAGTGTTAGTTGGAAGATTTTCACTAGATACATTTTGGCTTCCAGGGAAGAAGTAAAAATTTATGATTCGACTGATCAAAGTAGTGACATAGTACTTTCATTACATTCTTAGAAACACTGATGATTCACATACTGTATTAAAATGTAGTAGCCCAGGTTTTTGGTAATGTATAACCTAGCTCAAAAGCTTTTTAATCTATGGATTTCACTTGAAAGAAAATATTCTAATTTATATGAACTTATGGCATGCTCACTGTAATTGAAAGAGAATGTTGTGTGCCTCTCAGCTAGCATGCTTTGGCAATTTGTGCATTTCAATTATTGATGTGGTGGTTGTTAGTATATAGGAAGAAAGTAACGACTTATTGAGGATGTTGTTGTCTAGGTGACAGCAGGGTGCAGTTGGAATGGTATTCCATGCTCTTTGAGCACCCAAAGGATCTGGAAAAAGCTTTCATGTTTGTTAAATATACCCAAACGTGATCTGTGGTGTTTTACTGCATTGAAAGTATATGTGGGATCCATGCTTTGGCCGTTTGTAGGCTGTCTTTTGCAAATCTGCTGTTTTTTTTTATTGGCATTTCAGGCATCTCCTTCATGATTCTGATTACTTTCCTTGTTTTCACCATCGACGGATATACTTCCTCTAAATAATTGACTTATAGACATTTTGTACTCTCTAGTGAGGAAGGATGGATTGTATGGTTTTATTTGTCTGAGCTGAATCTTTAGAAGCAGACTTACCTTTAATTTTGGTGAAATGGTAGCTCTGTTAGTTTGGGTGACATACTGATTTATAAGAAAGAATGAGTTGTAGGGCTGGAAGTTAATATCTTTTGTGAGCTTTTACCAGGACTCTTTGAAGTACGTTTTACCTTTAATTTTAGTGAAATGATGCTTCTGTTCCACTGGTTGCCCTCTATATCTCTCACACACATTTGTGGAGATGTGCAGGAAGATGGTGAATCCAAGGCCAAGGATGATCTGAAAATGGAAGAGCAGATTGTTGGCAATAAAAATGACTCAACTGGCACAGATTTGCCTAAGAAACCCGGTTTTGATCATTTCCGTGATGCTAGTGGAAGGTCCAAGTCATTAAAACCAGAAGTTGACCTCCAAGCGAAAAACATGAATCTTCTGTATATGTTACTGGTTAATCTACTGCCCTTTAATATATTTCTGATGTGCCTCTTCAACTTTTCCTTTTGAATATTCACAGTGATTTGTATGCTTGTGTTCTACTTATATACACTGGGTATTTGCTTTTCTGTTTAATATCTCTATAGGTACTGTCTGCCACCAAAATAGCTAAGAAGATAAAATTGAAGTTCACTAAAGCGTGGATTTCATTTTTGAGGTTGCCACTTCCACTCAATGTATATAAGGAGGTGTGTCCAGGAACTTATCATTCATAATCATGCGAATGAAAGAGCCCTGTCCACTGGTTCATTGTGTTTATGCGATGGTTTGATCATGCAAATGGAGCATAAGATGTTGGATTGCTCTTTGCATCTTGGTACATCAACATTTCGAACAAGTTTTGAATGCCGGTTGACTGGTGCAACTAGTATGAAAGAGCCTTTGCCATTAAATATTTGAGTATTCTTCATTGCTTGGTTGTTTGCCTTGTAAAAATATGGAAAAATCTTGTCTTTTATGAGTGATTATCTACTTTCGCTAACGAACCTTATATTATGGTTGACAATGAATAGTAGTTTGGTAAAATGTTCCATAATGTTTTAGTAAGACCTCTTGTTTGGGTTGCTGGAATTACCAGCAAAAACCTTGTTTCCTTCATCATCTCTAGTATTGGCATTAATTAATCTATCACCCGTGGTCACATTTTCTTTTCTATGGTTTCACTGATGGATGGCGTGTTGTATTGACTGTGCTTCCAAAGTTCTATTATAAACTAAGTGACATGCCTAGCCTTGGACACTCAGGTTCTGGTCTCTCTCCATCAGGCGGTTATTGCTCATCTGTCTAATCCTGTCATGTTTTTGTGAGTTTGCTTCCAGAATTTTTTGGTTATTTGCTCTTGAATTTGACATCTTTCAAGCTCGAGAAAATTAAGTTGTAAACTGAAATCTTGCAGTGATTTCTTGACAAGATCGTACGATATTGGTGTTGTCAGTGTCATGGCTCTGAGCAGTCTCTTTACCCTCATGGCGTTACATGGCTTAGAATACTCTTACTTCTATGAAAAGGTTTGGACACTATTGCAACCTTCCATCTTCATTGCAAACCACAGGGTGAAAGTTTATGAAGTGATCTTGCACTGATCATGTCTATTATTTTACTTGACTTTGTATCATTTCTCCAAGCAGTCCTGCATCACATCAATTTTCATGAATATGTGTTATATGTATATATGGAACCTGGCACAGTCTATGTTGTTATGGAGGCTTGAGGTTTAGGAATGATCAAGGGTGTTTAATTGGTGTTTGCTTTGAACAATGTTGATGCAATTTGTGAACCATTGCTGTTGGCACCTTAGATGATGTCTAGCTCTTTAGATGGCTGATATGGAAGTTCATGTAGGACTGTGCTTTAGTAGAGGCAATAGAGCTATATAATGGAGCGATTTGGACCTTTCCTCACATGGAGCTGACACTTTTTGGATGCTTTAGTTGTTTCATTACTTTCTTATGTTGACCTGCTGATTTTGTCAAGAGATATATGAATGTCTAAGACAATGAACTTGAAAGTAGAGATATTCTATGTGGCATTCATGCTCTTCTGAACCTTTGGATTGCTTTCTGATGCTGCGCTAATTATTAACTGCAGCTTCTTGGTTCCTCCTTTAAATCACCCTTCCTTCCAGCATACTTGGCTGCTGTTTTTGCTGAGAAACTGAGTCAACTAGCACTCTCTGTGCTTCCAGCAGGGGCACTGGTTATTGTTTCTCCTATCCACAATCTCTTACGATGGCATTCTTCAATCAACTTTTTGGTGCACAGGGTACTTATTTAGGCTTTGCGCTTGGCTTTAGTTTTTTGTTCTTCCTTTAATTCCAGTCCCTTAATACTAGTCTGGATTTATTTTTACTTTTTACTTAATATAATAAATCTTGCGGCTCATGCACTTTGCTTTTTTTCAAATATATAACTTCGGAAACCTCCTCAATACTCAAGTGTTGACACGTAGATTTAAATACTAAATTCCATTATTTTTCATTAGCTAAATTTTTTTCATTATTTTCTGAAATTCGAATAATTTTTTAAATTTTGGCGTTTGCTTTCTTTTAAATGCAAACAAACATGCCTTTATTCTTTGGTCCAATATGTGTGCTATGCATATAATCTCACCATCTTTGTGGTAAATGTGGTTTTACAAGTTCCCTGGGATGTTTATTCTGGAACTCCTTTTACCTCTATCCACTTAGTGGGGAAATGGTTACAATGTGGTTTTGTAAGATTCTTAGTGTCAGTTGGAAGATTTTCTCTTGATGCATTTTAACTTCCATGGAAGATGTAGAAATTTACGATTTGACTGATCAAAGTAGCAACATAGTAGTATCATTACATTTATTTGAAACACTGATGATTCACATACAGTTTTGAAATGAAGTAGCCCAGGTTTTGGGTATTGTATTCCCTAACTCAAAAGCTTTTTAATCTATGGATTTCACTTGAAAGAAAATATTCTGATTTATATCAACTTACATGATACTCACTGTAATTGAAAGAGAATGTTGTGTCTCTCAACTCGCATGCTTTGGCAGTTTGTGCATTTCAAATGTTGACGTGGTTGTTGTTTGTATATAGGAAGAAAGTAATGACTTATTCAGGATGTTGGTGTCTAGGTAATGGCATGATGTGGGGTACAGTTGGAATGGTAATGCGTGCCCTTTGCGCACCCAAAGGAGTTGGAAAAAGCTTTCATGCTTGTTAAATATTCCCAAATGTGATTTGTGGTGTTTACTGCATTGAAAGCTGATATATGTGGGACCCATGCTTTGGCAGTTTGTAGGCTTTCTTTTTGCAATTCTGCAGTTTTTTTTTTTGGCATTTAAGGCATCTCCTTCATGATGCTTATTACTTCCCTCGTGTTCACCATCAATTAATTTGGATATACTTCATCTAAAGAACTGACTTGTAGACAATTGATACTGTCTAGTGAGGAAGGATGGCTTGTATGGTTGGAGCTTAATATATTTGTCTGAGCTGAATCTTTAGAAGCAGATTTACCTTTAATTTTGGTGAAATCGTAGCTCTGTTAGTTTGGGTGACATACTGATGTATAAGAAAGGTTGGAAGTTAATCTTTTTTGTGAGCTTCTACCAGGACTCTTTGAAGTACGTTTACCTTAAATTTTAGTGAAATGATGCTTCTCTTCCACTGGTTGCCCTCTGTATCTCACACACACATTTGTGGATATGTGCAGAAAGATGGTGAATCTAAGACCAAGGATGATCTGAAAATGGAAGAGCAGATTGTTGGCAATAGAAATGACTCAACTGGCATGGATTTGTCTAAGAAACCCAGTTTTGTTCATTTATGTGATGCTAGTGGAATGTCCAAGTCATTAAAACCAGAAGTTGACCTAAAAGTGAAAAGCATGAATTGTCTGTATATATTACTGGTTAATCTACTGCCCTTTATTATTTTCCTGATGTTCCTCTTCAACTTTTCCTTTTGAATATTCCAAGTGATGTGTCTACTTGCATTCTACATATACTAACTGGGTACTTGCTTTTCTGTTTAATATCTCTACAGGTACTGTCCGCCACCAAAATAGCTAAGAAGATAGAATTTAAGTGTACTAAAGCGTGGATTTCATTTTTGAGGCTGCCACTTCCACTCGATGTATATAAGGAGGTAGGTCCAGGAACTTATCATTCATAATCACGTGCACGAAAGTGTACAGAGCATGACTTTGAGTGGTGTCCCTGGAAGCCCTGTCCACTGGTTCATTGTGTTTTATGTGATGGTTTGACCATGCAAATCGAGTATGAGATGTTGGATTTATCTTTGCATCTCGGTACATCAACATTTTCGAATAAGTTTCGAGTGCCTGTTGACTGGTGCAACTAGTATGAAAGAGCCTTTGCCATGGAATATTTGAGTATTCTTCATTGCTTGGTCGTTTGCCATGTAAAAATATGGAAAATCTCGTCTTTTTTGAGTGATTATCTACTTAGGCTCACGAACCTTATATTATGGTCGGCATTTAATAGTAGTTTGGTAAAATGTTCCATAATGTTTTAGCTCTTGTTTGGGTTGCTGGAATTAGTGGCAAAAGCCTTGTTTCCTTCATCATCTCTAGTGTCGGCATTAGCTATATCTATCGCCCATGGTCATTTTTCTTTTCCAATGTTTCACTGATGGATGGGGTGTCGTATCGACCGTGCTTGCAAAGTTCTATTATAAACTACATGACTTGCCTAGCTTTGGACACTCAGGTTCTGGTCTCTCTCCATCAGGCAGTTATTCCTCACCTGCCTAATCCCATCATGTTATGGTGAGTTTGCTTCCACAATTTTTCATTTATTTGCTGTTGAATTTGACATCTTTCATGCTCGAGAAACTTAAGCTGTAAACTGAAATTTTGCAGTAATTTCTTGACGAGATCGTACAGCATTGGTGGAGTTGTCAGTGTCATGGCTCTCAGCAGTCTCTTCATCCTCTTGAAGCAATATGGCTTAGAATACACCTACTTCTATGAAAAGCTTTCCGCACTATTGCAACCTTCCGTCTTCATTGCCAAACACAGGGCCAAATTTTATGAAGTAATCTTGCATTGATCACGTCTCCTATATTACCTGACTTTGTATCATTTCTTCAAGCAGTCCTGCATCACATCAATTTTCATGAATATGTGATATATGTCTGCATGGAACCTGGCATACTCGAAATTGTTATGGTGGCATGAGGTTTAGCAATGATCAAGGGTGTTTGATTGATGTTTGCTATGAAGAATGTTGATGCGATATGTGAACCATTGCTTTTGGCAACTTCAGATAATGTCAATTCTTTTGATGGCTGATATGCTAGTTCATGTAGGACTGTGCTTTAGTAGAGACCGTAGAGCTATACAATGGAGCAATTTGGACCTTCCTGACATGAAGCTGACATTTTCTGTATGCTTTAGTGGTTTCATTGCTTTCTTATGTTGACCTGCTGATTTTGTCCAGAGATATATGAATGTCTAAAACGATGAACTTGAAAGTAGAGACATTCTATGTGGCACTCATGCTCTACTGAACCTTTGGATTGCTTTCTGACGCTACGCTAATTATTAACTGCAGCTGCTTGTTTCCTGCTTAAAACCACCCCTCCATCCAGCATACTTGGCTGCTGCTTTTGCTAAGAAACTGAGTCGACTAGCACTCTCCGTGCTTCGAGCAGGGGCACTGGTTATTGTTTCACCTATTCACATTCTCTTTCGACGACATCCTTCAATCAACTGTTTGGTGCACAGGGTACGTACTTGGGCTTTGCATTTGGCTTTAGTTTTTTGTTCTACTTTTAATTCCAATCCCTTAATACCCATCTGGATTTATTTTTACTTTTTGCTTAATATAAATTTTGCGGCTCATTCACATTGCATTTTTTCAAATATAGAACTCTGGAAACCTCCACAATACTCATGTGTTGACGCGTGTCACTTATTATAATCTGTAATTTTTCGTTTGCTAAACTCTTTTTATAATTTTCTGAAATTCGAATAATGTTTAAAATTTTGGCATTTGCATTAATGCAAACGAACGTGCTCTTATTCTTTGATCTAATATGTGTGCTATGCATACAATCTCACCACGTGTGCTATGCATACAATCTCACCATCTTTGTGGTGACTGGTGAATGCGGTTTTACAAGTTCCCTGGGATGTTTATTCTGGAACTCTTTTTACCTCCTCCTAGGATTCTTTTATTCCAACCGCACTTAGCAGGGAAATGGCTTCACCATAGACGGATATACTTCCTCTACATAATTGACTTATAGAATTTTGTACTGTCTAGAGAGGAAGGATGGATTTTAGGGTTGCTGCTTAATATTTTGTTTGAGCTGCATCTTTAGAAGCAGGTTTACCTTTAATTTTGGTGAAATGTTGGCTCTGTTAGTTTGGGTAACACGCCCAAATGTATAAGAAAGGACGTAAAATTTAGGGAAAATGATACAAATAGTTCTTAAATTTTGTCCTAATGTGCAATATGGTCCCTGAACTTTTAATTTGTTCGATATGATCTTTGAAGTTTATCTCAATGTGCAATGTGATTTCTGGATTTCCAATACATGTTCAATTTAATCATTTTACTTTATGAAAATATTCAATATTGTCCCTAAACTTTAATTAATGAAATGACAATATTGAACATTTTTATATAGTTTATAGACTTAAATTGAATATATACTAAAAGTTCAGGGACTACATTGAACAAATTATATGTTCAGGGACCATATTGCATATTAGGGTAGAGACCACATTGAACAATTTATCCCTAAAATTTACATAAGGTGGGGTTGCCGATTGAGGCTTGTGCCACTCTTTTTCGTTTCAGGTACGTGTGTTATTCTTTATTAAAAAAAAGGCTTTATCTTGAAACAGGAGTCCAGTAAAAGAATGTCAACCAGGAGTCTGTTTTATTTCCATCGAGGCCACCTCCTCCTCCTCCTTGCCTTCTTTCTGTCGGACACCGTCATCATGGCCCTCGGTGACAAAGGCAAAGCTTCTTATTATACACCTCCTTATGAACGTAAGTACGAACCCCACTCCCCCAACACCAACCACACCCCCCCCCCCCCCCAAAAAAAAAGAAGAAAAATAGAAGAGAAAAGTCTCCATTTTTAAATTAAAAAAGAAAACTTGCTATGTTAACTTTCCTTTTTCTTACCATTGATTTAGGGACGGATTGCTACGGTGTGGGCTCATCCCAGTTCCCTGAGAACAAGCTGTTCGCTGCTGTGGGTGACAAACTGTGGGACCTTGGGGCAGCATGTGGCAGGGAGTACGAGGTGCGGTGCATCAGCGAGGCGCAGTCTGGCCCTGGGTCCTGCAAACCTGGCGCCGGCACTATCCGGGTCAAGATCGTCGACTCCGCCACTGCCACTGGCCCCAAGCAGTCCGTCACCGGTGCTGATTTGGTCCTGTCTCAGACTGCTTTTGAAGCCATTGCCAATCCGTCGATGGCTTCGATCAATGTCGAGTTTACGGAGTAAGGAAATCCATTTCTTCTGCTTTTCATTTAGAATCCCAATTCAATTGAATTTTCCCGATGTAACAGCAGTGATAAGCGGGACCCCTGACTCTGATAGTAGTACAAATTGTAAAATTATCTTGTGTGTGAAACGTGCAGGGTCTGATCTTCGGTGATGGTTCGAGGCTGGAAACAGAAAGGCAAAAGGAATGCGGAAATTTAGACGTGTTTGAATCAAGTGAAAACTTCGAGTAAGGCCACGAAATGTGACTATTTTCTCAAAAAAGGGTCCCAAGGGAACATTATTTCAAATAAGATTTTGAAGTGATAAACAAAGTCTCAAATAAGGTGTTTAGTGAGCAAATGCATCTCACATGCATTTTTCAAGTTATGCTTAAGGGCATTTTTGTCCGAACCTATTTTTTCTTTCTGTCATTGCTTTTTCTTTCTTCTTTCTCAATTCTTCTTCTTTCTTCTTCCTAAGCCGACTCTCCAGTTCATCTTCGTCTTTCATCTCTCCTTGTCTTCTCCCTTAGCATGCTGAACGAAACCCCTTCTTCACTTCGAACAAAAGCACAAAGCAAAGCAAAAGCAACATCTGGGTTGATTCAGATCGACTGGTAAAAAGAGTCTCGACTGAGCCAGGAGAAGCAAAATTTATCAATGAGTCAAAGATGACCATGTCCCTGCGTGCTTACGACCAAAGATCCATCTGAACCAGCAAAAGCAAAAATTGAAATTTCCAACCATTTCAAGTCAAAAATGGGTTGGGATGGAGACGGAAACTTACGTACGTTTGTGCTTATGATAAAAAAAATTGAACTTATGGACCTAAAATTCGCTGAAAATTGAAGAGGTGAAGGAGAATTGTTTGTTTATATAATGTGGGATGTTTGCGGGAGGTGGGAAGATTCTGTAGAAAGATGTTTACGGCCTCTAATCAACGGGGATTGCTGTTGCTTACGGATGAGTCCTTGTCGCCTTCCTTGGCTCTCCCCGCCTAAAGCATCGACAGCTTGCCGCAGCTCCAGCACATCCTCCGCGGAAACGGAGCCGGAGGTGATGGTGACTGACTCATGGGGTTTTACCGGCAAATTTAGTTGGTGTGATTTTTCATTTTTCTCTCTTTTTAGGAAAAAGTTAAGCATCAGGTGAAAGCAGGAAGAAGATGAACCGAAGAGATGGAAGAACGAAGATGATGGATAGAGAAAAGAAAAACAGTGAAAACAAAGCATGTGGACGAAAATGTCCCCATCATGTGGCATATGAGATGCACGCGCTTCGCGAGAGAGACCATATTGTCACTTGAAGCCCTTGTTTGAGACTGTGCTGATCATTTCAGGTCCTCAATTCGATTACTCAAAGTCATCATATTCTTAGCATTTTCAATTCACCGACAATCTATGAGTATTCTTCATCGATATGGGAGTACCTTGATTTCCTTGTTAGGCTATTATAATGGATCTGAATTGCACCCTCTTGCTCTTCATCAAGAGTTGAACTTTCGAGCCGTTTTGCAGCATCTTTTATATGCTTTTGGCTTTATCCTTTTGGTGTAAAATGTAAGCTGTCAAGATGTGGGCATAAAACAGGGTCTTTTTAGTTCTTAAAATCTCATGGTTTATATAAGTGGAGTCTAGCTAAGCATTCAAAAGGTTTAGAATGAAAATGTGAATGCGATTCCTATTCATCCTATGGTTTTTAAATAAAATGTTACACGTGATATTGTCACGACCTTCCCAGAAGTGAAATATCAAAGGGAAAACTAATGGGTTACTATATCCAAAGACTTAACACGGATTTTTCTAGGCCCATACCAAGCCTAACTTTTGGATTTTAATGTGATCAATTTAAACAATCAATTCAATTCATTCAAGAATCATCATTAATTTATTAAGGATCGATTAGAAACCTAAGTAAACCACTTTACTTATATGAATAAGAGATTCATGGAGACGGTGACTAAGTTATATTAGATTAATCTTACATCCTTTCGGTAGCTTTTCTCCTATTTTTTAAAAATATTTAACAAGTAGATTACTAGTGGATTCCGGCCGGTGTTGAGGCTATTAGTGTGTAGAATGGACGTAAGTTTAGTTATAAGTCAAACCACTATATATCCTTGTCTGCTATCTTATATATTTGTTCCATATTATAAATATTATTTGATAGGGACACCCAAACGTCTAGTATTATCAATTTGTTTTTGCAATTGTCAAAGTATATCTTGCTATCTTTCGCAAAAAATTGTTGAAGTTTTCAATCGACATATTCACCTTCTCTTGGTTGTCTTGTTAGCCTTAACAATTGGTAACAGAGCTGCGTAACTTGTTATTTAAAGAGTTTTATTTCTAAGCATAAAGATCTTGGCCTATGGCTAATATTATTAGTGTTGGTGCTATTGAAGGACAAGAACCCGGCAAAACCAACATACTTTGATGGTACTAACCATGGTTATTGGAAACAGAGAATGGATGCATATCTTCAAACAATAGTTTCTCATGTGGGATGTGATAGAGAATGGACCAGAAGTTCCTCATACTGTGAGAGCACCTGCTCAACTAGTTGGAAATGATGCTTCACTAGCAGCACATGCTGTTACTAAATGCTAAAGCTCTTCATCTTTTATATTGATGCATTATCTACATATGAGTTTAATTGAATTTTTTTGTGTACTACAGCTAAAGAAATCTGGAATAGACTCCTAGTTACTTTTGAAGGTACTGACCAAATGAGAGAAACCAAGATGAACATCCTTCTCGGAAATTATGGGATGTTCAAGAAGAAATCCAAAGAGACGATCAGTCAAATGTTTACAAGATCCACCAAAATTGTGAATGGCCTTGACAACCAAGGAAAGGTGATCATGGCGCTGAGAAAGTGAACAAAATCCTAGGAACGGGAGTCACATTAAGACTTCAGTCTGTGAGAGCATGAGAATCCGGGCTGTATCAATGGATGAGTTGATAGTGACTCTAATGTCTCACGAAGTTAAACATCTAAGTGAGGAAAGTAACAAAAAGGTAAGAGGTCTATTACTCTTAAAGCTAACTGTGATGATGCAGGAAATCAAACTTCATCCGAAAATGATGATGATGTTCAAAAGCGTCACGAGAAAAGGAAGGAATTTCAAAGGCAAAAGGCCAATGAAATCTTCTAAAGAAAAGAAGTTCTCCGGGAATGAAGATGTAAGGAAAGGTAAGGACATAGCTTGTTATGGATGTGGGAATCCCAGTCATATCAAACCTAATTGTCCTCTGCTCAAGAATAAAAAAGGGTAAATTCGAAAAGAAGAAGAGAACCCCAAAAGCAGAAAAATCTAGAATGACACCGATCGAGAATCAAGTGATGATGATGCGGAGCAAGCCAACCTGTTTCTGATGGTTGACTCAGAAATCAAAGAAGGGGAAGAAGAGGATACTTCTGACAAGAGTTTTTGAAAGAAATTTTTTAAGAGCATAAAAAGGCTTGAAAAGGGATTTCTAATTTGAAAAAGGAATTTTCAACGCTAACAAGTCAAGATGTTTTGCAAAATGAGTAACTCAAACAACTGTGAAAGGAACTTGCTATCGTCAAGGGTGAGCACGAGCTTTCTCATAAGGAGAGTGCTTCTGTTAAAGAGGAGAATTAAAAAATCAGCAAAAAGTTTTACTTTAGATAAAAAAAACTCTTGAGCACATTTTGTCAAATCCAAATTCTGCATTACAAATAATCTAATTGGGGACAAGAAATGGGAGGTGAAGAGAAAAATCCTTTTCCTAAAGCTAAGGATAGAATAAAGTCAAAACCCCTAGCTTATTTTTATAACAATCATTCTCAAAATCCGTTTATGAAACCTATCGCAGCACATTTTTTTGATTGCTCAAACTGTAATGAGTCTGGTCATTTCAAGTAAGAATGTCTCGAGGAGCTGAAGAAGGTAAAGACGATAAATTCGAAGTTTCACGCAACAACTGCCTTTGACTGAAAAGGACCCAAATTTATCAAGGTACCAAAGAAAAGAAAAATTCTTTTTCTTGCGAGTTATAAAGGGGAAGAATAAGTGGTATTTTGACATCAGTTGCTCACGGCACCTGACCGGTGATCCTACCTAGTTCATGAGTCTTGTCAAAGTCCATGGTGGATTCGTCAAATTTAAAGGGAATGATTAGAGGCAGAATTGGTGATCGAGGGGAAACTTGATCATCGAGGATGTGTCTCTAGTCAAGGGACTCAATCACAACTTGATTAGAATCGGCCAACTGTGTGATAAAGGCTTTAGAATAAGTGTTGAGGAAGGTAAATATGTTGGAGTAAGTAAAGATAAATGGGATAAGTACATCAGAAGTCCTAAAATTTATTACAAAATGTACAATTGAGTACTAAAACTTATAAAAAGTACAATAAAGTAATAAAACTTATCAAATTTGTGCAATCGAATCCTTCAATTAACTATGTTCAATTTGGCTAGCAGAAAATGCTGACGTGGCTTTTTTTTTTTCCTCTTATGTGACCTTGACGTAGCTAAAATATGATGGATAAGGTAATACATGTTGTTTTGGACCATATATGATTTGTCAATCTAAATATTATTTAAATTAGATTAAAAATAAATAAAAAAAAGAGAGAAAGGAAGGCAAAACGGCGATGACCCGTAGGGCCCTTACTGCCACTGCCCCACCATCATTAGCCAGCCATCCCCCACCATCATTAGCCCTTCCTGGCAATGGTGGGGCAGCGAGTGACAAGCCATTTTTTTTTTTGGTAAAGTTAGCTTATTTTTATTATAAATTTAAATAAAAATCATATTAAAAAATCAAATTTGGACTAAAATAACGATGTTCTAATCACGTCAACGTCATGTAGGAGATAAATAATAAAAAAAGCATGTTAGCATTTTCTGTTAGACAAGTTGGACGGAGTTAACATAAGAACTTGATCGCACAAATTTGACAAGTTTTAAGACTTGATTGCACTTTTTTTTTTGTAAGTTTTAGGACTTAAATGTACTTTCATGACAAATTTTAAGACTTCATATGCACTTATCTCAAGATATATCTCAAACATTTACTAGAAAAAGATATGGTTATATCTATCTCCTTGATCTTGACTCTCATAATGCTTAATATCTTGTATCTATCAAAGATGAAAATGAGTTATAGCATAGGAAGCATGGTCATATTAGCATGAAACGGATTTCCAAGCTCTTGGCGAAGGACCTAGTGCGTGGATTACCTATAATTGAATATGAAAATCTAAATTGTGCAATGCATGTTCTTGGGTAAGCAAGTCAAGAGCTCATTCGAGTCTACAAATTATGTTACTACTAACCGGGTCTTGTAGCTATTATAGATGGATCTATTTGGACCAAATAAGAAACACTAGCCTTGGTGGTAAAGGTACTGTTTGGCGATCATGGGTGAGTATTCAAGGGTATAACTGGGTAATGTTCTTAGCTCACAAGGATGAAGCAGCTCATTCCATCTGAATTTTGTGATAAAATGATTTTGAACACAATTTCTCCTCCTTACTCTTACTAAACAAAGTTGTAGAGAGAAAGAATCAATCTCTACAAGACAAGGCCAGGATTATGCCGATAGATGATAGAGAGTTGTGATCCTACTTACTTTTGAGCTGAAGTTGTTTTTGAACCTACAAAACCCGAAATTTATTGAAATCGTGAAGAGTATGCTTAAAAACCTAATCATGCATAAACTAAGTCATTAAGTATGAAACAAGAATAGACTAAGATTTTACATGATTAATAAAGATGCAGTCTAATACCTATATGCAACTATAATTATTCAATGACTCAAATTATGCAAAAAGTATCGAGAACAATTAAGAACATGCAATGACTAAAAAATTTTCACGATGCATCAAGATATCTCATCATGAAATTTATCAATGACGTGCAATATTTTTCAAGAATCATCACTATACATCAAGAGTATACAATATTCATCAATTACTATATGTAACACATGAACAATATGATTTGAGTGTCCAATCTTTTGACTTAAAAGTCCGATGCCCAAATGTATGATGGAATGCACAATGCAAAGTTAACTAATGGAATTAAACTAACCTATGGTATGAAACTACATATTATGAGACATGTTGTGATATATATCAAAACCAAAGCATTATTCACAAATTCCACCAACCCTACCTTTGTTAGGACTTCACTAAGGACACCAAGGACACCAAGATAACTTTACAAGGAGGAGGCAACTGTAAGCAGGTACGGTGATGGACAAAGGCTGCCGGTGATGTGGTATAAGGCCGCTGGTGTCAACCACAAGGAGGGTTGACAATGAGGGCCCTGAAGGATGCCAGTGAGATGCTGCTTGACGCTGGAGAGAGCTGCTGGATGCCTAAGGGGACCGCCGGACAGCCACTCTGAGGAGGTTGAGGCGGTGACTGGCGATGGAAACCTGCTAGAATACGCCTTGGACAGTGGAAGAGATGCGATGGAGGATGCCTTGGACAATGGAGACCGCTGGGCAGGGACCTTGGGCCGAGAGGATGGCGAGAGAGAGAGAGAGAGAGAGAGAGAGAGAGAGAGCTTCATAAGTTGGGAGGTCTTGAATGAGTTGTGTTGTGTCGAATTAAGCGATAAGCCTTCGATGAGATAACAATTGTTGACACTAGTTGAAGCTTATCAAGAGAGTTGAGCACCAACTACACCCTCCCTAGTGGCCGGCCATGGAAACTTCCAAACCTACAGGTGCATGTCCGTGGTAACATCGTGGAGAAGCCATGTGACAGTCATGTTACCGAGGACGTGCGCGGCATGTGATCAAGTCATATGAGAGACACATGACCATTCACAATAGGGGCCTATTCCAGTGTGCGATAGTCCATGGAAATGTGATGGGAGGGCCATGTGATTGGCACATGGTCGAGGCATGTGAGAGGCATGTGCATGTGTCAAGTGAGGTGCATGTGAGGCGTCCAAGAGGGAGACATGGCCGTGACTTTGAGTGCCACGTGAATGGTTGGGATCGTGCCATGTGGCGCCACATCATGCTACCTTATTCGCTTTGTCCAAATTTTACCCAATTCCCAGAAGTTTCGAATTATCACTTGAGCTACTATCCTTGAATGTGGAATACCCACATCCTTGCGAAGCACGATCCATAGCTCATCGAACTATTTTCGAGGTCCAACATGTTGAGGATTTGATTCTAGGCCCACCTTACCTTTCGGGTCCAAGTTTTAGCTTGACGAAAGTTAGAATTTTAAGTTCGAAGCTCATCTCCTAAGCCCCAAGAATGTTGGAATGTCTCATTTGAGCTTCTATCTTCATTTTGATCTTGAATTTTCCACTTCATCTCTAGCTCCTTGTAACACGTGAATAGGTCGTAAAAAATGGGTCACAAACTCATATCTTAACTCAAATTTATAGAAGTGGGTCATAAATTGGTCAGCATAAACTTAAAATATGGGTCAAAATGGATTCTAAAGAAAAGGCTAGAAAAAAATGGAAATGGTTAATATCACAAAAAATCCCAAACTGGTAAATTATTCAAAATTAAATTTTTTGATCATAAAAAACCTAAAATTGGTACACTTATGATAAATTTACCTAAAACTAATTTTTTGACCGTAAAAAACCCTAAACCGGTATATTTGTGACAAATTTATCTTCCGTTAAATTGAATTAATATCACGAAAAATCACAAACTAATACACACGTGACAAACATATGGTAAAACCCCAAACTGGTACACTCGTCAACTGTCACGTGTCATCAAATGCAGAAATTTAATTGTAAAATTTAATGGTAACTAACGGAGAGTAAAATTGTCATAGATGTACCTATTTTGGATTTTTTGTGATAAAAAAATTAGTTTTGGGTAAATTTATTATATGTGTACCGGTTTAAGATTTTTCGTGATATTAATCCAAATGGAAATGGGTCGAGCAACAAACCCACTTTCAACCCAAACCGAGGAATAAGTTTGACTCCCTCCTCTCTTCTCTCTCCCTCTCTAGATGACAACGCTCCTCACCTCTCTCTCCCTCAAATCTCGCCGCCCCCTTCTTCGCTTATTCCCTCCCTCCACCTCGAATCATCTCTCGATTCCACTCGCCGCTTGTTCTTGATCAGATGCTGTCATGGCAACCGCCACGAGACTTGATCTAATTGCAAGAGAAAGCTCAAAAGAAAAGATAGATAGAGAACGATCCATCGTTTGGGTGATTGGACGGATTTGCACCGATAGCCAAGTCATTCGGATTCGTGGAACCATTCCCGGTTAATCTTTGCGACTTCATCTTTGTTTCTACTTTTCAAGTTCTTCCCCGTGGGCCATCGCACAACCACGAGTGACTGCTGCCATGCCGTCCATTTCAGAGTTTGATCAACTCAGAAAAACTCAGCAGTCCAACTACCTGAAATTCGAGCAAACAAGACCAAGCCTCCATGGAATGGTGAGGAGAGCTAATCTCCAAGCTCAGGCTATATGACAATGAACTCCCACCTCCCCCATCGCCCACCGCTTGGGTATGCAAGCCCACCTCCACTCTACAGCAGTCGCTGACCAAATCGATCTCAATCTGATGTCGAGCGAGCCTAAGATATGAGATCTAGGGATAAGGGGACCCTGTTGGGGCTAACAATGCAATCTAGAGGAGGTTGAATATGTTGCTTTATAGGTTTTTCGAACTTTTGTGGAAAACAACAGGGGCTAAGTAAATATTGAGTTCAACCAAATGTGTGTAAAATGGTGACCTAATTGTGTGCTAAAGAAGATAAACAGGAAGATAAACATCAGCACACAAAGATATATAGTGGTTCAGCTTTATCCCAAGCCTACGTCCACTCTCACTACTAACAGCTACAAGTTGGGCTGAAATACACATTAATCAGCTGAACAAGTTACACTTAGCAAACACTAAATCAATCATATGATAGATCACACTATCAGGAATTAGGTGTTGCTATCACTTGGTATACTTGACCTTTCATCTCAATTACAAGGGAGCAAGAGTTATAGACAAACAAGAGCTTTTTCCTATGAGCACAACAAGTAGCAAATTTTTGGGTTTCGTATAAGTGCATATTTCTCTCTTTTTCTCTAACTTGTTGGCTTTAAAGATCTTCTCTTTTATAGGAATAATTAATGTGACCATTGAAGATGTCTTGGAGAAGCAGAGTAGCTGTTAGAGTCCGTTGGTGTTGCTATTCGAGAAACTAGCTGCTTATACAGCCTTTTCCCGAATATTTGCAAACTTCCTGAAATAGCATCTGCTATTATTCTGTAGCTACGGCTCTGACATACTATCAAACGGCTTGTTCTCTTCTCTTATTTTTTGAATCTTCTACTATGTATGTCTAGTCGCCAACGACTATAATAGTGAGACAACAGTCATACTCAATGATCCGTTAACCTAACATCACCAATGACTTGATCTTTTATAGCATTAATGAAATATCGTCATTTAGCTGATTTTTTTAAGTCTGATGGTTCTGTTTATATAAAACTTGCAAGGACAATTTGAGAATTCCTTTTCAGTGGATTTATACATAAATATCACTTGGTCCTTTATCTGCACTAAACAATGTAGATATTAAAACAAAGATAATTTGGGTATCATCAAAATTCATTTAGAGATGTTTCTCCAATACTTCAATCGACTCTAGAGGGCTATAAGGAACCTTTAAAGTCGATCGATGAGATGGTCTTGATATGATGATCTTCTCAGGAGATGTGTTGTCAAAAGCTCGTCACCCTATCTAGTACGAACAATGTCCTTGATATTAGCACAGGGCTTTGGATTGCATAATTAACATAATAATTAAATTTTCTACTAGGCTCGCCCAATGTACCGATGGTAGAATCTCCTTATTCACACCTTTACTTAAATAACTTCTTCTTTGTAGTTGTCCCTCAGACAAGTTAACTCGATCAAACACTTTAGGGCGATCCATTTGGTCAATGAAGTTGATATGATTAATGTAATTTGGATGATAATTAGTTCCCTGACCTTATCCTTGATGCCATTGTCCTTTCATCTTTCCCCTAGGTCAAGTGCAAGAGCTTTGATTTATTTCCTGTTTGCATCGAGCGCACAAGTTATACGGTTGCGGCTTCTTCCCTTTAAACTTAGTCGACAATATCCCAATCATGTGAGGGAATGGATCGGCATCTATCTCCATGGGAGCTTTTCCTTTGTCATAAGAAAACTTGATTTTACCTTGCCGAATTATTTTTTGAACATTGCTGAAAAAAATACAATTGGTAGTAGTGCTATCACAACAAAAAAACTGGATTTTTGCCACGAAAATTTACGACGAAAAATTTTTCATCGCAAATTTGCGACAACTTTTGCAACGAAAAGTAAAATTTGTCGGAAGTTAGCGACGTAAAATTTTTCGTCGCAAAATTCGTCGGAAAGTATCGACGAAAAACTTTTCGTCGCTAAATTCCGACGAATTTTGCGACGAAAATGTGGGAAATTTCCAACGATTTTTCCCACGAATTTCAATTTTCCGGGCAATTATTGTAGTGTGTACTATTTTCTTTGCAAAATTCGCGGGAAATTTCCCACGAATTTCGCAACGAAATTCAATAGGCGCCTTTTTCAAATTCGTGGGAAATTTCCCAAGAATTTTGCCACGAATTCAACAAAATCCGGTATTGTTCGGCTTTTTTTAAATTTGTGGAAAAATTCGTTGAAAATTTCCCACGAATTTTGCCACAAAATTAGTACGTGCGGCATATTTCAATTTCGTTGCAAAATTCATGGGAAATTTCCAACGAATTTTCCCACGAATTTCAATTTTCAGGGCAATTATTGCAGTGTGTACAATTTTCGTGGGAAAATTCGTTATCGTTGGAAATTTCCAACGAATTTTGCAACGAATTTGAAAAAGGCATCTTTTTCAAATTCGTTGTATTATTCGTTGGAAATTTCCAACGAATTTTCTCACGAAAATTGTCACACAGCAATAATTGCCCGGAAAATTGAAATTTGTGGGACAATTCGTTGGAAATTTCCAACGAATTTGAAAAAGGAATGAATTTTCCCACGAAAATTGTACACATTGCAATAATTTCCCGGAAAATTGAAATTCGTGGGAAAATTCGTTGGAAATTTCCAACAAATTTTCCCACGAAAATTATACAAATTGCAATAATTGCCCAGAAAATTGAAATTTGTGGGAAAATTCGTTGGAAATTTTCAATGAATTTTCCCACAAAAATTGTACGCACTGCAATAATTTCTCGGAAAATTGAAATTCGTGGGAAAATTCGTTGGAAATTTCCAACGAATTTTCCCACAAAAATTGTACACATTGCAATAATTGCAAAAAAAAAAAAAAATTGGTACAAGCTCCTTTATAATAGGAACACCCTCGGAAGGCCTCTTCGCCTTCTCCCGTTTTCCATCCACGTAGAGATCGTACAAGCTCGCGGGCGCCCTTCGACCCCGCTCTGGAGCGGCCGCGTCGCTCTTCGGCCCGTCGTCGCTGCTATCCGGGATCCTCACCTCCTCCTCTAGCCGCTTCAGCCTTGCGCCCAGCTCGCTCCTCGCACCCTTGGATTCGCTTTCGCTTTCGTTGACGTGCTCGTCGGTTCTTGGGGACAGCCCCATGGCCTCTTTGAAGTACGCATCGAGGGGCTTCTTCTTCTTCTTCCTCGTGTCGCTGATGTTTTCCTCGGGATGGGATCGAGTCAAGCTTTCGGACATCGGGGCGGTGGCGAAACAGCATTGAGGGTGAGCTAAGAGAGGTTTTCGGAGGGTCGAACGGAGGTCATGGGGTTGTTTAGGGTTTGGGCATCTGAGGAAGGACAAGGCTTGACGCATGATTGTCCATCCCTTGTGCGCCGGAACTAGAAGTGCCTGATCGATTGATGGTGGCCGACGCGAGCTCGAGGTCGCCCAGAACTTGCCCAGATCTGGGCGAGTGCTGGGCAAGCTCGCCGGCGGCGAGGATGGCTCTCACCAGTGCCACGAGGGCTAGCCTCGCATGGGCTGATGGCGAGGGCTGAGATCGCCGGCGGCGAGGCTGGCCCTCGCCGGCACTCTTTTTGTCGCAAATGACCAACGAAAAATTAAAATTTTTTGTAGCAAAAATTTTCCGAAGCCGAATTAGCGACGAATTTTTTTTCGTCGGAAATTCATTTTGCCATGAATTTTACCACGAATAATTACCGACTAATTTTGTCACTATTTTTGCAACAAATAATTAACGACGAATTTTGCAACAAACTTTGCAACGAATTTATTTGCGAATTTAGCCACGAATTTTGTGACGAAAAAATTTCGTCGCAAATTACCAACGAAAATTGAAATTTTTTGTCGGAAAAATTTGCGACGACGAATTACCGACGAATTTTTGTTCGTCGGAAATTTCGTCGGAAAAAGGTTATTTTTTTTTAGTGTATGGCTCCATGAGTGATGCCGTTTACAATATTTTTCATTTGACAATTCTTCTTTACTTGGGATAGTCTAGCCTTCAGTCAGTTTTATTAGGTTGTCCTTCAGGAAAAAGTCAAAGATTTCATCCATTTTATTAATATCAAATGAGTAGCTTGAGTATCTTTTGTCTTAACCATGATGGTTTCTTTTTTTTTTCTTTCACCTTGGCTGGCTTTAACACTTGACAAACATATGACTTGTCGATCATCATCTTACCCACAACAATTTCAACATTCTCCTCTTGCTCTTGCTCTTCTTGAGATTTTCAATTCTCCATGAAAGCCACATTGTGTTTAATATATATATATATATATATATATATATATGGCTTTCTGTTGTTTTCTTTTAAAAGATTGTCATATTTGGTCGCTCTCATCGTCAACCGGAATAAATCCTTAAACGGCTGACTTTCAAGTCGTTCCCTCTGGGCAAATTTTAAACCACCAAAGGCTAACATGGTAAAGTTTTTCTCTAGAAGGAAAGCAAGACATCAATTTCTCGATTTTTGAAATTGAGCAATCTATTGTTCTACCGAGTCATTACTGTATTGCTTGATACTTGCCAAATCCACAGTAGTCATGTCGAGAATAGGTTTATAGAATTGAGCATGAAATTGTGCTTCCATTTCATCCCGGCTGTGAATTGAATTGGCATTGTAAATAGGTATACCAAGTAAAAGTAGTCTTTGACAAGGGTAAAGAAAATAACCTTAATTGCAAATTGCCATTATTATAGGCGTTGCCACATTGAGCTGTATTGACTAATATGTTCCACTATAGATTGATCATCATCCCAATAAACAGAGTAAAGTCGAGCATCTTGTAACCTCTTGGATAAGGTATAGAATTAACCTACTCTAGATATCTAGATATGGTTTTCTACAATAAGCCTATTGGTTCCTCCATCATATCCTAGGTGTTGCATTACTTGGTAGGCTAACAATTGGACATCTTAAAGACCTTGCCCTATAATTGCCTGACCATCTTGTTCCCTAGGTGGATACAGTGGTCTGGCTTGGTTGTCAATTATAACATTAGGCCTATAAGACATATCTCAGATTAGGTGGAATTGCAGAGCCTCCTAGAAATCCTTGGTAGTCCCAGCCCTTAGGCGGATATGGTGGGTTGGCCTGGTTGGCGATTAGAACATTGGGCCTGTAGGCATATATCCCAGATTGGGAGGAATTGCATCCCCTCCTAGAATTCCTTGACTGTCCTGCATCTTAGGCAGAGACAGTGGTCTAGCCTGATTATTGTATCCTGTATTAGGTTGGATTTTTGGCCCAAAAGGTCTCTCATCCTCAACATTAGGTATTGGTCCGACTGGGTTGACATTTTCTACATTTGGCAAAAGTATATTTTGTTGAACATTTTGATTCACCAAATTGCCATTATTATTTCCATTTGTGTTGGCATGATCATGGTTAACCAGGTTACTCCCAGGCGCAGCCTCATTAACATTACTTTGGGTTCAACCAATAACTTCAGGCATTTGTAAAATCTTAATCGGTGGTGGAGGCGAAATTACTGGCCTACTGTACCAAAAGTATATTGACCAGAAGAGGATGGAGGAACATACCTGATAACTGCAGGATTCCCTTGCATCAGAAATGACTGGTTTGGTGACGCATGTTTCAACACAACTTCGTTAACGTTAATGAGCATTGGCTTGACCGCATCAATAGTATGCTTCACCTTGTGGTTAGTCAAATCATTTTGTTGTTCCTCAAACATTCTGCTCATAGTGGCCAACAGCATCGGACTTGGCTCTAATTGTCTCCTCCACTTGTCGGTGAGTTGTCTTGGGACATCGACTTCCCCACCTAGGTTTTGTTTTGCTACCGCTTGAGCGGCTCACGATGCAGCACATCCTATTCTGTCATTGCCTTGCTGAGGTGACAGATTGTTACCGACGGCATTATCAGGACCAAATTGATCCCTTGTCCTAACCATTGTATTTTGTCAAATCAACCACACTAGTCCTACTAGACGTGCCAAAAAAATGTTTCGCCGAGATTTGTCTCAATGACAAAATATCTCTCGACTCTCATCTCAGTCGTTGCTCCTTCAAATATATCTTCCAATGACGATATGTTGTGTTCTATTATCTCATCCACAAGCAATTCCAAATTCAAATACCACTATACTTCAATCTAGCACCCACTTGGCTCGCAAATGGTTAATCATAGATGATTTCTCATGTAGTTGTTGAGCGATATCTTTCCCTATCATTTGATCAACTCTATTATGGCAATAGTCAACCAATCGCTTTTGTATATCAATAATTGATCATGGAATCGATAAGCATGACCATATGCAAGAACCCCAGTGACCAATATGGCCATTGATAAGGACTCACGTAGTCAGTATCTTGCCAATAACCACCTATCCTAATCTCAAGTCGTATACTCCAATCGATGTTATGCCAATTATCATGACTTGGTTAATTTTTGGTGTAAACAAATACTCTTCACAAAGACGACATTTCTTATATGTTGATGAGAGTTTGGATCAAAAATAGGAAATATCAAACTAGGAATCACTTAATTAGGAAAGTTTCCTTTTGAGCTCAAACTTGATACATATTTTAACTCTATACATGTTAAAATAAAAGCTGATTGAAGAAGTCTAACTCATAGTCACAATATATATATGTATATATATGTTGTACATTTTTTTTGGCTTCTTATACAATTATGTGATAAAATTGGCATATATATAAGCCAAAAAAAAATGTACAACTTTTTAAACTACAATCTAGATGATCATGATTGATATCTTAAGCCTTAATTACGATTCTGTAATAATGAAGTGGCCCACCGTGGCCAACGTTGTTCCAACGTGAGCCGGCGGACCGATCCTGTCTCGATTAGAAGTACGTAGAAACTCGAAGAGAAGATCAGCAATTAGGGGCCTATTTGGAACCTCTTCAACAGATGCTCCTCGGCAAACACGTGGAGGGCGATATAAGCGGATAGACTCGGCGAGTGCGAGGGTTGAGAGGAAAGATCGGATACTACATTGGTCGGGTTTGATCTTTGGGCACATGTTTCCTTTCTCTTGCTGGTTTTAATCCATTTTCTTTTGACTTGTTTTTGGGAATCTCTCTCTTCTCTGTCCCTCTTCTTTTAACCAAAGATTCTCCTGCTCTGGATAATCAAAGCCAATGACACTGCTCCACGTCATCCAGCACCTTGTTGGGGGAGTCCCAGTCAATGGTTTGACTTCTCTGATGCGACGTTCGCTTCTTTTTATAAGTATTTCGTGAAGTTTTACGGTTTGTCTTTGGTTAGCAAAGTTCATCGAAGTTTCCGTTACAGGTTCGATGGATAGGGGCTTTCTGTGGTCCCCCAAAAGGTCGATTCCCATGGTACCTTATTGCATCCAAAATGGTTTTGATCAAGACAAAAAGGTAAGGACGAATAAATAAATATATTTATTTATTTAAACTGTACATTTTATATTTTGACCATTTGATGGGTCTTGTGAGACATGACTTGGAATTTTTCAGTCGCTTTAGGTTGGCTAGTGTTTTCAATGATTTTACTGACCGGATAAGGAATCTTTTTCAGAATATGCTCCTGCTTGAATTTAGTTTTAGCTGAAAGGGTTGTTAAAATTGGTCTAGGTCCAATTAGTGGACCAACATAATATGGTTGTCTCTTTACTATATATATTTATCGTAGACCAAGATCCGTATAACTGAAAGAAAGAAAATGACATCTTCCTTAAGGGAAGTGTGTTTTTTTGGCCAATATAACAGAAGTTCTCAGGTTCATTTTTAACAACAATGGCGTCGTACTTTTACACTAGCTTCGTGCCTAAACTCTTGTGCGCACTTTTTGTCATTCAAGCCTTGGAATTCAGTCACTCCAAAACCTTAAATAATGTAAGCTGTATAGGCGCTGAGAGGGAAGCACTTCTGAAGTTCAAACAGGGTCTCATCGATCCTTCAAGACGTCTGTGGTCGTGGACTGGTGAAGGATGTTGCGAGTGGAAAGGAGTCAAATGCAACAAGAAGACTGGCCATGTCTCGAAGCTTGATCTACGTAACCCCTGTGATGGCTTAGAATGTAGCCTAGGAGGTAAGACACATCCTGCTCTAAACGAATTGAAGCATTTGAAGTATCTAGATCTCAGCTTCAACAATTTTTCAACCCAAAAGATCCTAGACTCCTTAGCTTCTCTTCAGAAATTGGAGTATCTGAACCTCTCATCTGCAGGCTTCTATGGACATATTTCCAATCAATTTAGTAACCTTTCCTGCTTACGGTATTTGGATGTTAGTAACTTGTGGTGGTGGCCCTCTATCACAATAGAGGACCTCCGGTGGCTATCGACATCTACCAACTTGAAGTACTTAGACCTGTCTTATGTCCCCCTTCTCAACCCCAAAGCATGGTTAAGTCCTATCAACTTGCTTTCATCCCTAGAGTTCTTAATTTTGAGGGGATGTAATTTGGAAGATGCTTCAAGGTCTCTGCGTGTCAATTTCACTTCTCTTAAATTACTTGATCTGAGTCACAACTCCATGAATTCATCTATTCCTCCTTGGTTTCAAAACTTGAGCAAACTCGAACATCTTGATTTAAGTTTTAATAATCTCCAAGGCATATTCCCCACTGTTATCCTTGAAAATAGATGGTGGCTTAGAATCCTTGATGTCTCTAAAAATAGGTTGGAGGGTGAGCTTTTAAAAAACATGAGCAATTTCTGCAACCTGCAAGTGCTAAACTTGTGTTTTAACAAATTTAGTGGGAGGATTTCGGACACCAAAGATGGTGCTTTGATTTGTCAACGAAGTTACATGAAGACTATTGATGTTTCCGGCAACAATTTCAGTGGTCACCTACCCAATCAATTTGGTAATTTCAAAGATCTAAAATTCCTTGATCTTTCAAGGAACGCAATTTCAGGTCCTATTCCCGCTACTGTGGGCCAGCTATCATCTTTGAGAAAATTGTACCTCTCTTCTAACAAATTGAGCGGGAACATTCCAGAAAGCATTGGACGACTATCCAATCTAGAGGTGATGGACATCGGTGATAATCAATTGGATGGAGTTGTTAGTGAACTTCACTTTGCCAATCTCATCAGCTTGACTGAGTTGTACTTTTATTTGAACGAACTTGTTATAAATGTTAGCGCATCTTGGGTTCCTCTTTTCCAAATTCAAGTGATTTTCATGTCCAATTGCAAAGTGGGACCAGGATTCCCAAGTTGGCTTCGAACGCAAAGGAACATTTCCGTATTATACATGTCAAATGCTAGCATCTCAGATGAAGTTCCCCATTGGCTACCTGGAGTTTTATCCAACACAAAACGATTGGATCTTTCAAGCAACATGCTCAGAGGCAACATATCTCGAATTATTGGAAAAAAGATTCCACTATTAAGGCTAGTATCACTTTCTAGAAATAACCTCAGTGGTGGTATTCCAAATTCATTATGTACGTCAGATGAATTGTCTTTTATTGATCTCTCTAAGAACCAATTGTCCAGGGGACTTCCCCGATGCTGGAGGAAGTCGCAAGCAAATTTGGAATGGATTTCATTGGGAGACAACAAGTTAAATGGTCAGATTCCATACTCACTATGCCATTTGGAGCGATTAGGAGTTCTGGACCTACATGAAAATGACTTGAATGGAGTGCTACCAAAATGTTTACTAAAGCTAGATTTGGTAAACCTTGATCTTAGTGACAACCAATTCACGGGTAGAATACTTTCATTTGGACGACACTCTCAATCATTTAGGATAATCGATCTTGAGAGAAATTACTTCACCGGGGACATTCCTTTGCAGCTCTGCCATCTTGCTAATCTCCAGTATTTAAGCTTAGCGCATAACAACCTTTCCGGAGGCATTCCTCCTTGTTTCAACAACTTCTCGCTGATGTGGGCCAATTCCACTTTTACTCCATATGGGAGATTCCTGTTGGGCTTTTCCATTATGGTTGATATAAAAGGAACAATTCGAGAATTCACCACCACACTTCGATATTTATTTTCCATGGACCTTTCAAACAACACATTAGACGGAAAAATACCGGAAGGGCTGACTTGGCTTGCTCGACTTCAAAATTTGAATCTCTCTCAAAATAAGCTCATCGGAGAAATCCCCGCTGATATTGGGAACTTGATAAAGTTAGAATCACTTGATCTATCCAATAACAAGCTATCAGGTGGAATCCCTCCTAGCATATCCAATTTAGACTCTCTAGGTTGTTTGGATCTTTCCTTCAACAATTTATCTGGTCGTGTTCCATCAGGCAATCATCTAACCACCTTGGACTTTTTTTATCGCGGCAACGATGGACTTTGCGGAGCTCCTCTTTTGAAAGTTTGTCCCGGAGAGGAGCATGATGATAAGGACGGAAGAGATGCTCACAATACAATCGAAGATGAGTCTAATGACTGCAACTCCATTGCTGTTGGGTTATACTCGGGATTGGGACCAGGTTTCACAGTGGGAATCTTGGGATTCTGTTGTATATTACATCTCAAGCAATCTTGGAGGATTTCCTATCTTCGGGCAATGGATAGGATTATCGTAAAACTGTTAATCATGAGGATGATTACCATGCTTTGGTTCAAGAGAGCTTTTCAATTCCAACTACGCAAAAAAGAGGTTATTCAGTAAGTAAAATCACCCTCTGTCTCTCATGATTTATATTTTCTTTTCCTCATATTCATTTTGTTGATAGATGTTGCTAATTGTTTTTAGCATATATCCTCACAATTGTGAGTTGCAGGCGACGCCCTGCATGAAAGTACGCATTGACTTATCCAATTTTAGAGATCTGCACCGTTGCAACTGCTATGAACCTGGTGGTTCCTTTCTTTATAATGGAAGATTGCTATTGAAGCTTCAAGTGATACGGAAGTTGTGCTCATTAGTCACCAACATTTCTCTCTTTCTGTCCATTTGGTTATAAAGTAACAAGTCTCTTGCTTTTGTCCAATAGAATAGGGCATTTATATTAATGTAAAATGATTAGACTCTGTGAGCCGAAGTTGGATGATTCTACTGTTCCGTAGGGTAAAACTTCGAATATTGTTTCATGCTGATAACATGTGAAAAGCCTTGATAACTATCAAAACACGTCAGCAACAAAGTTTTGACTGGTGTTTTGGTGTTCGGAGAAGCTTGTGTAGAAAAGAGGCCGCTGCCCCTGCTCACCAAATCACTCTTGTCAACCCGTTTGCCGCTTTTGAGCATTCGTGTTGCTGCTACTGTTCGTGTTATCACAGGGTGTCGCTAAATCGCGATGAACCGCCTCCGATGCTCACTTTTGATCTCTTTCATATCGGTGATCAGTTATAATTTTAATTTGCACTCTTTGGAAAAATGACTCCGTTTAGAATCCAATTTGGCCGTTTAAATCCAATTTGGTTTTATAGTTATTTAAGTCTTGTTTACTAATCGGTTGATTTCGTAGCCAATTCTGAATATATTGTTAGATACTTCGGTGAGATCAAAGCTTGGCCACCAAAGTGTGTTTGCTGGAACTTTAAATTGGAGCAATAACTTGAAAGGACTACTATCTGATTTAAATGCCTGTTTTTGTCTCTTGGAGTATGCCTGTGCAAGGATTAATCTTGTTCCTTGATTGAATTTCGAAATGTTCGTATCGAGTGAAATTGTTTGGTTGGGTGGTAGAAATTATGGATTAACAAGTCAATTTAGTCTAATTTCATTGTATAATTTCAATTAGATCATACAGTTTGCATATTAGGAGAGGATCTTGCATTAATTTTGGATTATGACATTGAGATTGCCTCATTATTTAATCGTCATATATGCACATCTATTTCCATAGATCACATGTCCTAAAATGGAAAATATACAAACATTGTATCTTGCATGCTATTAATTTTAGATTGTATCATCATTAACAAATTGGGAAAATTACCTTAACCAAAAAAAAAACAAATTGGGAAAATTACAAAAAAAGTTCTAAACCTATTGCAATCACGCAAATTCAAGCATAAACGTTTTGCATTTGTGTCAATTTAATCCATCCGGCCAATTTTTGGCCAGTTGACATGGACGCTAAGGGGTCCTACGTGGCGTGACCAATGTTGACGTGGACAATTTTTAATAATAGTTTTTTATTGTTTTCCTTTTTTTTTCTTTCTCTTTCTTTTTTTTCCTTTCCTTGTTCCTCTCACCAATGAGGTCAGCCTTGTCGGCCACTCGTGAGGGCACTCACCCAACCATGGCAAAGCTTGACCCCATCATTGCCAGGCAAGGTCGAGACTCGCCAAATCTTACGAGTTCAAGCCTTTCCCTTGCCGTCCAGGCTCTGTGATTTTTGCCGCATAGCAGCTCATGCAATTGAGCGACAAAGCGAGCCGCAACAATAGTAGCCATGGGAGTAACAGATCGAGCTAGCCCTCAACAGTGGCCGGCGAGGTCAACCTCCCCGGCCCTCCCCTCTGGCCGGTCGCCGGACCTCAACGACCGGCTACAGGAAGGAGGAACAAAAAAAAAAGAGAAAAGAAAAGAAAAGAAAAATAAATAAATAAATTCGAAAAAATATTAAAATATTATGAAAATTGTTTACGTCAGCATCAACAGCGCTAAGTAGGACGGCCGGCGCCTACGTCATGCCAGCCGGCCAAAATTGATCCAATGAAATGAATTGGAACAAATGTAAAAGGTTTAAGACTTAATTGGCAAAAGAAGAGGTTTAGGACTAAATTAGCACAATTGCAATAAATTTAGGTATTTTTTGGTAATTTTCCCTTAACAAATCCAAAAAACATGTCTAGGGGTTCAGTTAGGAGATTTTACATATTCATATGATATATATAGAGATATATATATATATATAGAGAGAGAGAGAGAGAGAGAGAGAGAGAGAGAGAGAGAGAGAGAGAGAGAGAGATTCATTCTCTTAGAATTGGCTGGCATTTGATATTGCATTGTTAAATTTTTGTTTTCACGTTTAATAGCTCATTTTAAGATATTTCATATGTATGTATTGATAAATTAGTCTATATTAGAGAAATTGCATAGACTTACCCTTTACAGCTCACCGAGTCTAATCCTACGGCTTAATAACAAGGCGACGTTAAATTTTGCTCGATAAGACTCGGATTTTCTTTTTACCGCACTTTATTTTTTATTGGTATTACCGTAACTTATTTGAGTATCGCTTTGTTTATATTCAGTTGTATGACTACTCTCTCATACGATAGTTTAGATTTACTTGTTTAAGAAAAATATAAAAAAATTTTTGATAGATTGCATGAAGCTGTTTCCGTAAAAGTGAAAACTTATTAAATCAGGCGTTAGATATCATCTAGCTAATTTAGTCCATGTGCCCCAAATCTCTAGTTTGCGGAAGTAAACCAACTCCTTTGTTTTGCTTGATCTTTAATCAGTCTATACTAGATTGATGGCTTCTCCTAAAGCAAAAACAATTGGCATATTAGAAAACCAAGTTGAGATTGATAAGGTCTGGAAGAGCCTGTACCAAGACTAAGCGACACCTTGAAAGATTGATTATTCGTGCCTGCTTGGAAATTCGTCAAACCCCTCTGGATTTTCCTCCTGGGAAAGTTGCCATAGAGGATCTCCTATTTTTGGGCGATGAATAGGATTATGCAAAAATTGTCGATCATGAAGATGATTACCATGCTTTGGTTAAATAGAGCTTTTCAATTCCAACCGCGCAAATAAGAATTATTAAGTGAGTAAAATCTCTCTCTCTCTCTCTCTCTCTCTCTCTCTCTCTCTCTCATAATTCATGTTTTGAGAAAATGAAATTAGAAGTGTCATAACTTATGTACTCACTTTAATGTAAAAACTTTTTAAGCGATTACTTAAGTATCGCTGATCTGAGTAGCTAGAAAATCCAACGTGTGTCTTGACCATCTTTTTGTTTTCCATTGCGGTTAGGGGAAAGGAAATGAGGTTTATAGGTAATGCCCAAAGGCGGGCCAATAGTCCTCGATTAGGCGTGAGTTCTCCCAAGCCCATATCTCGCTCGACGTTGGTTTCAATTTAAGTTCAATTTATCCTAATAACATACTATATGAGACGAGAGTAACCACTAACTTTTCAGGATCGGCTAGAAACCAAGTGAGGCACGGGAGATTGCCTCACTTTCTACACAATAAGAGTTTTCTAGGTTCAAGGACTTAATTACGTTAATGATCTAATAAGTTCCCTTTTGGTACCGCTAACTTGGTAGAATTGTTCATCTAAGTAATCAAATGGCTTTTGTTACCAATTATGAACCCTAAAGGTCATTCAAGTTGCTACATGTTCATGCATTGGGTTTATTATGATCTTAAGGGTTATCCTAACTATTCTAAAAGAAAAGGAGCAACCAATGTATTGAAATTGCAGGAATTAAACACCCAAGTATTGAAAGCTTGAAGTAATAGTGCAGAAATGAAAACCCAATACTTGTCGAGCAAAGAATATTACATTGCCTCATTATAAGCCTTAGGACATGAACCCCTTTGAGCTTGATGCTAAGATCAGGTTGTCAATTTATTTGTTTCCAATTTTGAGTTGAATGGATTTATTTCGTAATTTTGAGCTTCTCTTATTGCTTAACTTTCTTTGGTTAAAATGTATAAAGATTGCATGCATGATAGATTAGGATAGTTTTCTAGATAGGATTGCATGTTTAAATAATATCTAGCAATTTAGGATAAGTTTCCAATTTAGAATAGGATTTAATTTAAATTATTTCCTAATTCAAGTTGAATTTTTAATAAAACATCCAGAAAAATATAATAATAGCATGTGCATATCATATAGAATTGGTCATCACTATTTACCGTGTCATCTTGCCACATCATCTTGCCACGTCATCATATTTGCCATGTCACTTGCCATGTCATCATATTTGCCATGTCAATTGCCACGTCATCATATTTGCCATGTCATTATACCATGTCGTTTTGTCACGTCGTCGTTGTCATGCCATGTAATCATGTCATGTCATTATGTTTACCATGTCATTGCCACGTTACCGCCATGTCACCCTCCATGCCATGTCATCAATTACATGTCATATTTGCCATGTCCTTTAGTGATTGCAGGTGTTGGATCATTCAAGGTAAATTGCATGCCATGTTAGAATAGTGTTATTTTATTCGCATTTCATTAGAATTAGGTTATATAAATTGCACGTCACATGTCATTAGTGTAATAAACCATGCTCATTGAGCATGATTAAAGTTGCATATAAATAAGAAAAACCAAAAAAAAGAAAATTAAATAGAATTGCATAATTAGTTAGAACAGTGTTTAGGCTGGACATGCATTTGAAATTAATATGTTGCAAATATTTGGGAAATTAATTAGTGTGGTTTGCTTTGCAGTGAGGTATTTAAATTCCTTCCCTATTCTAGCAATTTATTCAATGTGTTGGTTTATTGATTGCTATTTTATTGATTGCACACCCGCATGATCACCCATTACATATTAGTGGCTAGGTAAAAATTAATCCAATTTGCTTGCAAAATGAAAGAGAAAAAGGTATTAAAAAGGTTTTAGATTAATCTAGCGTAATCAAGTCCCTGAACTCTTTGAGTTTCTGGTTTGCATAAGCAAAGTATGTTCCCACACTTTTCTTGAGTTACTAATCGACCCTAATTGATTAGTGGCAATTGCTAAATGAAATGATTTTGCATGTCAATTAACCAGAAAGTTGCGATTAGTATAGGCTTATAAAAGCTCAAGCTAAGTGTAAGATTAATAATTCAGTAGCTTTCCCTCATGTGATTCACTTTTCGGAAGGTCGCGACACCTGAAACCTGCAAACCCAAATATATCCAGATCAAGATTAAGATCATCGACTATGCCCTCTCATCGACATTCACCATCGCTGCATACAAGCAATTTGTCATTGGCGTTGCATTGTTCTATCGTGACCTCTCTTTTTTGTAAGAAGGAAAAGGACGAGGTTTGGAGATGATGCCAAAGGTGGAGCAACGGTCCTCAATCTGCGTGGGCTCTCTCAAGCTCTTACCTCGCACGACGTTTGCATTTGCAACCTTAGCTTCGATTAACCCTGTGCAAATTTTATATGAGGAGTTGCCAGTAGCATATTAGAATCGATTAGAAACCAAGTGAGATATGAGCGTATACCTCACTTCCTACATAACCAGAAATTTAGGATTGGGGAATTGATTACATTAATTATCTAATTAATACCCTTCCGATACCTAAACTTGATCATTTGTCTACTAAGGTGTGCAAGCAACCTTTTTTTTTTTTTTATCAATTATGAGCCCTAAGTTCTCGTCCGCTAAATGTCCATGCAATGTTTTTGTGTTTATTATGATCCTAAGATTTATCCCAACCATGCTAAAAAGAAAAATAACAATCAATGTATCGAAAATGCACACACAAGTAAAAAAAAATATAAATTGAAATGCAAACACAACAACCTAAGGTTTGTCTCTACAACATACAACACCGTATTGTAAAGCCCTATGAACTTGTTCAATTTTTAATCCCAAGTTTTCGCATTTTTAAGACTATGATAATCCTAAAATGTTTATTAAACTCACTAAACATAGTAAAATTTATCTAGGAAAATCTAATACTAACTCTAATCTAATATAATAATATTAACACTAAAAATCTAACAAAACTAATCAAAATAAAATTTCTAAGCTTTTTTCCTATTTTATATATTTTTTAATTTTATTATTATTAAATTTTTATCTAAAAATGGGGACTCAAATCTGGTCAGGGAACTTGTTTAGGGGGGGGGGAGGAATTGTCCAAAAAGTCCTAAACCTATTGTATTTTTGCTAATTCAGTTCTAAACCTTTCAATTTTACCAATTGAGTCATAATCCTTTTTCACTTCTTGTTAATTGAGTCCATGCGGCCAAATTTTGGCTAAAAAGTACTGACGTGGATGTCAACTGATCTACATGACACTAACGTAGATAATTTTTAATAATATTTTTTTTGTATTTTTCCTTTTTTTTCTTTCTTTTTTTCCTCCCTTTCTTCCTCCTCTAGCTGGCCACCGAGCGTCGGCAACAGTTTAAAAGGGACAACCAACGAGGTCGACCTCACTGACCTCGGGCGAGCCTCGCCCCTTCGACCATTGGCAAGGATGAGCCTTGCTGGCCCCTAATGAGGCTCGCCGTCCCTAGCTACAACAAGGCTCAACCTCACTGAATCTGGCGAGGCTGACCTCGCCCAACCATTGCTAGGCTGCCTTCACCCAGCAACGGCGAGGCTTGGCCTCACCAGTGGTTGGCAAGGGCAAGGCTCGCCTAAGGCTAGTGAGGTTGACCTCATCGGCCCTCCCCTCAAGCCGGTTGCCAACACCTGATGATCAGATGGATGAGGAAGAAGGGGAGGAAAAAAATGAAAAAGGAAAAAAGTATAGAAAAGATAGATTTTTTTTTGAAAAATATTATTAAAAATTATTCACGTCAGCGACATGTAAGCTAGGTAGTGTCCACGTCAGCATTTTCTAGTCAAAATTAGTTGAATGGATTCAATTGGCAAGAAATGAAGAAGTTAGGGACTCAATTGACAAAATTGAAAAGTTTAGGAATAAAATGACAAGAGTGCAATAGATTTATGACTTTTTGAACAAATTTTCCTTATCTAAGTATGGGTCCAGCTTGGGTTTAAAATTCGGAACGGCCCTCGGGCCCAATTTGAATATGGCCTTGCTCTGATGGGCTCAGGCCTATTGATTCAATATTAAGTCTAATTAATCTAAGCCCAACCGGAACTCAAGCCCTATACTCTAGGGGTGAGCATAGTTTTAGGGTAGAACTTAGAACCTGATAACCTGACAAGTGAAAATCTGTAGGTTCCAGGTTCCAAGGTATGTAGGGTAAATTCCAGGTTCTAGGTAAGCGAAACCTAGAACCTGAAACTCGAAACCTAAACAAGTTTTTTGTGTTTTCTCTTGGTCTATGCCTTCACGTGATTCTGTGTTGTTTCCTAGCGTTAAATGATGGATGTATAATCTGAAACCACTAGTTTGAGCTTTCATTTTATGAATTATTAATGTTTCATATTCTTCGTGTCTAAATATAAGTTTTGGTCCTTGAATCATAGCAACAAGTGGTAGTCATTAAAGGTAATGATTCACTACAATTGTTTAATTAATAATACAAGTAGAACTACCGACCGTGGAACCTATGATAGGGTAGGTTTCAGATTCGAAAAAATGATGAACCTATTCTCATGGGTAGGTTCCAAGTGAAACCTGTACAGAACATGTAACCACTTACTCCTAGTATCTATTTATGTAATGACTTCTCAGTTTAATTGTATTTATTTGAATCGTAATGTTAGGAAAACTAGTCTTTTGTATTCTCTTTGGTGAATGATGAGCTTGTTCAATATTGTTGCATTTATTTTCGTTTTGTTTAACTACAAATGAAATAAATAAAAAAAAGGAACATACTAGACCCTAGAATCTACCCTGAAACCTATGATAGGGTAAATTCCAGGTTCCAGATTCCGATGAATAGGTTCAAAATTCCAAAAAATGAGGAATTTATATTTGAGGGTAGATTCCAGATTTTAAGTGAAACCTGTAAAAAATCTGAAACCGCTCAACCCTACTACACTCCTAGCCTAGCCTCATCAATATTCAGCCCATGCTTTTTTATTATCTTTATTTTTTTATACCATATTTCTATTTTCTTTTATTTATATTTTTCTTTTATTATTATTTTTTATTTCTCTATCTTCCGCACCGAGATTTCTCCAACACCGAGCGTTCATCATCTTCAGCCGAACTCTTGTTGGAAAACCCTTCTGACTCTCGGCCACCGCCATCGACACTCAATTCCGGCAAACGTCGGACCACCATCTCCAACTATTGCGGTCACTATTACCAGCCTCCAGCAACTCAATACCATCCATTATTAAACTTCCTCATTGACCAACATAATGAAAACATTCAGGACATCAGAAAATGGATCATAAAGGAGAGAGTTATCGCAAAAACTTATTTCCGGCCATTCTCGAACGCTATTTTTGACTCCATTTAGGCTCTCATCGACAATTATCACTATAGGGATCACCATTCCCGCGAGCACAGTAGCAACCGAGGAACGCAAAAAAAACCGACATGTCAGATTCGGTCATAGTAGCAAAGAAATCATGCTCAGTATCGAATGCAAAGTTCCTTTTACGAAAATACACTCCTACTATGGACTTAATTGTACTGGCATTTTATCGAACAATATATGTGCAACGATAATAACGAACTTTTGGCTGAGATCCGAACCATAATTTCGTCTAAGTTTGATGTTAAAATCACAAGCCTTCGCAAATCATTTAGTTCAGCCTCTATTTCAAACGAATCACTCGCAAATTGCAAAACTGATTCTGTGAAGAGGTCCCTTTGTGCGGTTAGCGGAGATGTAAGGGGCTTCCCTGTTTCTGGGCTTTTTATATGTCTATTGAGCTCTTTACTTTGAATCCGAATGGGCTGAGATTGAAGCCCAAATTTTGTGGGGTTGAACAAAATAATGGGTAAATTGGGTTTCATGAATTGAGCCCATGCCAATGAGTTTATGCCCGAATTGGACTATCAGGCTTCTTCTTTTTTTTTGTGGGCTTTATTATTGCATTTTTTTTTATATTTTATATTTTTTTACAAGAATTACACTTTTTTTTTGTCATTCTTGTCACTAACTCTCCTCACTTTTAGACTTTTACTCTATCTTTTATAGAGCACGAAAGTTGAATTCCGCACCTATGATACTAGCATCCCTACCCTCACAATCTCTTTACCAGCAGGTTACCAGCAATGCCAAGAATTAAAACACGGGTGTCAACATGGCCTTGTCTAATACCGCTTTTGAAGTGATTGCCAATTCATTCGGGACTTCAATTGTTGTCGAGTATCAAAAGTAAACAACTTTGGTTGGGTGTGGTGAGGTGCACAATAAAGGGGATCCCTGACTTGGATAATCATCTTTTGCGAGTGGAATGTGCAAGATTGTCAACGGTTTGGTTTGGGTTCAGGTTTTTTTTTTAAATCCAAATCGAACTGAACTATTAGGCTGCGTTTGGTCGACCGGATAAAAGCCAGGATAGGATATATTTTATCCTATCCTGCGTTTGGTGGTGATCCAGGATAGGATAAGGTCGGATATAGACCGGATATAACCCGGATAAAAAAATCCGGTGGGAGGAGTGGGATAAACCCGGATAGGATTTCTAATGCCTATATTTTCAAAAAAGCTACACTTCACTCGTCTACATCTTCATCCACACACCTTGTGCACTTTCACCAAAAAAATTTCTCCGATTTTTTTCCCTCATTAACTCCTCCGAATCCATGAATAGCAAAAATAAAAAAATAAAAATTATCCTATCCGACTTTAAATCCGTAGTCCACCAAACAATGGACAGGATATAAAGAAATTCCAGGATTTCTTATCCTATTATATCCAGTCCTATCCCGTTTAGAATTCCGGACGACCAAACGCAACTTTAGGGTATATGCTTGAACCGAATATGAACTGAATGAAAAACCCCAGTTTGGTTCGGATGAGAAAACCGGATATTAGGGTTTCTCATGATAATTTTGAGAGGAGAGAGAAAGAGCATTCAGTTTTCGTTGAGAATTTCAATTCGGCTTGGTTAATCAAACCAAATCGAAATAACTTGAATCAAAAGAAAAGAACGGTTATTTTTTCATTACCCGAATCAAAATCTAATCCAAAACAAAAATGCATGAAATTTCAATTCAGTTCCGATTTCGGTTAGGTTTTTAACACCCCTAAGGTTCGATCTTTAGTGACAGCTCAAGGCTTGAGATAGAGAGACAAAAGGATTTTCTTGAGGTTCACCTCTTTTCACAAGAAATTTATGAACTTTTATTATTTATATCACAAAAAACTTCAAATCGGTACACAAATGATAAATTTACCATAAAGTATTTTTTTAACCATAAAAAATTCCAAACTAGTATACATGTGATAAATTTATCCCAAACTAATTTTTTGACCTAAAAAACACTAAACTGGTATATTTAAGATAAATTTACCTTCTGTTAGTTTCCATTAATTTGGAAAAATATCATGACAAATCATATATTGATACACATATGACAAACAAAAGGTAAAACCCCAAATTAGTATACCCGTCAACTGTCACATATCGTCTAATTTAGTAATTTAACTGTAAAATTTAACGGAAATTAACGAATGGCAAAATTGTCACAAGTGTACTATTTTAGGATTTTTAGTGATCAAAAAATTAATTTGTGATAAATTTATTACAAATATATCAATTTAAGATTTTTCATGATATCAATCCAATATATCGTTAGCAAGTTTTATCATTTTGTATGCTCCCACAAAAGTTGATAATGACCAACACTGTATATATTTAATTAATATCTTTTTGTGGCGGGTCTTGCAAGGCAACAATACTTTAGTTGCCCTTACGTGGCCAGTGTTTTTAATGATTTTGTTGACTTGATAAAGAATCTTTTTTAACATATGCTCCTACTTGAATTTAATTCTAATTGAATATCTCTAAAGTCGGTTGGTGGACCAATAAGATATGATTTTCTCTTCACCCAATACATTTATAAGGACTTTAAAGAGATGTTAATGTCTTCACGGAAGTTCCCAGTTTATCTTTTAGCAACAATGGCATTTTACACAAGGTTCGTGCCTTCACTCTTAAATGCATTTTTTTGTCATTCAAGCCATGGAATTCAGTCAGGGAGGCTCTCATGAAGTTGAAGCAGGATCTTACTAATCCTTCAAGACGTTTGCCGTCATGGATTGGCAAGGATTGTTGTGAGTGGGAAGGAGCCAATTGCAGCGAAAAGACAAGACACATCTTGAAGCTTGATCTTCAAAGAAAATTATTTTCTTGAACTTAAACATGGATTTTATGTTAATTAGAAAAATATTTTCAGTTAACTCATTTTCCCAATATCTAAACATTAGAAAACGAGAAAAATGTTCTTTTTTATAAATATTTTTTGCAAAACAAACTTATTCTTAAAACCGGTAGAGGATTCCTTGGTAATTAACTAAGCATCAAATGATGATGAATTTTCTCAATGCCAAAAGGATGCGCAGAATTTACCAACAGAATAATAATTAGTGGTGTCAAGGAGCAATCAGCCTGTCTTTGCGACTGATCTACCATTTGCTGCAGCATCGAGGGCTGAAATCAGTACGATCCATTACATCATATCGCATGTGCCTCCTCTGAACAACCCGGATGAAGACTCTGATTGCGGGATGTGGAGTGGTTCAGGTAATTGCTGCATGTTGAGTAAAGTACTTGCTATATAGATTTTTTTCTTGCCATTAATTTAGCGACGGAATGCCATGGTGAGGGCCCATCCCAGTTCCCTCGGAGCAACCTGTTCGCGGCGGCGGGCGACGAACTACGGGACCAGGGGGGCAGCGTGCGGCGGGGAGTACGTGGTGCGGTGCATCAGCGCGGCGCAGACTTGGCCCTGACCCTGTAACCTGCAAACCCAGAACTTTCTCCAGATCAAGATCGTCCACTACACACTCTTGTCGACGTCCGCCACCGCCGCGTATGAGCAATCCGTCGCCGGGGCTGCATTGGTCCTGTCGGAGACCGCTTTTCAAGCCGTTGCCAATTCGTTCGGGGGGCTTCGATCGTGGTCGAGTTTCAAGAGTAAGCAACGTCATTTCTTCGGCTTCTTTCTGTTCACTTGAATCTTGCGGACGGAACACTCGATGCCGGCGGCGGTGGGGGTAAGAGAGGTTGCTGGGGTTTCGAGGTTGGGTGTGGTGTGGTGTGGTGAGGTGCAGGACAAGTGGGATCCCCATCTTTCTGTGAGTAGAACGTGCGGGGTCCGATCTTCGGTGATGGCTCAAGGCTCGAGATAGAGAGAAGAAAGGACTCTCCAATATTTTCTCGAGATTTGCCTCTTTCTAAAAGCAATTGGTGAAGCTTTATTATTTATTTATCGTTAGGAAAGTTTTATTATTCGTCTATGGTCCCACAAAGGTTGGTAATGACGAACGCTCTATATATTTAATCGTTATCTTTATTTGGCGGGTCTTCCAAGGCAAGAATACTTTAGTTGCTCTTATGCGGCCGGCGTTGTTGACTTGAGAAGGGATCTTTCTCAGCATATGCTCCTAGCTTGAATCTAATTCCAATTGAATATCTCCACAGTCGGTTAGTGGACCAATAAAATGTGTTTTCCTCGTCACCCGATACATTTGTCCTAGAATAAAGACTTTCAAAAGATGTTAATGTCTTCGCGGAAGTTCTCAGCTCATTTTCAGCAGAAATGGCGGTTCACACTAGATTCGTTCCTTCGCTCTTGAACGTGCTCTTTGTCATTCAAGCCCTGGAATTCTGTCATTCCAAAGCCTTTACGAATGTGAGTTGCATCGGTGCTGAGAGGGAAGCTCTTATGAAGTTCAAGCAGGATCTCACTGATCTTTCAGGACGTCTGCGGTCATGGATTGGCGAGGGTTGTTGCAAGTGGGAAGGAGTGGAATGCAGCGAGGAGACAGGCCACGTCTTGAAGCTTGATCTTCGTAATCCCTGTGATGGTTTAGAGTGTACCTTAGGAGGTAAGATACATCCTGCTCTAAATGAACTGAAGGATTTGAAGTATCTAGATCTTAGCTTCAATAATTTTTCAACCCAAAGAATCCCAGACTTTTTAGTTTCTCTTCAGAAACTGGAATATCTCAACCTCTCATCTGTGGGCTTCTACGGACGTGTTTCCAATCAACTTAGTAATCTTTCCAACTTACAGTACTTGGATCTCAGTAATTCGTGGTGGTGGCCCTCTATTAAAATAGAAAACCTCCTGTGGCTTTCGACATTTTCTAAGTTGAAGCATTTGGACCTGTCTTATGTTCCCCTTCCCGACTCCAAAGAATGGTTAACTCCTATCAACATTTCCTCCCTAGAGTTTTTAATATTGAGGGGATGTAATTTGCAGGATGTTTCAACCTCTTTGCATGCCAATTTCACTTCTCTTAGATTCCTTGATCTGAGTCACAACTCCATGAATTCATTTGTTCCTCCTTGGTTTCAAAACTTGAGCAAACTTGAACATCTTGATTTAAGTTATAATAATCTCCATGGCATATTCCCCACTGTTATCCTTGAAAATAGTCGGTGGCTTAGATTCCTTGATGTCTCTAAGAATAGGCTGGAGGGTGAACTGTTGAAAAACATGAGCGACTTTTGCAACCTACAAGTACTAAACTTGCGTTCTAACAAATTTAGTGGGAGGATTTCAGACACCGAAGATGGTGCTTTGATTTGTGGACGAAGTCACATGAAGACTATTGATGTTTCTGGCAATAATTTCAGTGGTCACCTACCCAATCAGTTTGGGGATTTCAAAGATCTCGAATTCCTTGATCTCTCATGGAACTCTATTTCAGGTCCTATACCCGCTACTTTGGGCCAGCTATCATCTTTGAAAAAATTGTACCTCTCTTCTAACAGATTGAGTGGGAACATTCCAGAAAGTGTTGGGCGACTATCCAATCTAGAGGTGATGGACATTCGTAATAATAAATTGGATGGAGTTGTTAGTGAACTTCACTTTGCCAATCTCAGTAGCTTGACCGTGTTGTACTTTTATTTGAATGAACTAGTTATAAATGTTAGCGCATCTTGGGTTCCTCCTTTCCAAATTCAAGTGATTTTCATGTCCAATTGCAAAGTGGGACCAAGATTCCCAAGCTGGCTTCGAACACAAAGGAACATTTCCGTATTATATATGTCAAATGCTAGCATCTCAGATGAAGTTCCCTATTGGCTACCTGAAGTTTTATCCAACACAAAAAGATTGGATCTTTCGAGCAACATGCTCAGAGGCAACATATCCCAAATTATTGGAAAAAAAATGCCACTATTAAGGTTAGTGTCACTTTCTGGAAATAACCTCAGTGGTGGCATTCCAAACTCATTATGCATGTCAGATGAATTGTCTTTTCTTGATCTCTCCAAGAACCAACTGTCAGGGAGACTTCCACAATGTTGGAGGGAGTCGCAAGTGAATTTGGAGTGGATTTCATTGGGAGAAAACAAGTTAAATGGTCAGATTCCAGACTCCCTATGCCATTTGGAGCGATTAGGAGTTCTAGGCCTACATGAAAATGGCTTGAATGGAGTGCTTCCAAAATGTTTACTAAAGCTATATTTGGTAAACCTCGATCTCAGTGACAACCAATTCACTGGTAGAATACCTCCGTTTGGACAACATTCTCGATCATTTAGGACAATCGATCTAGCGAGAAATTACTTCACTGGGAACATTCCTTTGCAGCTATGCCATCTTGTTAATCTCCAGAATTTAAACCTAGCAAATAACAACCTATCCGGAGGCATTCCTCATTGTTTCAACAACTTCACACGGATGTGGGCCAACTCTACTTTTACTCCATATGGGAGGTTCCCGTTGGGGTTTTCTATTATGGTTAATATAAAAGGAAAGAGCCTAGAATTTACCACCACGCTCCGCTATTTATTTTCCATTGACCTTTCAAGCAATGCATTGGATGGACAAATACCGAAAGGACTGACTAGGCTGGCACGACTACAAAATTTGAACCTCTCTCAAAATAAGCTGATTGGAGAAATTCCTTCAGATATTGGCAACTTGAGAGATTTAGAATCACTAGATCTATCCCATAACACTCTATCGGGTGAAATCCCTCCTAGCATATCCAATTTAGACTTTCTAAGTCATTTGGATCTTTCCTTCAACAATTTATATGGTCCTATTCCATCGAGCAAACATCTAAGCACTCTGAACAATCAATTTGTTTATCGTGGCAATGATGGACTTTGCGGAGCTCCTCTTTTGAAAGTTTGTCTTGAGTATGAGCATAATGATATGGACATACGAGATAGTCACAATACGAGTGAAGATGAGTCTAAAAAAGGCGTCTTTGTTGTTATTTGGTTTTACTCAAGATTGGGAGTGGGTTTCACGGTGGTATTCTTGGGATTTTGTGGCATATTACATATCTTCTCCTATTTTCGGCGGTGGATTCGATTGTCAAAAAATTGTCGATTGCGAGAGTAATTACCATGCTTTGGTTCAAGGGAGGTTTTCAATTCGCACTACGCATATGAGAAGTTATTTGGTAAGTAAAATCACACACATTCTCTCTCTCTCTCTCGTGATTCATATTTCCTTTTCCTCATACTCATTTATTCTGTTGATAGATGATGCTAATTGTTTCTATTATTTGTCCTCACATTTGAGAGTTGCATGCACCGTGACAATTGCTGTGAAACTGATAGTTCGTTTCTTCGTGATGGAAGATTGCTACTAAAGCCTCAAGTAACGAGGAAATGCGCACTATTCTCCAACATTTCTTTCTTTCTTTCCATTTGGTTATAAAAACAGGAAAAAATAACAGTCTCTTGCTCTCTTGCTATTGTCCTATAAAATAAGACAGGTATCTTTAATTTAAGCGAGCCAACTATGTGAGCCAAAATTGGACGAGTCTACTGTTCTGTAGGGTAAAAATTGGAACACTATTTTGTGCCCATAACACGTGAAAAGTGTCGATAACTATCAAAACTCGTCAGCAATAAAATTTTGACTGTTCAGTCGTTGACATCTCATGAAGTATTATGTATGCTCAGTTCCTTTGTCTCTTTCTCAATCATCTAAACAAACTTGTATGGAGTGCATTGTCTCAAGGAGCCAAACATTGTTTCTTTTTTTTTTTTTGATGACCCGGGAACCTCCCTTTCACCCGACAGGCTATTCGGTACTAAACCCGGGGGAAGGCTAGCCCAGCAACCCACCGCCAGGACCCCTCACTTAAATCGCTGACGACGCAGAGTTTCGAACCGCTCACCTCCTGCGATGGCGGGAGGGCTCAAACCAACTACGCCACCCACGGGTGGGTCCCAAACATTGTTTCTCAGCATCGCTTTTACTGTTTACTTAGAAAAATGCTGTCCAGCAACCTAAGAATTCGTCAGTGCTAAAATGGTGCTCGGGCACAATTAACACAGGTTTCTTGCTTCATCTGGGATAATAAATTGACGTTTCCCAATCTAATGGAGCTGAATATCTGTGTTTGACAGTGCGAATTGCCTACCACTATACTGTCGGTTGCTTTATGTCAACCGCAATTATTATTTTCAACTTAGGGGGGAGTCGATAAAGTGCGAATTGCCTACCATTTTTTCCTTCCCCTCTGTTTTCTTCTTCTTTATCATTAAGGAATTACAGACTTTTAACTTCTTGAATTGCGTCAAATGAAAAGGGTCTCTTGACGGTTTGCAGCGAGATTTTTTTTTAGGAGTCTAAAGAAAATAATTTTCAGGTCATCCATGTATATGCGAGAATGGAGTTGCCCCCGACAGAGCACTATATCCAGCAGTTCCATCTTGGCTCGAACACTTCTCTGCAATGAATAACTTAAAGAAGATGGCTCTGCAGGTAAATATTTGACACCTATATATTAATCTCTCTTGCTTTGATTGACATAGGGCGCACTTTATTTGGGGGCTGGTTCTTTATCATGAGTGCTAAATTGTGTTGTGTTCTTCACGTTTATTGTACAAAACTTGTGCCGTATGGCAAATTTCACATCGCTATTCTGAATGGAATGACATAAATTATAGCTGCAGAGTGCAAGACCACTTATCATCCAAAAGTTTGCAGAATCTCAATTCTCTTATAATCGCTAGTCTCTTATGCTTTGCTACTCCAGGATGTGCACTTGTCCTGTTGAATATTTTAGATTTCTGCATCTCATTTAACTGTACGAGACTTGGATGTCATTTGATCTGCACCAAGTCCTCTTTGGGTTATGAAAATGGGGTTTAATTGTAACAAACTTTTATGCTCGTGCCGGTCTCACCAGGTAATTGCTGAAAGTCTCTCCAAGGAGGAGATTGCTGGTTTGAAAGAAGTGTTTAAAGCGATGGATATTGATAACAGTGGCGCAATCACCTTTGATGAACTTAAAGATGGTTTGCGAAGATATAGCTCCACGATGAAGGACACAGAGATATGTGATCTCATGGATGCTGTAAGTACATTGCTTGTAGGTTCTTTTGTTTTCACTGAAGACCGAGTCTTTAAATTGCATCCTCGGTCGGCTTTTCCCAAGCTGTTCTTAAAGTTGAACATCAACCAAACCGACCAGATAACTAGTCCATCTGATGCATATATTCGGTCATCTTAGAGTGATGTCTGATTTCATTCTGCAGGCTGATGTGGACACCAGCGGAACAATAGACTCTGGCGAATTTATAGCCACAACAATTCACCTCAACAAATTCGAATGTGAAGAGCATCTAATTGCAGCCTTTCAGTACTTCGACAAGGATGGAAGTGGTTATATTACGGTTGACAAGTTCCAGCAAGCTTGCACCGAGCATATTGTGACTGATGCTTCATTGAAGATATCATCAAAGAAGTCGATCAAGATGATGTGAGTCCATCAAAATATTGTTTTGAAAACCCCTAAGGATTTTAATAATGACAAAACTATCTCATACGATTTGATGCAAGTGTTGTTTCTGTCCAGGTATCTATTGTTGATTCAACACTATTGAATCTATCCCTAACGCGATGTGAAAGAACTTAAAGGACTAGAAGGACCATAAGGGCGAATAAGTCAAAGAGAACAAGAAGTTCGTGAGTGCTTGAAGGACCAATAGATGAACAAATCTGTAAAAGTCTTAAACTTGTTGAGAAAACCTCCTAATATTTTTTGAATTCACTAAAATAATTCATGGTTCCTTACGAGTTTGATAAATGCAAGTGTTGTTTATGCCCCAGGAAATCTCCGCACAAAACGAACTTAGATGTGCAAAGCGAAAAGATTCTAAATGGCTGGAACGAACTTCATGAACAAGTCTAGAAGAATGGGGATTCCATAAAGACTAGGAGGTACTAAGGTGAATAGTCTAGAGAATCTTCATCACCATCATACTCAAAGTGAGCGTTGAAGAAACATCCTTAGAAATTTTAATGATTCGCAAACTATCATTGGAATAATATCTTCTATGATAAGTGCAGATGTTCTTGATGATTAAGAACTATGTGATGTCCATGATATATTCATTGGATGAAGATTGCAAGATGTCCTTGTACGGACTGCCCGTAAACAACATCAACTGATTGTGATTGTCAGCTAGTGATGATTTCTATGTCACTTACGAGGATATCACGTCCCTAATGATGCTGGAATAACGACCATCAGAGAATGTTCGTTGAAGGATTGAATATAGCTATTGGCAGTTGGAACAGCACAGCAGGAGAATCAGAAATTATTAGAGAAAGTGAAATTGCTTTTTGTCAGAGCTGTCAGAGTGACCAGCGATGTTTTAGCAGCGAAAGAACCCAATTTGGGAAAGCCCATTGATGTTCACAGGAAAGGACTATTCGAGTAGTCTAGCTTTAGAACAACAGCATTATATATTGCAATGTGCTATCTTTACTTCCGCCTGTGGTTACTAGTACAATACAGCTCAACTTGTGATTGTTAGTTTGGAGAGTAGATGTTGGCTTACTAAATAAGCCGAACCACTATATATTACTATTTGTTATCTTTACTTCCTCTTTTATATGATATTTACACATTAGCACCGCTTGATATTCTTAATATTAGCATCTCTGTCCAAGTATTGTTTCATGATTTTTGCAAAATCTTTAATACAACCCATTCCCCCCCCCCCCCTTCTCGATTGCATAGTTAGCCTCGACAATTTATATCAGAGTTCTGCTGCTTGTTGTTTGAAGTGTATTTCTTCTGAGCATAAAGATTTTTATTTATGACTAACTTTGGTGGTTTTTGTACAAGTGATTCTCAAGCTCCTAGCAAGCCTCCTTACTTCGATGGCAGAAACTATGGCTACTGAAAAGAAAGAATGCAAGCTTATGTTGAAGCAACTGATCTCATTATGTGCGATGTGATTGAAAATGGACTGGCAATACCGGCTCAAGCTCCTGCACGACAGTAAGAAGGAGAAAAAGCTCAAGCTGCTAAAGCTGCAGCTATTGCTGCTTGTGTAGAGGAGCTCGGAGAAGAGCTACTCAAAATGCTAAATCTAAGTCTTCCTGTGTAACATCTAAAGAAATTTGGGATTGACTCCTAGTTACATTCGAAGGAACTTATAGAGTCAAGAAGACAAAAATGAACATTCTTTTAGGAAATTCTGAGCTATTCAAAATGAAATCCGATGAAACAGTAGCATAAATGTTCACAAGATTCATTGAAATAGTGAATGGCCTAGCAAATCAAGGTAACATCTTCACAGATGGAGAAAAAATGAAAAAATTTCTAAGAGCGCTTCCAAAAAGAATGGAGCAATGTGAAGACTTTGGTATGCAAAACCTTGAGAATTCAACCCATCACTCCAAAGGTAATAAAGTTATAGCATTTAAAGCTAACAATGACGATGCAGGTGAAGAAACATCAGCAGAAAATGGCGATGATGAAGATATGATGATATGCACCACAAAGTTCAAGAACTTCATGAGAAAAGGAGGAAACTACAAAGGAAGAAGACGCCCCAAATTTTCAGAAGAAAAGAAGCCATCCAAAAACAAAGAGGAAGGGAAAGGTAAAGATTTTGGTTGTTATGAATGCAAGAAACAATGATACATAAAGCCAAATTGTCCATTTGTCAAGAAAATGAAAGGCAAGTTTGAGACTTCCGAAAGCGAAGAAGAAAATGAGGTAAATGCTTATAAACTATCATTTGAAGAGATGCAGGATTTTCTAAAATGAATGTTTGAGGAACATAAAAAGGCTTCCAAAAGAATTTTGGAAATGAAAAAGGAGTTTATGAAACTCACTAGTCAAAACAACCACCAGGTTTGGAAGACCCAAACAGGATCAACAATGTATCTCGGCTCAAGAACGCATTCAATGGATTCAAACAAACACCAAGAGCTTGATGTGAGAGACTAGGCACATCTTTGGTCGAGCATGATTTCGAAAGAGGTATGGTCAATACAAAGTTTTTCATCAAAAGAAAGGTAATGATATATCCTACTAATTCAAATTTATGTGGTTGATATTATCTTTGGATCTACAATTTAAGGAACTATACAAGGAATTTGCTGATATTATGACAAGTGAGTCCCAAATGAGCATGATAGGGGAACTCAACTTCACTTGCAAGAGGTGGCACCTTTATATATCAAGAGAAATATGCTAGAGAATTGGTAAAGAAATTTGGACTGGAAAATTGCAAAAAAGTGAATACACCATTGTCCTCTACTACCAAGCTTGATAAGGATGGAAAAGGTAAGTCCTAAGGAACTAAGTTTATCTAGGTATGAAAGAAAAGATGAAATGCTTCTTTCCTGTAGGTTATAAAGAGGAAGAATAAGTGGTATCTTGACAGTGGCTGCTCGCAACAAATGATTGCTAATCCTACCAAGTTCTTAAGTCTTGTCCGAGTTGATCGTGGAATTGTCACCTTCAGAAGAAAGGATAAAGGTGGAATTGTTGGTAGAGGCACATCAAGTTGGGAGACCTAATTATCGAGGACGTGTCTCTTATCAAGGAAGTCAAAAATACCTTGATTAGCATCGGCCAATTGTGTGACAAAGGCTTCATAACCAGCTTCGAGAAAGGTAAATGTATTGATCTTGATCAATTATAGAAAAAAGATAAGATAATATTTATTTGCTTGATCTTGATTCAAATTTTGTTAAAATGTCTTGTATATATAAAAGATGAAAAAGAGTTATGGAATAGAAAGCTTGGTCATATTAACATGAAACAGATTTCTAAGCTCTCTGCTTTGGACCTAGTGCGTAGATTGCCTAAAATCAAATTAAAAATATGAATTGCGCAATGCATGTACTTTCGGTAAGCAATTAAATAGCTCCCTCAAGTTTATAAATGCTGTTACTACTAACCTGATCTTGCAGCTATTACACATAGAACAGCTTCGACCAACAGGGAGCTAGCTTTGATGGTAAAATGTACTATTCGGCGATCTTGGACGATATTAAAGGAATACTTATGTAATGTTCTTAGCTCACCATCATGAAACACTTCATTCCTTCGTGAAATTTGCAAGAAAAGTTAGAAAAGGTTATAGCATTTTGTCTATAAAAACTTATCATTGCAAAGAGTTTAAAAATCAAAACTTTTTCGAATTTTTAATACAATTTCTCTTCTTCTTACACTCCTCAACAAGAATAAGTTGTAGAGAGAAAGAAACCGTCTCTACAAGACATCGCCAGGACCATGCTGATAGAGTTGTGTTCCTACTTAATTTTTAGCTGAAGCTATTTCTAGAACCGACATACCACAAAATTTATTAAAGTAGACGAAGAATATGCATAAAAACCTAATCGTGCATAAACTAAGCTATTATGTAGAAAACATACATAGACTAAGTTACTACATGATTAATAAAGACGCAATCTGAATCCTATATTCAACTATAATTATTTCACGACTCCTATTATGCAAAAGAGTATCAAGAACACTCAAGAACATGAAATGGCTTTCAAAAATTATCACGATGCATCAACATATATCAAGCTTCATGAAATTTATCAAGGACGTGCAATATTATTCAAGAATCATCAATATTCATCAAGAGTGCCAAAATCACAAAGCTTATGCAAACATAAATTTCTTGATTAACCATGCTTAAAGATTAGCTCTGAGTATTAAATCCGAATTACCATATGCAATGCATGAACAATCTGATTAAAAGTCCAACCTTTCGATTTGAAGGTCCAATGGCCCATTGTATGATGCAATGTATAATGCAAAATTAAACTAATGGAATCAAATTAACCCATGGTATGACAACTATATATTATAAGAACTATCATGACAAAAATCAAAACCAAAGCACTATTCACACAGTCCCCCAATTTTATCTTGGCTAGGACTTCACCAAGGACACCTCAAGAACTCGGCAAGGAGGAGGCAGCCATACGCTAGTATGGTGATCGACAAGGGCCACTGATGAGGTGGTGGCGGGCCACCGGTGTTAACCACAAGGAGGACCGATGATGAGAGCTCTGAGGGATGCTAGTGAGATGATGTTGGATGCCGAAGAGGAGCTGTTGGATGCCAGAAAGGAGCTGCTGGACCCCAAAAGGGACTGCCAGACAACCACTAGAGAAAGACAGACGCCAGAGAAGGTTAAGGTGGTGATTGGCAGTGGAAACTTGCTGGGATACGCCTTGGACAGTGGCGGAGACATGGTGGAGGATGCCTTGGACAACGGAGATCGCCGAGCAAGAGCCTTGGGTCGAGAGGATTGTCGAAAAGGGAGAGGACCGCCGGAGAGAGAGAGAGAGAGAGAGAGAGAGAGAGAGAGAGAGAGAGAGAGAGAGAGAGAGAGAGAGAGCTTCGGAATTTGAGAGCTCTTGAATGAGTTGTGTTGTGTCCATTGTGGCCGGCCAATGGGGGTTTATATTACCTCCGGGGGTCCTAATCAAATTGGCACTAGGAGTGGACATAATGGAGCCCAAGGTAGGATGAATGGCGGAGATCAAAGTGAGTTCAAAATGGACAGTGGAGATGCAGTGAAGAGAGATGAGGTGGCTGACCATTCAAGAGAGTGTGGGTTTAGACAAATCCAATGGTGAGGATAGATGAAGAGGGGTGGCCAACTGTCTGATTAAGCGATAAGCCTTCGATGAGAAGACAACTATCGACACTAGTTGAAACTTATCAATGGTTGAAGTCTTTGAGCTTGCGTGTATGTTCTTCGTTTGTTGGATTCCATTTCATAAGTCATGAGAGTTCCAATAAGCTCATCCAAGGTCAAGGGTTGAAGTTTTTGAGCTTGCTTGTATATTCCTCATTTGTTGGATTTCATTTCATAAGCTATGAGAGTTCCAATAAGCTCATCCATTGTCAAGGGTTGATGTCTTTGAGCTTGCTTGTATGTTCCTTATTTTGTTGGAGGCTATTTCATCAGCCGTGAGACTTCCAGTAAGCTCATCTAAGGTCAAGGGTTGAAATCTTGGAGCTTGCTTGTATGTTCCTCATTTGTGTAGATCTTCCCATGTTCGGCAAATCCATTCATGATGGCATTATAGTGTATGAGCATTCCTTTGATATCTTCATATGGCTCCATCTTGTAAGTCTCATAATCACCAAACAAGATATTCATCTTTGCTTCTTTGACTTTAGCAGACTCTTCATAGGCAACTTCAAGCGTATCCCAAATTTCCTTTACTCAACTACAAGAAGAAATTTTGTCAAACTCAGTATTGGATAAACCGCAATGCAAGAAATGTATAGCTCTTGAGTTTAGAGAGAGTCATCTCATTTCTTCTGCATTTCCAAGGATTGAATTTCCTCTCGCTTTTAGTAAGATCACGTGGAGTGAGAAATGAAAAAGACGAACTTAAGACTCCAAGATTGAACAAATTTATTCGTTCATAAGAATCCGCATAAGCATCATTACTAGAAAGTAGGTCTACTCATTTGGATTGGGATAATCTTCTGTCTAAAGAACTTAATCAAAACAATTAGAAAAATATTAGAAGGAGTTCATAAAATTTCGAAAGTGTTGAAGATCCTTCAGTAAAAATACAAATCTGAAAGACTTCAATTCAAAACAAAGAAACCCTTAAAAGCAACGAAAAAATTTCAGAAGTCTTGAGTTTAAAAAATGGATAATCAACAAATAGAATTTTGTAAAAACACCTCTTTTTTAGTTAGCCATAATAAAAAAATTTATATTCAGAAGCAAAAGCACTTCTAATAACGAACGATGAGGTTTTGATACTAATTGTTAGAGCCAACAATACAACTTAGAGGGGAGGTGAATAGGTTGAATGAGAATATATAAAGAATTTTTGTCACGCCCCGCACCCTACAAGCGCGCGATCATCCCTCGATGGTCGATCATTGAATGCGACATCCCAGGCACGTTGCCGACCCAACCCAAATATCAGAGATTAAGCATGCGCGAAAACAAATAAAAACAACTCGGACAGTTAATAATGACAAAAGGTAGCAATAGCACGAAATAATAATTGTAATTCCTACACTTGACAGATACATACGACGTCCACAAAAAGACAATCCCCAAGCTAAGCCATAGTAACACAACCACATTCCTCGAAAGGGACAATGGTTCGCAAACTTAACTCCTCTACAAAAAGGGGAAACTCAAAATACCGGGTAGTTGACCCGTTTTCGATCGCCGAGATACCCTTGAAGCGTCTCCAGTCACTCATGGTCGCGGATATGAAATGGTTATATAATAACCGTGAGAACGAGTCTCAATAAACAACCCCCTATACCCCACGTAGGCCAATGCGCACCTAGACAAGTCGTACATGCAATCTACCCCATAACATATAAAATTCACATCATTATACTTACCTTGCCATCAAACCCATGCCAACTTTGCATGTTAGTCACAACGCGATAATGCGATAATAGTAATTCAATAACATATCACAATCGTTCGAACACCAACCACACTTGCACTCAATAAATTCAATTAACTCAACCACACATCCAACCAGCCAATTCAATCACATGCTCAATCAGTCAATTCAATCAGTCACATCGCGCATACTTGTCCAATTAACTTTCCTCTCCCGGACCACCGTCAACATGTCTCAAGTCCGGTCTCACAAGCACACAAGTCACACAATTCGATCAATTTCAATGGTCACCGTCAACATGTCCCAAGCCATATCATTCAATCAATTTCAATGGCCGCCGTCAACACGTCTCAAGCCACACTATTCAAGCAATTCCAATGACCGACGTAAACACGTCCCGATCCAACACACCTTTAACGAGTCACCATCAACACGTCTCAAGCCCGCATCCAATTGGCACATCGGTCATTCATGCCTTCACACGGACCGCCGTCAACACGTTCCAAGTCCGTAGCCCTCCGATCAATCCGGGCTTAAAATCGACAGGCAAGCACATGCCATTCAATTCAATCAATTTCACGCCAATTACACCAAGCGATCCATAATCACAATTCAATTCAATTCACGACACACCACACCACCCACAAACTCGACATTTAATCGGCCACATATGAACATCCAAACCACCCACGAATGCCACAACAAACCAATCATTGACTCCCCAACATTAGCCACTAATATGCACCAAAAACCATCCAAGTCGGCCACAATCAAACGTCAATTTCCCCCACACACGCCACGACAATACGGTCATTTAGCCCACCATAAATAGCCACTAAGTAAGCCCCACAAATATCACAATTTAATATAACAATTACGCACATACAAATATTGACCCTACTCCACGTTTAACCCCTAAACTGGTACTAATTAATCCCTAGATAAGTCTAATAATACCCAATGTACTAGGTAGGGTTTAGGAAGTCACTTACCAAGTTTTGGCCCGGGAAAAGTCGGCTTGAGCCTAAAATGACCCAGGTGAACAGTGCGGACTCGGCACACGCGCGGGCACGGCTATCGACCATGGGCAAAATTCTCGGTCACGGCTGGGCACAGGCACAGGCGCAGGCACCGGAGGGCGCGGGCACGAGCACGGGCACGGAAGGGTGCAAGCACGGGCACGGGTACGGGCGCAAACGCCGGCACGGGCGCGGACGGGCGACTTGCCTAGTTGGACGGGCGACGCGCCGGGCGATGGGCTGGCTGGACAGGTGACGTGCCTGGATGACGGGCACGGCGATGGGCCACGACGGGCGAGCAGGCGCATGGCCTGGTCACGTGGCCAACGGGCTAGCCACGGCTCGGGGCGACTTGGTCGCAAGCTAGGCTGGCTGGCCGGCAGGGCTGGTTGGTGACCGGCGGCGGCGGCGACGCAGCAGCAACAGGCGGCAGCGATGGGGCGGCACGGCGGCGACTGGCTAGGTGGCAGCGTTGGACAGGTGGCCGGACGAGCTGGCCGGTGGCTCGGCGAAGCTCGGCCATGGCGAGCACGACGACGAGCTGCTGCTTGCGCAAAGGGGGAAGAGGACGGTCAGCCGGGGGGGGGGGAAGGAGGCAATGGCTGGCTGACGGCGCGGTGGCGATTGGGACGATGTCAACGATGGCCAGGCGCGGCTGGACAACGTTGAGCACGACGAGCAGAGGCGGCGAGTTCGTTGCTGCGTGTGCAAAGGAGGAGACCAACCGGTCCGGGGCGATGGCTAGTGGACAGCGCGGCGGCAGCAAAGCTGGCTGGCGACGACGACGGTGCTCAGCAGTCAGGCGGGCTTGGGACAGTAGCTAGGGGGCAGCGAGTGGAGATAGTGGTAGTGGCTAGTGGGGGGTGGCGTCGGATGGGCTGAGGGCTGCGAAGGAGGGGAGGAGAGGGAGAGAGGCTGCTGAGGCGACAGTGACAGGGCTGAGGCGGCGGCTGAATGGCGTGCGGTGGCGACGAGCAACGAAGGTTAGTCTGGCGAGCGGCGATTGTCGACGAACGGGGCAGCGTCGGACGGAGCAGGGACTAGACGCGGCTCGTCGGGGGAGGAAGGAAACTGAAGGAGAAGAAGAGAAGAGAGAGAGAGAGAAGAGAAGGGGAAGAAGAAGACCAAGAAAGAAAAGGGAAAAAGGAAAGAGGAGAGAGAGAGTGTCAGGGGGGTCTGCATGGGCGTGGGGTGAGAGGACGTCTGCATGGGGGCATGACGCGCGCGGCAGAAAGGGAAAGAGAGAGGGAAAGACGGAGAGAGAGAGAGAGAGAGAGAGAGAGAGAGAGAGAGAGAGAGAGAGAGAGAGAGAAGACGCAAGGGGGGGAGGGAAACGTGCGAGACAGAGGAAACTTGGCGCGGTAGAAGGGGAGAGAGAGAGAGAGAGAGAGAGAGAGAGAGAGAGAGGGAAAGAAAGAAAAAGAGACCTAAAAATCAAACTTCTCACTCGAGTGCGATTCAACGGACACGGTTCAAACTCGAAAACAATCTAACGGCCCACGAAAATTCTAATTATAATATAGGACAAAAAAAGTCCAAAATAAAATAACTCAAAACACACTACGAGGGAGGTCTACTGGTCTAAATCCGCACCCGGTCCAAAATTTCACTTTTCCACTATTCCTGACAATCTTGACGCTGGCCACAATAATATCAACACCGTTCAATTTATTTCGTCCCGAAACTCCTGAAAATCGACTGTCAAGTTCGAGGTCTAAATAACGGCCAAATTCAATCGAGTGCGATTCTAGCAAAAATCTCTATTTTAAAAACAAGAACCCGAGAGTGATCAGTTCCTGGGCGAGATTCTATTATAAGCGCACTGACGAATTACACGTTTTATAAATCCTAAAAATGGGTCAAAATTCGGAATGTCATAATTTTTGTGGAATACAACAAATTAAACTTCACTATTAGCAGAAACAATTTAATGTAATTAGGATTGCTGCTAATGAATAGTTAACGTAATTAGGAGTGCTGCCGATGAACAGATTGAAGATAACACATTGATTATAGTGGTTCAAATTTATCCCTAAGTCTATATCCACTCTCCAGACTAATGGCCATAATGACGCCGTAATCCACTATTAATCAGCAAAGCAAGTTACAATTAACTATGTTGCTCCTATTAACTGATAGATTGCACTATTGGGACACAACAATTGCTCTTAAACTTGTACACTTAAACTTTTTTATGATTACAACTTAAAAGCTCCACAAAGAGATATAATTAGCAACACAATTGCTATCAACAAAAGCAAAGCAAAGAAGAAGACTCAAGAGATATAGACTCTATTTGTTTGTTTCCACACAATCCCACTACTTTTCTTGGATTGAAATTTATAGTCACCCAACCTTAGATGATTGTTTGTAACTCAACTCCATGTAGTAGCCATTGGTTCTACCTTTACCAACAGCACCAGAGTCAGAATGGCGCTCTCTAATAGTGGTAGACTGCTCATGTTGATGTCTGTCTCCTATCAAAATTGCCATAACTACTCTAATTCATCTCCAGTGATCTTAATATGAATTCGAAGCTTTTGTAATGGCTAGTTTCATCCTGATTAACATTGCAATCATATGAGCAAATGACCAGCATCTTTCACAACTCGATATCAGCATGATCCCTTACCCATAATCAAAACTGCTGATTATCATTAGTATGTTGATGTTGTCCACTAACGAACTGTGTAGAATGACATGCAATCAATCTTCTAAAGATCCTTTAGCTTTATCAGCTTCCAAATACTTTGAAGAGCATTAGCATCCTCGCTAATTCTTTGTCTTTTCTGATTCACTGAATCAGCATCCAAAGACCTTCAAGAACAGTAGCATCACCATTGATTCCTCGTCTTCAATGAACTCACTGGATCATCAGCATTATCACTGTCTCTCCGCCTTATCTAAAAAGAACTGCTCCAACCAATAATCCGCTGTCTCGATAACGATCCGTTACTCTTTTATCTTTTGGTCCTTTCAAGCATATTAATGATTGTGACTCTACTAAGATGTTCACCTTCATGGTCCTTCCATGCTCTACAAAACATCCCCATTCTAGACTTGTTCACTAGTGTAGTCCTTCCAATCTTCAACGAACATTACCGTTCCATGCTTCTTCACCATCACCAAGGTCCATTCAATTGTTCACCTTACATTGGTCTTGCCAAGCAATAAAAAAAATCCCTGTTCTTCTTGGCTCGTTCACCATCAATCAAGGTCCTTCCAGCTTGTTCACCTCTGTAGAGATCCTTCCATCTTGTTTACATCTTTACACCAAGTACCTTATTCATTTCAAATATCGGTAGTGATCCTTCCATAGAGACAAAGCATTCTCAATTGTGACAGAGCACTCAAGATCACACTTGATACTGATTATGACACCATCCACATTGTGGCTTGTGTATATATCACCTGGTATCACACAACTAATATACATATTAGTAGCTTTTGATTGTCTTTGTCATTATCAAAACAACATAGGGGATTTTCTCAACAATCTCCCCATTTTTTATGATAACAAACCAATCTTTTGAATATGCAAATGTTTTAACACACAATAAAAGATATTGAATTTGAGTTTGTGAGAAGAAAAAAAATTTTCTTATCTTGCCAAAAATAAGATTTCAGATTTGGGCATATTGACATTTGCACATGAGCAGATGTCGGTATCCCTAGATATGATAATCATCAAGAAATATCATAGACCATTAGCATTCATGATAGTGCAGAAAAGATGACGAATAAAAGTATTGTATCATGAAATTCTATTTAAAAACAAGTATTGAGAGACAATATGTTAATAATCGATATGAACTTTCAATAGCACCAGTGTTGCTCTCCTTGCCTAAATGCTATCATCACAATAGATACCATCATCAGTATATCATCATTAGCAGCATGCAAAAATTATCATCATTATCTGCACATATCATAACAATCATCTCAATATTATCACTTTATGATCATCAATATCAACAAGAGATTTTGCAAATGACAAAGAGTAAGAGACATAGAAGATGGCCTTGTAAGTAATCTCATATTCCCTCTCCATTTTTCTGAGCTCATCTTGTCCATTTTTGCTCCCTAACCTTTGTTACTTTTGGATAGTCTAGGTAACTCATGTAGAGAACTAAATAAAAGAAAGAAATAATTAAAGCAAAATAGAACGAAATCTTGCTGCCATAGCCATTTCCTTCATTCTCTCGAGACTTTTCATCTGAGAGCTCATCTTCTTCAGCGTTCATTTTTACAATTTATATGACCAAAAAATCTAGATCCAGAGCGACCAATACTTGAATTGCAGCTCAGCACAAAAAAAATAAAGGAATAAAAATATAGAAATTCCTTCACAGATTCTTCTTATCGTCACTGTAATTCTTCAAGGCTCAAAGTTCCAAAACGGTTATTGAGAGTATAATTCTGCTGATGCCGACACGTATTGCTGGAAACTTCGAGAGAATATGTTTGTGTACCAAACGAGACGACATCATTTTCTTCTAAGATCTCTTTTCCTTTCCTTCTGATTGATTGAGCAGCTCTCTCTTCATGTAAACCCTCTCTTCTAGTTGGAGTTTTTGCAACAGCTTGAGACTCAAAATCTTTGTCTTCGATTAGAGTTTCTTCCCTCTTCTTCCCTTCGATTATTTGCAAATGATTTCCATACAAACTGGTCGAAGATGTAATCTTAACATCCCCTCGCAAACTGGGTGAGGGTTTGAACCCTAAACCTAGTTTGGTTCGAATGATGCAATAATCCCGTCTTGACAAGGCCTTAGTAAAAATGTCAGCAATTTGACTGTTGCTCGGAACACATTGTACATTGAGAGAACCCAAGGATACTTTCTCGCGGACGTAATGAAAATCAATTTCTATGTGCTTCATCCTTGCATGTAAAACAGGATTAGCAATAAGAGAAATCGTTGATTGATTATCACAAAAGAGTACCGTTGGTGACGCTAAAGATATTCCAATGTCCCGAAGAATGAAACTTATCCATGTGAGATCAGCAGTAGCAGAGGCAAGCACTATGTACTCTGCCTTCGTTGATTACTGAGTACGATTGTTTGCTTCTTCGCTGATCATGAGATTATATTTGAGCCAAGATAAGTACAAAACCCGGTAGTAGAACGTCTTGTTTCAACACAACCTACCCAATCGGCATCTGAAAACCCATAAAGCTTCAATGAACTATTAGAGTGAATGAAGAGCCCCGAGTTGACAGTCCCTTAAACGTATCAAAGAACTCGTTTCAATCTATCAAAATCACCAACCGTAGGTTTCTGCATTTTTTGACAAAGCATATTGTTAGCATAAGCGATGTTCGGTCTCGTTATTGTTAAATATTGAAGATCCCCAACTAAGCTTCAGTATTCAAGTGGTTGATCAAGAAATACTTCATCATCTGATGTATGAGATGGTTTCATTGACAGAGGTGTTGATATCAGTTTGCACTCTTTTCATGTTTGCCCTCTCAAGAAGATCAACGACATACTTTGTCTTATAAAGGAAGAGTTCCTCGGGTGTGTGCTTTGCTTCTATACCCAAGAAGTAATGGATACACTCTAAGTCCTTCATGTGAAAAGTTGAACTGAGAGATTTGATCAGTTGAGCAAGTAAATGATCAAAATTATTGGTCGAAAAAATATCATTCATGTAAAGCAAGAGTAGAATTGTGTCTTGCCCCTTATGAAACACAAAAAGTGATGGATCCGTGGTGCTATAGAAGAATCCCGACTCAAGTAGGAAGTTACTAAACTTCTCAAACCAGGTGTGTGGTGGCTGTCGTAGGCCGTAAAGGGACTTTCGAAGTAAGCACACATGATCCGTAAGTGTAGGATGTGCAAACCCCGAAGGTTGCTCCATATAAACCTTCTCCTTTAGTGTGTCATGCAAAAAAGCATTCTTGACATGGAGCTGATGTATCAACCACTTCTTTACCATTGCAACCGAGAGAACAATCCGAATTGTTGCTTGTTTTACGACTATACTAAATGTCTCGAGGAAATCAATTTCCTCCTCTTGGTGGAACCCCCTTCGCTACCAATCGTGCTTTCAACTTGTCAAGACTTCCATCAGGTGCTAATTTGGTTTTAAAAACCCACTTGCACCCTATTACATGTGTCTGATTTGTTCTCGGAACTAAGGTCCAAGTTTGGTTTGCATGAAGTGCATTCATGTCTTCTTTCATCTCTTTATTCCATCCCTCATGTGCTAATGCGGATTTGACTGTCTTGGGCACTGCAGGCATGTGATATTCAACCAAACAAGCATACTTGGGATTTGGTTTCACAATCCCTGACTTGGACCGGGTTTGCATAGTGTGTTTTGATGTTTCACTTGATTGAGAGGGCTGCAAAACTCGTGTGTTCTGACCCGGGCAGCTATCAACTGGAGCTGCAATGCTTTGGACAGGTGGACTTCTCAGCTATGAAACAGATGATGAATATGAAATAGGTGGTGATTGTTGATCTGGTGGTTTCTGTGACTTCTCAGTTATAGTATAAGGAGCACGCATCTGTCCAATTTCAAACACCCCACTTTCTTGTAAAAAACCTGCATTGTCATTATTGATATTCCTTACTTGCTCTTCTCTGATTGAATCCAGAAACTCAACCTCTTCAACCCATTTCTTATACAAAGCAGTATAATGTGGAAACACTTCATTCAGCTTCTTAGCAAAAGGGAAGAAACTTTCATCAAATGTGACATTTCGGCTAACATAAACTTTGCCATTAGAGGGTACAAGACACCGGTACCCTTTGTGTCTGTCACTGTTGCCGAGAAACACACAAGTGAGTGAGTGAGCGAGGATTGAACTTGTGTTGCGAATAAGGTCTTAGATAAGGATAACAAGCACTTCCAAATAACTGTAGATGTTCATAACTTAGTTTATGCCCGAAAAGCTTGCTATGATGAGACTCCATCTGCAAATTTGGAGTGGGAAACATGTTTATAATATAAGTGACAGTCAAGAAAGTGTCCTCCCAGTAAATTAATGGAATTCTTGCATGATATAGCATTGATAAACCAAGTTCCACCACATGACAATGCTTCCGTTTAGAAATCCTGTTTTGTTCCGGAGTGTATGGGAGAAGACATGTAATTTTTTATTCCACAAGCCTTTAAATGATTCTGAAATTTAATGCTTAAAAATTCACCCCCGCCATCACATCAAGACACTTTAATTTTGCGATCAAATTGATTTTCCACATATTTATGAAACAAGACAAAGATGTCATAGAAATCTGACTTCAACTTCATTGGCTAAACCCAACCATAACAGGAAAAGTTGTCTACACTGATAACATAAAATCTGAAACCCTAAAATGATCTCACTGGAGATGGTCCCCAAACGTCACAGTGAATCCTTTCCAAAGGAAGTTGGTTCCAGACTAAGAGAACGGTAATGCTAACTTAGTACGTTTTACTATCTGACAGCTCTTACATGCAAACTGAGTTGTCTTATTGCACCAAGTCATCTTCTGGTTGTGAAGAAACTTTAAAATCTGAGAATTAGTTTGAGTTAGCCACTGGTGCCACACTTCTTCCCCAACCTGATTATGTCTTTGAGTAAAAAGAGCCTTGGTTGTTTGCTGGTCCACTCTATAGAGACCCCCCAATTTTCCTTTCGAGCATCATCGTTGTGTTGGTTTGATGGTCCTTAACATAAACACTGCATTTGTTAAAAACAAAAGAGTAAGGATAATCATCGGTTAGCTTAGAAATTGAAAGCAGGTTTTTCCTTATCTTGAGAACCACCAACACATCATTAAGAGGCAACACATCAAACTCAGTGTGTAAAGACACATTCTCAGTGAATATAATAGGTAGACAAGACCCATCTCCTATCATTACTGTATCCGTTCCATTACACTTTGAGGAGTTGTGAATAATACCTGGATTAGCAGTTATGGGGGTTGTGGCACCCATGTCTGGGTACCATTCACTACCCTTCTGTCATGCCCTGACCCTCGAGCACGCAACAACCCTAATCACTTAGGTCATTTGTATATGACGTCCCAGGAATCGTCACCGACTTTTCATTTTATTTTTCGATTACGCATACGGAACCGACAATAATCACCCAGTTATAACAATCAACAACAGTCATGCCAAAACGCCATTTTATTTAATTACTAGATTAACCCCAAGGAAGCACATTTACAAGCCCTTTAAGGGAACCTTTCTTTACAAGCCTACCAAAAAGATACTGGGCTGGGGGTCAATCTACTCCTTCCAAAAGTGGATCAAAATAGGCCGAGTCGGGGTCAATTCTCCACTGACCTGTTGTCGCGACCCTAAAAAATTTTACCATTTTCTCGGGCTAATGGATTATTAAGATTGAACTTAACTCGGGTCCTCCCAAGCCCTACCAATTCGCAACTTAGGATTTAAGTTCTTAACATACAAATATTTTCATGCTTGGAGTCGCCACTAATCATTTTACGGTAGGCTGATTAGAAACCTAAATAAAACATAGGGAGATATGTTTTATTTCTACAAACTAGAGATTCTAAGCCCGGGGACTTGATTACGCTAGATCTAGTCTAACGCCCTTTCGGTATCTTTTCTTTTCAAAAATATTTTGGCAGGCAGTTTGGATCCATTTTAACTTAATTACTAACATGTGAGGTGTTCATGCGGGTGCGCAAACCACCAATTTAACACCCAGGAAAGCATTAAATAAATTGCAAGTTGGGAAGAATTACTTACCTCGAATTCAGCAAGCATCTGCGTTGTTAGCTAGAAAATCACATCAATCAGCCCTAATATGATTTCTAATTAACAAGCATTCACTTAATTTCTTTTTTTTGGATTTTCACTTGTTTAAATGAAACCTAATCTATATGCAATGACGTGCAAAGATGACATGCGAAATAATGCAACCTAGTATGCAAACTATATGTCATGCGACGACGTGACTTAATTCTAATGACGGATACATGAATTATTTTTGGTATTTTTCTCATGAAATTCGGAATAAAAAATATGCCTAAATTAACATGCAATCTATGATGTCTTAATCTACCCTAGAATGACTTATTTTTGGGTTTTTTTTTATGAAAATTCGAAATTATAAAATAACGTGAATAATCCGTTAGGATTTGGAATAATACTTAATTTAAATTAGGAAACATGCCACGTTAAGTCCTAATTTAAATTAAATACTTATCTCATCCTTCGGGATATATTCAAAAATCCTAGACATGCAAAATTTCTAATTTAAATCTAGCTAATATTTTTTTGAATTTTCTGTTTTATTTGAAAAAATAAAGAAATTTAAACATGGATAGTAACCAATTCAAATTAACCACGCGATCCGCCAAATTCGTTTCAAACTCGGATTAGGCACAAAGATCAAATTATCGGTCATATCTATAGGGTTATAGATATTAACGGATAATTGATCATTCGAATTTGGAAAGCTAGTGAAATTTATCATTGTATTTAAGTGATTATAGATAGGATGATAATTTCCCGTATCGCCGCGTATCGTACCTTAGGGTTAAGGTCAAATAGTCGTCCAGATACGTTGTTAGATTAGGAATTTTCCTAATTTGAATAGTCAGAAATATTGCGGATAGATCGAATATTATCCTAAGATATTTAAATATCCACGTGATATTCATGAAACATTCAAAACGTGCAAATTAGGAAATTGAAATATTCTGAAAATTATCGGATAATATCCATTACCTAATTTGCAGATAACTTCCGAATTTGAACTTGGATCGAGCTTGCGGATCGGGATCGGGATCGGGACGGCGACGGAATCGGCGACGTCGAGAACGGGTGGCTCCGGAGCTTCACGGTTAGACTCACGGTGTGCTCGACGAGCTCGCCGTGATGGTGTGGACTTCTCGGCTATGCAATCTGGACGTCGCGGTGGAACGTTGCTTCGAATTCCCCGCGGGAGGCTACTGCGTTTGGGATCAAAGCTTGCTGGACCTCCTGGACATTCACTCCCTGTTGCTGTTTCGAAGTTGCAGCTGGGAGGGGCTGATCACGTTGGACGAAGGAGGTTTCACGCGCGTCCCCCCCTTTTGAATTGTGGCCGTATCCCTCGTCAAAAACAATGCCCTTCTTTGACTTCTCCTTTGTTGACCGAAACCTCCCTTTTTTAAGTATTATGCATGCACGTGAAGGTGGGGGCTTCAATTTTTGAAGATATCTTTGCAGAATGCTTCTGATGCAGGGAAGTTCGTCAGGCTAGAGCAGATCGTTGGGCTAACGTCGAGAGGGGGCAGAAGCAGTGAAGACCCTCGCTGGAATGCTGACTTTTTCCTGGTCTGGGCGTGACTCTATTCCTCCGCGTTTATCAACAATCAACCACGGATCAGCTCAGGAACAGCAGAGAGCAGCAGCGATCGTCATGGCTCCGCTTCAATGCTGTGGAGGCGTCGTTGTGCAGAGAGAACGTGGCATGGGCATAGGAAAAACGTGGACCGGCCGCAAAGGATTGTGCGCGGCGGCGGCGGTGAGCGCCGGCGTGCCTCTCTCTCTCTCTCCCACTCACTAAAAATTTCTGATTTGAATTTGTGTTGTGTCCCCCCCCTCTAATTCTGACCTAATAACATGTATATATAGCACTAATCCTAGGTCAATTAAATGGGTTTAATGTCCTAATGGGCTTAAACTTGGGCTTGGGCTCTAATTAAATTAAATGGGCTGAATTAACTTAGGCTGTAATTAATTAAATTCAACAGACTAAATCAAGCCCAAATTAAAAACACCCGAGCCCGTTCGTCTTGAAATTCCGGGCCCTTGCATTCCCGAGCATCCCGTTTTTTGTTCGATGAATTTTAAGCTCGCTCGCAATCACCGGTCCGATACAAAAATGCAATGAAATTAAAATGAACCTAAATTACATGTTATGGAATTTAAATATTTTTGTTTAGGGGTTAAAAATTAATCCCTAATTTTCTATGCAAATTACACTAAATGTCGTGCCAAAATTTAGGTGTCAACAGCTGCCCCTCTTTGAAGGTGAGCTCGCAGAGGTTGCATTCAAAAACTAAATGATACCTAAATTTCAACTATGCAAATGCAATGAATGTTATTTTTGTCGGGATTATGAGTCCCATTTTGAAATGCATTAAGAAATGATGCATGCTGACATGAAAGGAAAACATACCTGAAATTACTTACCTGACTGGTGCGAGATAATGCAATTCGAGGCACGACTCAAACTTTGTATGTTGTTTAGCAAATGTCTGGGCTTAGTCCCATAGGTATTGCCTGATAAACTGTTGATGAATGTCGGTGATATGCAGTTAAGTCAAAACACACGAACACAACTCAAGGCATCCAGCTATCATCTGAAGTGCCTGAGAAAAAGTTTCAACGAAATGGAGTCCATTACGAAATATCCATACCTTCCTCATGGGTACTCGCAAAGATTTGGCCGTGGCACCTATACCTTTCTCATAGGTGTTTAACGGGGAAATTTGTCCAGTTCGTATAGATGTTCCGACCTTTACAAGATACCTATACCTTCCTCATAGGTACTTGTAAAGATTTGGCAGCTGCGCCTATACCTTCCTCATAGACACGACACGGGGGAACTCTTTGAAAGATTGGAAATGATCCGACCTTTACGAGATACCTATACCTTCCTCATAGATATTCGCAAAGATTTGGCCGCTGCACCTATACCTTCCTCATAAGTACAATGCGGGGGAACTTTCCGAGATTAAGAGAATATTCCGACCTTTTCGAAATACCTATACCTTCCTCATAGGTACTCGCAAAGATTTGGCCGCTGCACTTATACCTTCCTCATAAGTACAATGCGGGGGAATCTTCCCGAAATTAGAAGAATATTCCGACCTTTACAAAATACCTATACCTTCCTCATAGGTATTTGTAAAGATTTGGCCGTGACACCTATACCTTCCTCATAGATGTCTCACGGGGGAATCTTCTCGAGATTGTTCGAAAACATATGATTTGGTGAACAAATGGACTAGCCCGAATGTTCGAGGGTTCCTTGACAGAGTACCTGGATATCATCAGAGGTATCTGAAACGGCATGATCAATAAACACCTGAACATCATCAAGGATATCTAGAGATTGCAACAAACTGATTCAATGTGGGGGCCTAACGATTGCTCAAACATGTTAGGGATATAGAGATATACTTACCTGGCGATATCTCCAACTCTGAAAGTGTGTCTCCTGCTAGACACGGTTTTCATTCATATACATATACATGCACTATGATTTCAACTGGTTTTCATGCACGATGGTTTTGTCAAATCGGCATTCCACACTTCGTTGGGGAAAAATCATGACAAGACAATCCGAACTCACAAGCGGATGTCTTAAAAATGTCGAATGAGGGACTTTCGATCCGAAAGGACTTTCTCTCATTCTCATCGAAAAAGGCTAACTTATTTGAGAATCGCTCATTTTTCACTTTCATCATGTCAACAAAGATCTGAGTATTCTCGCAAGCGGTACGACCTTACCAATCCAAGAGGTCTTTGTTAGGACTGTAACATGGGCTTGGTCAACGGCTTAGCAAAGGGGACTATTCGAGTCAAGGCTATTGAAAGAAAATATTCTGCAATTGTCTCCGGGTTTACAAGTCAAGAACCCTGCAAAATGAGATAGAAATAGACTTGCTCGCACTTCTTCGAGCTAAGCTTGTAAACATCTAAAATTCTACGTTAATTCAAGTGTCATAATATGAAGAGACTTTGCAAGGGACGTAACGTAGGCTAGGCTCATGGATTGAGAAATGAATGGATCATTAGGCTCAAAATGTATATGATTGGGGTGAATAGGTTGGTGATCATCTTGGCATTGTCACCGGTCTTCTTCTTCACCAGAAATTTTCCTCTTGGTAAATGTCCCATTGGCTTCGAGAGTTCATCACTTGATTCCTTTGAGACTACTCGACTGGGGATTTTGACATGTCATATCCTGACATTTTTATTGGGCATTGGCCTTGCTTTTACCAGGCACACTGCTTTTTTTTTTTTTTGACACATGCTGTTTACAAGGTAAACACTGACCAGCTAATATGACTGAGCGACTTGCTGTTTGAACTCAAAAGCCTTCTCATCTTCAATCGACACTTCTGATATGTTGCTTGAACAATGATGACATTTGCCTTGCCCCAGTGTGGGGGATGATCACCAACTGGGTTTATATGAAATGAATATGCAGGTTCAATTGGGCTAAGCAAAAGGTAAAAATGTGTGTAGGATAGAGAAAGAAATGCTCTTCGTCATCCTAAGGCACTTGAACCTCGCATAAATTTATCTGAAAAAGCAACACTCGAAGATTAACACAAGTGAGAGCAAAAAGATTTCTATTCATTTTTCACCATATGACATTGATTTACCTCCGGTTTGCCCCGATGTGGGGTGGTTCTTGACAGGGGTAATTTGAATGAATTTCTCCAAATGTTTAGGCTCAAAGAGGTTGAACAATGGATAACCTGTAGTGTTTGAGATAGAGAAATGAAATGCCTCTTGTCATTTCGGTCACCGTACCTCTTGCGAGAGAACTCTTTACCTTGCAGTCATGGAAATTTTTCCACTCAACTCGCTGGGGATTTTTTTTCATTTTTCTCACTGGGGATTAATACATGGGACGGTGTGTAGGATAGGGCTTGCCTTTCATCATCCCGATGTACCTCATTCGACACGTTCAAGTCATTTAGCATGAGTTATCAGATTGTCTAAATAGACCATCCTTTCGAAGTCAATAATACTGATTGATAAAATACTCATGCAGAAAATTAAAGCCAATGCAAACATTTCAGCTTGAAATTGATTGAAATCATTTATTCATCATTAAAATGTTTGCAATTCAGAAATATAAAACCAAACATTGGAAAACTTTTGCTGCCAAATGACAGGTTTTATCATGAATAATACATCTTTACAGCATCAGAATTGACAGGATTGGAAAACACACGACCATCCATCTTTGCAAGAATCAAGGCACCTCCGGGAAGTACCTTCTTAACTACATATGGACCGATGTAGTTTGGAGCAAATTTACCTCCGGAACGGGGAAAATTGGCAGCACCTTCCTTAGGACTAGATCATTTACCTCGAAGTGTCTTGGACGTACCTTTTGGTTGAAGGACCTAGCTATCCTCTGCTGATAGGTTTGACCGTGGCAAATGGCTCTCAGTCGTTTTTCATCAATCAAGTTCAGCTGCTCGTGTCTTTGTCGCACCCATTCCGCTTCAGACAACTCCACCTGGGATAAAACTCGCAAGGAAGAGATTTCCACTTCGACAGGTAGGACTGCTTCCATACCATACACTAGAGAAAAAGGAGTTGTACCGACAGAAGTTCGGATGGAGGTCCGATATGTCATTAGTGTAAATGGCAATCTTTCGTGACAATCACGATAGTTTTCAGCCGTTTTGGCCAAGATTTTCTTGATGTTCTTGTTAGTGGCTTCAACTGCTCCATTCATCTGTGGACGATAGGGAGACGAATTCAGATGTCGGATCTTGAACTCATCGAACAACTGGTCCATGAACTTGTTGTTCAGATTCGTCCCATTGTCGGTGATAATAGCTTCGGGGACACCATAGCGAGCGATTATGTCCCGCCTGATGAATCTTACAACATTCTTCGCAGTAACATTGGCATAAGACGCGGCTTCAATCCACTTGGAGAAATAGTCAATCGCCACCAAGATGAATCGGTGTCCGTTCGACGCCTTGGGATTGATTGGGCCAATCACATCGATGCCCCACATTGAAAAATGCCATGGTTCGGATAACTGATGTAACTTTGTGGGGGGAACATTTATCTTATCCCCGTGAACTTGACAGCTATGGCATCTTCGAACATGTTGGATGCAATCACTTTCAAGACTAAGCCAATAATAGCCCAATCTCATGATCTTCTTAGCCATCATGTGGCCGTTCATGTGTGGACCACATACCCCCTCATGTATTTCCTGCATGATCCTGGTAGCTTCAGTTGCGTCTACACATCTCAGCAGAATCGAATCATAGAATCTTTTATACAGCTTTTCACCACTGATAAAGAATTTTGACGTCATTTTCATTATGTACTTCCTGTCAGCTGGAGTGCTTCCCTCAGGAAATTCTTATCTCTGGATATAGTTCATGATATCGTAATACCATGGCTTTTCATCAGGCTCTCCGGTCACAACCATACAGTAAGCCGGTTTCGTTAAGACTTTGATCTTCAAGGGTTCTACCTCTACTTCACCGGTCACTTGCAGCATGGAAGATAACGTAGCCAGCGCATCAGCGAACTGATTATGGGATCTCGACAAGTACTCGAAGGAAATGTCTTTGAATTCCTTTATGATTTCTTCGAGATATTCATGATATAGCACTAGTTTGGTGTCTCTTGTCTTCCATTCCCCTACAGTTTGGAGAATAATCAGAGCGGAATCACCAAACACCTTCAACTTGGTTATCCCCATTTCCACTGCGGCTTGAAGTCCGAGAATACAAGCTTCGTACTCGGCTATATTGTTAGTGCACGGGAACACCAACTTTGCTGCTACTGGATAATGTTGCCCGTCTGGGGATATTAAGACTGCCCCAGTGCCGGAACCAGCTAAGTTCACGGCTCCATCGAAAAACATAGTCCACATATCTTCCTTTATTACTAGAATGCGATCTTCTGGGGAATATCCATTATCATCTGAGATTCTAGGATTCTCGGCCAATACATCAGCAATTACTTGGCCTTTAACTGATTTCTATGGCATCATCTGGACATCAAACTCTGAGATCAAAATATGCCATTTGGCTAACTTCCCTACCAAGGCCGGTTGATCAAGTAAATACTTGATGGGATCATTCTCAGTCACCAGGAGAGTCTGGTGATGCAGTGTATACTGTCTCAGCCGATGGAGCACCCATACTAGTGTAGCACAAGTCTTCTCGGCTTCAGGATAATTCAACTCTGAGACGGTGAACTTCTTACTCAAGTAATAAATGGCTCGCTCCTTTCCGTCTTCAGGACTTTTCTGAGCTAACATCGCACCCAGAGACTCATTATGAATAGTGAGGTAAAGGATCAGAGGCTGCCCCGGCATCGGCGGGACCAGCACTGGTGGTTTCATCAGATACTGCTTCAGCTCATTAAACGCTTCCTGGCAATTATCATCACACTCCACTTGAGCATTCTTCTTTAGAAGTTTGAAGAACGGCTTAGCAGTTTCGGAGAGTTGGGAAATAAAACGGGCTATGTAGTTCAATCTGCCCAAGAGGCTCCGTACTTCTTTCACGGTCGATGGGGGTTGTAGCTCACATATAGCCTTCACTTTGGAATGATCGATTTCAATGCCTTTACTGCTTACTACGAATTCGAGTAGTTTGCCCGACGTTGCTTCGAATATGCATTTGGCTGGGTTGAGACGGAGTTTAAACTCACGGAGTCGGTCGAACAATTTTTTTAGAGTGTCAACATGACTTTCTCCGGGTCGAGACTTAGCAATCATGTCATCGACATAGACCTCGATCTCTTTATGCATCATGTCATGGAAAAGAGTTACCATGGCGCGCTGATATGTTGCCCCGGCATTTTTAAAGCCGAAGGGCATGACCTTATAGTGAAACGTTCCCCAAGGAGTGATGAACGCCGTCTTCTCCTTATCGCCGTCCTTCATTCTTATCTGATTATAGCCCGAGAAACCATCCATGAAGGAAAACAGTTCGAATCCGACAGTACTGTCTACCAAAACATCTATGTGCGGTAGTGGGAAGTCATCTTTAAGGCTAGCCTTGTTCAGGTCGCGATAGTCGATGCAAACCCGAACTCGGCCGTCTTTCTTCATGACTGGCACGATGTTGGCCACCCAAGTAGGGTATTGGGTGACTTCGATGAATCCCACTTTCAAAAGCTTCATGACCTCCTCCTCTATCTTCTTCGAAAGTTCAGGTTTGGTTCTTCGTAGCCTCTGTTTCTTGGGTGGCATACCGGGATTAGTAGGCAAGCCATGCTCCACAATAGAAGGGTCTAATCCTGGCATATCGGCGTACGACCATGCAAAGATATCCTGGTAATCTCTCAGCAACTGGACCAGGCGTTTGGCTTCATCTTCGGGGAGAGTTGCCCCTATCTTGACCTCCTTGATTTCTCCAGAATCACTGAGATTGACGGTAATAGTTTGATCTACCGTCAGAACTTTAGGTCTTTCATGGTGCTCTAAGTCACGCTGAATATCTGAGGAATCATCGAGTTCGCCGGCATCATTGGGATCAGGCTCGGCGGCGCATAATTCGTCGGATTGGACCGTTTCCATATCCTTATGTGTCACAAGATTGCCCCTGAAACATAAAGTAAGGGATTCAAAAGGACAAACAGGGCTAAACATTGATTTTTGTAATTTTTGTAATTAATTTTTTTGTGTTTTTGTTTTTTCTGAAATTCATTTCGAAAAGGTTTTAACACGAGGAAACATGAACAAGCCCAGGCCTCAGAATTCTCCTTGGACTATATTTTCTTTTATCGATTGGATATCATCACCGGGCTGGTTTGATGTACCTCAACATGCCCTCAAAAATGAAAAACTTGTAATTTCATTGATAATTTCAAAATGAATTGCATTTATTGAATGGAAATTGCAACAATCAAAACCTAAAAACGGAAATGGAAAGCAGCACCCGAAATGGGGCAAATCCTAAAAAGCAGTAAAAATTCCCACGTAGGGGAATGTGCGGAAAATTAAAGGTTTTACTCTTGTGGGCCAGTGCCCATTCTGTAACAGCCGAATTTTGATGTAATTCTGGGATCACTGAAGTCGATAATATTTCGCATTTCATTTTAGTAAATCTCGCCCAGAGCTGATCACTCTTGGGATACTAACCAATAGGGTATGGCAAATTAGGAAGTGGTACGTGGATCAGGGACTCGACCACGAATCGAATACAGACCTTGAGAGTTAATGAGAAATTATTATGACCTAATATGAACCGATCTCAAGAAAGACAACGGATTGGGTCTAACCAAGGCCAACGATGTACAACCGGGACGCAGGTGATTCTGCAAAACCGAAAGCACACGTGGTTAGCCAATCCTAAGTCTGAACTGCACGATCGTGATTCTTGGAGTTAATAATTGTATCTCATTCTCCCAAAGTGTGGAACCGACGTGATTCGGATAACCCTAGGTCGATACGCGTATACTCTAAGCAGCCACCCGTTAGTGAGAGATCCTAAAATTGGAAACCGAGCGAGTATTAAAAACAAAATTGAGCCCGGAATTGAATATCAAATTTCACCGGCTTAAGAGACAGATGTTGGAAATCTAACGTCGTATTACGCTGGCCACACACGTTTGGAGTGTGTAGGGTTAAAAATCGGAAATTCGGTCCGGGATCAGAAAAAAGACCATTTTGCCCTAGGGAGCCCGAATTGGGTTCGGGGCCCGTAAGTGATTATTTCTCGAGCCGGACGCCATTTTGGAGTGGCCACGGGTACCAGAAGGCATTTTGGACCAAATCAGAAAATTCGACAAAAATTGGAAAATAATATTATTTTAATGCCGGAACTTCGCAGTCGATTTCCGGGGGCTTAGGAAATGAATTTTAAGATTCCGACGCCACCATGAGTTGGCCACGCCCATAAGGAACGCGTGGGTGCGAAAATTGGAATTTCGCCCCGGGGCCGGAAAAAGGACAGTTCCGCCCCTAGCCCGGTTCAGGGCCGAATTTCGAGGTGATCGTTCGGGATATTTTCGGACGCGGTTCAGACCAATAATTGGTGCCATGGACCGGGATTTCCCTCAATTATTTGCGCCGGATGAATTTGGACCGTCGGATCGAAGGATAAAAAGGGAAAATGCACGGATCGGCGACACGTGGCACCCCCGGGCCGATATTTTTGACCGGCTTTGACTAGATAAGGTCCCCCACTCTCTCTCCTCCCTCATTCTGATCTGAACACTCTCTCTCTCCTCCCTCTCTCTCCCGAATTCCTCTCTCTCTTAGTTCTCTCTCGGCCAAGCTTGGCCGGAGCCATTCCGGCCACCACGAGCGGCCGCCGGCGACGCTGCAGCACGTCCTCGCCACCACCAGACCACTGTTGAAGTTTCAGCTCGGTTAGGCGTCGTTTTCCCCCTTTTTCAGCCACTTTTCTCTCTCTCGTTCTCTCTCTAACTTGCTGTTTTGGCCGCCCGGGCCTTCGCCGGAGCTCGTCCGGCCAAACCGACACCACAGGGCCCTTCCCCACCGCCGTACGACCCTATCCATCCCGGTCCGTACAGTACTGTTCACGGTTACTATTCACCGGAGTACTGTTCACCGGAAGTACTGTTCACCGCCGGGACCGGTCGCCGGATTCACTGTTCATCAGTGACTGGCCGCCGTTCCTACGTCGTCCCGGGCCTAGAAATTGGTGAGTATTATTCCTAAACCCTGATTAGGACTGTCTGTACATTTTTCTAGACCGGTTAGGGTATAATCGGTGCATTCGGGACAGGGTTAGGCGATTCCGGTACTGATTTCGGGAGAGGTTGTCGATATTAGTGATTTCATAAATCCTAAAGAAATTAATAGGATTTTTATGAATGATCATGAAGTCGGAATTGATGAAATGAAAATGATTCATAGGACTGGAGGTAGTACCGGGGGTTAATTAGACCGCGAAAGTGGCTAATTGTATGGTTGAGATTGCCCAATTTGATTGATTTGGTGATGATTGATATTGTTTGGGGCTAATCTCAATGTTGCCGTGTTAATTATGTCACGTGCGAATTAATCGAATTTATTATCGATTATAAAGTATAATTATGGGCCACATGGTATTAATTGGCCAGTTGTGCACGTGACTGTGAGTAGGCACTATATGATAATATTGATTTAAATGAGTGCCCGTATATATTGAATGCTCATGGCACGTCGTTTGACATTGCATGAACAAGCATTCCGTGTGCTGGGAATGAAATGTGTACTGACGTTATGCGGGAATGCGTGCCTGGCATGAGCATGTGATCACCATAATTGCCCGATGCGTTTACGCCAGGTTCAGATAAAATTGGGCTGTGTGCCGTGTGATCACAATATGATCTTCGGATCGTGGCCTTCGGGTCGTGCCGTCCTCATGCACTTTGGAGCAGGACGATGCCCGGTACGTCCGGAAGACGACCAGCCTCATGCACTTTGGAGCAGGCTTTGGTTCGTAAGGAGATCAGTGTTGCGCCTCATGCACTTTGGAGCAGGCTAGAGACACTGGGCCGGGGGCGTTTTTACGCTGGCCACGGAGTGTTGTGATTGACCATTGGGTCGGACCTTCGGGTCGAGGATAAAAAGAATAATGAAAATGAACGCCCAAGAATGTGCCGTGTGATTTGAATTGATATTATGGCACGTGTGTAGCATCTGTATGCCAGAGAGAATTGGGCGTGCGATTTAAGGCATTAGCATGATTAAATGCAAGCATGTGCATGGTGCACGAGTATCGAGATATGTCAATTGTTGCTTGGGTTGTACGTTATATAAAAGTCTAACCTGCAGGGTCCGAATAATTGTCGGTTTAGGCCCGAGGGCCTAGGCCATTGTATGTGATATGTTGATTGTTCGGTCAGGAGAATTGTACGTTAGCCTAGCCTAGGTTTAGGAGTTATACTTACTGAGATTTATTCTCATTGGTGTGTAAACCAAATATTTCAGACCCCCGTCCTTGAAAAATGCCGCAGCCGCCACCGCGTTTTGGGATCCCGACACACCTAGAGTGGTTCACGAACGTTTTTCCCGCGAGAAACGGAGAAGCTTTCATCCGATATCGATCCGTGGTTACAGTTGACGTAGGCGAACCCGAACACCAATCTCATGAGTACATCGCTTGGTGCCATGGGGATGATGATGGACACATAGGCCCACCTCTTAGGTCCTTCGATGCGCCTCTAAATGAGTTTGGCCTTATGGACCCTATCATAGCCGACGGCGAGGTGATCGACCCTGAGGACAAACCCATAGGAGAGGCCTATGACCCCGAGTTAGATGGAGAACCCCAAGTGGTAGCCGAAGACGAGGAAGATTGGATGAACGATGATGACGACCTACCGGAGCCTATGGATATGGATGTCGGGAATGAAAATGGAGAAGTTGAAGAAGTAGGGGAGGACGAGGAGGCATGGCTTTATGCAGACCATGAGTACGAGCCTGACTCGGAGGACGAGCGAGCTGTAGCCTTGGCCATGGATTCTGAGGAGTCCGAACCTCAGGCTAGTTCTCAGGAGGAGTCCGAGTCGCAGGAGAGCTCTGAGTACGATTCCTCGGGTTCTGATCCCGACTAGATGCCCTAGTTCGATCCTAACCCCTAACCTTCAGTGACTTTTTGGAAACCCTCCTTACCCTAGATAGCACTAACCAAACCCACTCTGGCAGCCTAGCCCTTTTTGATGTAATGGCTGCGTGTGTCGGCTTTTTGATGTTGTTTCTAGGATGTGGCTGTTGTAGGCTAGTTTATGTAATTATGTTTATAACAGTTGTAAATATTTTTATAAGGCAATGTAATAAATATGTTGAATTTCTGTATTCGTGGTTGTGTTCTATGCTATCCATGGTTATCATGTTTATAGTACGGGTGTATATATAATATATACGTGTCTTCCGCATGTGATTGATCTCTGATGGTTGGGTCGGCAATGCAATCCTGGGAGCGTTGCACACGAAACGACCAAGGGCGATGTTTACGAACCGAGTAGGTCGGGGCGTGACACATTCCTTTTAACGGTCCTTCCTCGATAGCTCCAATGATGACATCATCGAACAGGGTAGTGATTCCATCCATGGCATCATCAGAATCCTCTGTCATTTGAGGTGTTGGATCATTCATATCTTCCCATCCGTCAGGAACAATGTCACGGGGGTCAATATAGAAACTCGGGGGTGCTGAGTACTTCACATAATAATCGAATTTGCCGCTCGGTTGCCCCAAAGTGTCGATCACCTCTTTTCCTTCATCAGCCTTAAGCATGCTTTCTACGATCTCTTCATCATCAGTCGCGTCTTCGAGCGGAGGCATGTCTTCAGGCAAGGGATCAAGCTTGACCTTTCTAGTGTTCAACGTAGCAAATTCCTCGTCCCAATTAACAACGACCTCGGAGATAGTAGAAATGATGCCAGTGTGGTCAGCATAAACGATCAGCTCAGCTTCTACCATCCTTGATATTCTTTCTCTCATGACAGCTAGGGAAATGACCTCGTTAGCCGGGTAATAACCGGCCTTTACCAACTCACCATAGACATCAGTGGTGTGTACTCTGACGTTCTTGATTTGACCAGCATTGAAGCTGAATATGACCTTCACATTGCCCGCGTGATCGGGGAGCGGGTTACTCTGAACATTCGGCTTAGCGGGTTGGAATGAGAACGCCTTCGTGTCGAGAAAATTCTGGATTCGGTGCTTGAGGGCGTAGCAATCGTTGGTTGAATGCCCCAACTCGCTCATGTGATAATCGCATTTCTTCGACGGGTCGTAGTTATAGAACTTCTTAGGATTGGGCCGCTTTGGCTCGGTAGTAAGCAAGCCTCTCTTCCGGAGCACTGCCAATACTTGAGACAATGATCCAGGGAGGGGGGTGAATTGCCTCTTGTTGTTCCTCCTCTGAAACGGTTGATGACCCGTGTTTTGGTGCTGAGCTTCTGCTACTTGAATTGCCGGGGCAGGATTAACATTCCGCCGGCCCGGTTGGGTATAAGTCACATTCACTTCCGCTGCCGGCTCTTTCTCCTTCTATGCACTGAATCTTCTGGTTGAGGAGGACGGCTCCACAAACCACCCATCCTTCATCCCTATCTCGATCTGTTCGCCTATGGGGATGAGTTGGTTGAAGTTGTCAGCCGGAATGGCAACCATCCGATTGCGGTACTCGAACTGGAGAGTTTTTACAAACATCCTTTTTAACTCACTGTCTATGGGCTCCGGGACGACTTGTGCGGCTAGATTCCTCCATCTGATGGCATAGTCTTTGAAAGACTCGGTCTTTTTCATCTGAGCGCGTTCGAGATCGTCACGAGTAGAGATGATGTCCGTTATGAACCTGTATTGTTTCAGGAACGCCTCACTGGCCTCCTTCCAGGTTTTGAGGCTATTTATCTTCTTCATGAGGTACCAGTTCATAGCAGGGCCGGTCAAACTTACTTGAAACGCATGGATCATCAGGAGTTCATTGTCAACATGCAAGGTCATCTGTACGTGGTACAACTGCAGGTGGGCTTTTGGGCACGTGGTGCCATTGTATTTATCGAAGTCCGGCATCTTGAACTTCTTCGGGATCTTGATATGTGAGTAGAGAGACAGATCGATCGAGGGTGAATCCTGTGAACCATCCAGCTGTTTCACTCTCTCTTCTAGCTTATTGACTCGTTCATCATGCTTGGGTTTGTTGACGATAATCTGGATGGGGTCATCTTCTAACTCAGGCATATCGTCATCTTCCTCGATGTCAACATGCTTTGCACCTGTATGCTTCGGGACTGATGCTTCAGGAGGTGCCGGAACAGGGATCGACCAAAGAGCCTTGATCTCAGCGGCCATTTGTTGCATTGCGACGGCAAGTTGCTTGATCTGGTCTTACATACCGTCAACGCGCTCCTGTAACTCTGTTTGATCGGCCATTCTAGCTATTGACTGTGTGCGAATAGGGGAACGTGATCGGTCCGTAGTTACCTAATTTCAGAATGAAACAGGGCATACATAAGTGTCAAGCAAAATCATACGCCGATCCATGACATTGGTCTAACCGCTTTGAATTGAAAAGACCTCTTTATTGAAATGACGAAAGTTTTTACATCAACTAATGACTTGAAATCAAACTGAAACAAACGACGCAATTCCTAAGCAAATTTAAAACTGAAATGGAAATGAAGAAAAACAACTTCAAGCTTCGACTCATTTTTTATTTAGCTTGATCTATAGACATATGGAAGGCGACATCCTTCTTCAGCTGCTCATAAGCCCGAGCTATCTTGGCTGCCTTCTCTTCAGCTTCTTCGACCTTCCTTTTGAGGCGGTTGTTCTCTGAGCGGTTGGCGGACTTGAGAGGCACCTTGGGTATCGCCGAGCGTATCTTCTGAGGGATCTTGTGTCGACGAATGTACTTGGTCGTCGCGAAGTAAGACTTCTGCTCCCCTTTTAGTTCTTCTTCGGGTCAAGCTATCTTTAGGAGACGACACTTCTTCCACATCTTGTTGAGTTGAGCTACCGTCCCTTCGTGGTCTTTGTCATCGTTGGCGAAATCGACATGGAGGAGCTCAGGTTGTAGTGCCGGAAGGAGCCCTTGGAGAATCTGGTACTGTCGGGACACTCTGGCGGGGTAGTACTCGATTGCGCCAGTAAAGCCCAAAAGTGGCACCGATCCAACACCATTGCACGTAAGCCGAGCTTCCTCGACATTGAACCAACTAGCATGTCATTGGAAACCTTGGGGTCTAACATTTTTCATAAAAATGATCCACTCGGAGTAATGATAATCCGATGCGTTTTCTTGTTTTTCTTTATAGTTCAAAACAGAATGACTTGAATCACTGAGTTCGGATATTTTAAGCAAATCGCCACACCCTTTTATGTGAGACAAAAACCAAATTTGTAATAGTTCAATGGGTGCATGAAATGTTTTGTCAACATTTTGCTTGAATTTGGTGAGCGAAATGAAAGTCTCAGCTAAAATGGTGTTGACAAAATTCTTTTGAAGATAAACTTGTTGGACCAACCACGCAATCGACGGGTTACAAGCGTTCTTGCAATAAGGAAAAATGACAAACCCGAAAAATGCTAGCAGAAAGACTCTGCCCTTTTGAAAAGGTGTGGCTTTTTCGAAACATTGACTCAAGAATGAGAAAGGGCATGACCCACGGTTTGCTTTCAAAACTTTTTCCAAGTCATGTTTTTCGACACTTAAAAATTTTGACAGCATTAGAGTGGAATCGACTCCCAAAGGTGGTGAGACTACCTCTGACCCTAAAGATTTTCCAATGAGCACACTATATTTTTCCAAAGTTGGGGTGAGCTCATGCTTACTGAATATAAAGGTGGATGTCTCAGGACACCAGAAATGGGCTAATGCTCGAACGAGGCCGGTACGGGCTGTGACCTCCAGTAGGGGGAGTAGCCTCCCGATGTGGCCCTGAACTAACTTGCGGTTGGTCGGACTGAGTAGACTCTACCAAGCACGGAGCTCGTCCTTGGGAGCATCAAGAATCCGGATGTCTGCCACTCCCATAGTGTATAGACCAAAACTTACGACCGACCTAATGTCATGGACCGACCAAGGAAAAGACAAAAGGTAAATAAATTGCAAGATAAGGATTGAAGAAAACTTACTTCACGGGGTAGGAAAATGGCAATCACATAGACATGCGCATGAAATGTGAGGTTCGATTTCTACCTACACTCTGGCTTGCAAAATGGAGACGCGAGGATTACCGAGCTAAACCAGTCATGGTGGTGGTTAGGCTAGGATTCCCCTAACTCCGGCTTAGTCAAAGAGCCGATCCGGGTTGAGTGGGATACAACCGTGGTGGGTACTCAGTGACACCTTGAAAGAATTTTCGGGACCGAGGAGGGCGACCCGTACCACATGGTTTTGGTCGGGGTATCCACTATCTCAGTACCATCCTAAACCTATGCCGCCCAAGTCCGACAGCGGGTAGTGTGTGCGGTGTAGTGTAAATGTAAAGCATGCACAGCAGGTTATATCAAACAGCGCTTCGTGCATAAATTAAACCATACATTCCGAACACCTCCCTGCAAAACAAGGGTTAACAATCACGCCTTCCCTTATACCTCCCATTCTGCAAAAACATTTAACACCTAAAATATTATAGACGTACCTGGGATCGTCGCTGCCAAGCAAAAATTTTTGAAATGAAAAATTGGCCTAAGTCCACTAGGAGTTTTAACTCTTTTCCCCAGTGGAGTCGCCAAACTGTCGCGACCCTAAAAAATTTTACCATTTTCTCGAGCTAATGGATTATTAAGATTGAACTTAACTCGAGCCCTCCCAAGCCCTACCAATTCGCAACTTAGGATTTAAGTTCTTAACGTGTAAATGTTTTCATGCTTGGAGTCGCCACTAATCATTTTACGGTAGGCTGATTAGAAACATAAATAAAACATAAGGAGATGTGTTTTATTTCTACAAACCAGAGATTCTAAGCCCGGGGACTTGATTACGCTAGATCTAGTCTAACGCCCTTTCGGTACCTTTTCTTGTCAAAAATATTTTGGCAGGCAGTTTGGATCCATTTTAACTTAATTACTAACATGTGAGGTGTTCATGCGGGTGCGCAAACCACCAATTTAACACCCAGGAAAGCATTAAATAAATTACAAGTTGGGAAGAATTACTTACCTCGAATCCAGCAAGCATCTGCGTTGTTAGCTAGAAAATCACATCAATCAGCCCTAATATGATTTCTAATTAACAAGCATTCACTTAATTTCTTTTTTTTGGATTTTCACTTGTTTAAATGAAACCTAATCTATATGCAATGACGTGCAAAGATGACATGCGAAATAATGCAACCTAGCATGCAAACTATATGTCATGCGACGACGTGACTTAATTCTAATGACGGATACATGAATTATTTTTGGTATTTTTCTCATGAAATTCGGAATAAAAAATATGCCTAAATTAACATGCAATCTATGATGACTTAATCTACCCTAGAATGACTTATTTTTGGGTTTTTTTATGAAAATTTGAAATTATAAAATAACGTGAATAATCCGTTAGGATTTGGAATAATACTTAATTTAAATTAGGAAACATGCCACGTTAAGTCCTAATTTAAATTAAATACTTATCTCATCCTTCGGGATATATTCAAAAATCCTAGACATGCAAAATTTCTAATTTAAATCTAGCTAATATTTTTTTGAATTTTCTATTTTATTTGAAAAAAGAAAGAAATTTAAACATGGATAGCAACCAATTCAAATCAACCACGCGATCCGCCAAATTCGTTTTAAACTCGGATTAGGCACAAAGATCAAATTATCGGTCATATCTATAGGGTTATAGATATTAACGGATAATTGATCATTCGAATTTGGAAAGCTAGTGAAATTTATCATTGTATCTAAGTGATTATAGATAGGATGATAATTTCCCGTATAGCCGCGTATCGTACCTTAGGGTTAAGGTCAAATAGTCGTCCAGATACGTTGTTAGATTAGGAATTTTCCTAATTTGAATAGTCAGAAATATTGCGGATAGATCGAATATTATCCTAAGATATTTAAATATCCACGTGATATTCATGAAACATTCAAAACGTGCAAATTAGGAAATTGAAATATTCTGAAAATTATCGGATAATATCCATTACCTAATTTGCAGATAACTTCCGAATTTGAACTTGGATCGAGCTTGCGGATCGGGATCGGGATCGGGACGGCGACGGAATCGGCGACGTCGGGAACGGGTGGCTCCGGAGCTTCACGGTTAGACTCACGGTGTGCTCGACGAGCTCGCCGTGATGGTGTGGACTTCTCGGCTATGCAATCTAGACGTCGCGGTGGAACGTTGCTCCGAATTCCCCGCGGGAGGCTACTGCGTTTGGGATCAAAGCTTGCTGGACCTCCTGGACGTTCACTCCCTGTTGCTGTTTCGAAGTTGCGGCTGGGAGGGGATGATCACGTTGGACGAAGGAGGTTTCACGCGCGTCCCCCCCTTCTGAATTGTGGCCGTATCCCTCGTCAAAAACAATGCCCTTCTTTGACTTCTCCTTTGTTGACCGAAACCTCCCTTTTTTAAGTATTATGCATGCACGTGAAGGTGGGGGCTTCAATTTTTGAAGATATCTTTGCAGAATGCTTCTGATGCAGGGAAGTTCGTCAGGCTAGAGCAGATCGTTGGGCTAACGTCGAGAGGGGGCAGAAGCAGTGAAGACCCTCGCTAGAATGCTGACTTTTTCCTGGTCTGGGCGTGACTCTATTCCTCCGCATTTATCAACGATCAACCACGGATCAGCTCAGGAACGGCAGAGAGCAGCAGCGATCGTCGTGGCTCCGCTTCAATGCTGTGGAGGCGTCGTTGTGCAGAGAGAACGTGGCATGGGCATAGGAAAAACGTGGACCGGCCGCGAAGGATTGTGCGCGGCGGCGGCGGTGAGCGCTGGCGTGCCTCTCTCTCTCTCTCTCTCTCTCTCTCTCCCACTCATTAAAAATTTCTGATTTGAATTTTTGTTGTGTCCCCCCCTCTAATTCTGACCTAATAACATGTATATATAGCACTAATCCTAGGTCAATTAAATGGGTTTAATGTCCTAATGGGCTTAAACTTGGGCTTGGGCTCTAATTAAATTAAATGGGCTGAATTAACTTGGGCTGTAATTAATTAAATTTAACAGACTAAATCAAGCCCAAATTAAAAACACCCGAGCCCGTTCGTCTTGAAATTCCGGGCCCTTGCATTCCCGAGCATCCCGTTTTTTGTTCGATGAATTTTAAGTTCGCTCGGAATCACCGGTCCGATGCAAAAATGCAATGAAATTAAAATGAACCTAAATTACATGTTATGGAATTTAAATATTTTTGTTTAGGGGTTAAAAATTAATCCCTAATTTTCTATGCAAATTACACTAAATGTCGTGCCAAAATTTAGGTGTCAACACCTGTCAGGTGGGTCAATGTCCATAGGATCCAAGATCTCCTGCCTAAGGCCTCCATTTGGAGGACCATTAAATCCCCTCAGAGGACAGTACCGGTCCTCACCATCACGAATGAACCGTGCTTGGAGCCGATGGTGGACCCACAAAGCTAAGCCCTCATTCACCCACACAGTAGACAAGTGACGCTTAAAAAGATATAGCTTGCCGGGAAAACGATGGGTAGTAATAATACTATCCATATCCTGCAGCACCCCGAACCGCATCGGGTGGTCCGTCATCCTAAAGTCCTAGAAAATAGTTAACAACAACGAATAAGATATGAATCTCAGCAAGTTAACGATCTAAGCCTCGTTTAGAAAGTCAACTCGCCTCTAATGCACCTAAAACATGTAGTGATAAAGTGATGGCAGATCAATAGTAATGCAACCCTTTGCTTTGCCTTAGTTATACACAGTGTCAGGCAACTCGGCATAGCATACACAAACACGCCATCACACCATCACAGGCATCATTCCCTTGTCTTGGTACATGCCCTGCACGTTATAAATCATCACGTGTCATAATAATGCAATAAGCATACAACATAATCAGAACACATTACAACTTTCTCATGCACGATGCACTCATGCATGTTTTGATTATTAAAACCATTCAGGGCTATGACACAACCCTAAGGTTTGATAATTTTCCAACATGACTGACATCTATCACAGCCACTCAGGGCACGCCCGTCCTCACACGGGGGTCTTTTGATTTAATAGGGTATTCATCATGGCCACTCAGGGCACGCTCGAAATTCCATCAGAGGTCTCATCACGGCCATTTAAGGCACACCCGCAACCATATGGGGATTTCATCATGGACATTTAAGGCGCACTCGCATTTAGGCCGAGGTGTCATCACGGCCATTCAAGGCACGCCCGCACTCAGGTGGGGATAACGGTTTCCATTATGTGATCACGCAAGCACCTAAACTACTCAAGCAAATTTTATTTCTCCTCATTTAGCCAATGTAGACGTGGTTGTACTCACACATCAAAATACTTCAACTTTTATGCCTACAAATGCAGTAATAAATTCACACGTGATCACAGGCACACAATTAAATAACCAAACTTTGCATGCTTCCCTTTTTAAACATCTTTGCCCTATTTAACTTATAAAACTTGACATATAAACCCAACACCTCGGGATTTACTATTTATATGTCCACAAAAACCCTTTTAAAAATTAAATAATAAGGTTTCACATAGGGCAATTATCATTCAGGGCAAAGTAGGCGTTAAACGGCATGAAATGAACATAATTCAACACTTAGATCAAGCAGAAAACACCCATATAAAATTCACTTGTCGCCCTAATTGCGATAACTTATCGTCCAATTAGTGATAGCTTATCGCCCTTTGGTGACAGCTTATCATTAAATTACGATAGCTTATCGTCCCTTTGACGATAACTTATCACCCTTTTTCCAATAGCATATCGTCCTTTTGATGATAGCTTATCTTACTTTTACAATAGCTTATCATTATTTTCTTGATAGTCTATCGCTTATTCAGTGATAGCTTATTATCAAAATTTATCGCATAATTAGCTATAGCTTCCGATAATTTATCGCTAGTTGATAATCTATCAACTAATTAATCATCATTAATCACTAATCATCTAATTAACTTAATATAAACTAATCCTAACCAAGTTTAACGGACTAATCAAAGTATTAGAGCGTTAACTCACTTGTTAATGATTTCGATGACATGGGCATGACAACGGCAGCGATGACTACGTGTGGCCCTGTCTGGCAACAACATGAGGTGGCGACGATGGCTGGACAGCAGCACAACAGATTTGGTGGGGGATGGTTTGGCTTGCGGTGGAGACGAACTGGCAGGGAAGTGGCTTGGACGGACAACATACGACATGCGGCTAGTGGTAGCAGTTCCACAGCTGCAAAACAGCAGCCAAGGGCGGTGCTGCTGTGCTTAGCCGAAGGAGGAAGAGGAGGGAAAGAGAGTGGGCAAAAAAAAGTGAAAACAAGAGGAAAAAAAAAAGAGAGAATAGAGAGAGGAAAGGGAGCGGACAAAGTGAGTGAGGAGAGAGAATAAGTGAGAGAAAATGAGAGAGAGAACTCTCTCTTGCAAGGCTTCTTCCGTAAGTCAAGTTCAAGTCCCAACATCCATCATTTCTCTTCGTTAAGACCGAAGACTTTCACTCTCCTTTGTCACTTCTCATTTAATGCTAGAAGGGCAAAATGGTCATTTCACAAAGTATAATATAAAATACTATACGCGTATACGTGCTAGATTTTTTTTAGGGGCTTGTATAAATCAAGTTTGGGCTTGAAAAGTTCATGGGCTCAGATTGGGCTTGAAAATGGTAAAGTGGGCTTAGTGGGGCTTGATTGGGCTCACTTGAATTTGTTTGGGCCCAATGGCCAAAGGATACATTGGCGTGAGGCCCAATGGGCCTTTGCTCGGCTCACTTTCTCATGGGCTCCAATTCTTGGCCAAAAATTTCCTTTTTCGAGAATTTCGAGCAAAACGATAAATCGGAGGATTAACGATGCGAAGTTCAATAGGTTAGTCTTGAAATCCTTGAAAGTTTGATACCCAAATTTGGATTCTAATTCATTGTCAAAATCAATTAATTACGACTTTAGTATATCTCAAACTAATTGGCAACTTTTAGGAGTCACGCTTATTCAACCCATGATTGATTTGATATGGGATAAGTGCACTAAAAGTCCTAAAACTTATCACAAAAGTGCAATTGAGTCATAAAACTTTCAAAAAGTACAAACAATTCCTAAAACTTGTCATGAAAGTGCACTTGAGTCCTAAAACTTTCAAAAAGTGCAAATAAGTCCTAAAACTTGTCACGAAAGTGCAAACAAGTCCTAAAACTTGTCACAAAAGTACAAATAAGTCTTAAAACTTTCAAAAAGTATAATCAATAGAAAAACTTGATTGAACTAATTTGATAAGTTTTAGGACTTGTTTGCACTTTTGTAATAAGCTTTAGGACTTATTTGTACTTTTTTAAAATTTTAGGACTCAAGTGCACTTTCGTGACAAGTTTTAGGACTTGTTTGCACTTTTTAAAGTTTTAGGACTCAATTGCACTTTCGTGACAAGTTTTAGGACTTTAAATGCACTTATCCCATTTGATATCAAATCATGTTTAAGCTTTCTTGAGTCATGGATGACCTCGGTTGTCATGTAATTGCGAGAGATCAATCGCTAATTCCAAAGTACACGATCGTTAAGAATTGGTTTAGGGTCGTTCACAATCTACACAATGGTTAGGTGGAATCACCCGCGATCCGGTTATATACTATTGCCGAATCATTCTATAATCATTCCTTTATCGATCTATAATGGCTCAAAATTGTTCCTCATCAATTCTTATGGTCAAATTGTCAATCCATGATCGATTTCTCATGTTGTGCGTACTTAATTCCTTAACAACCTTTCCTTATTAGACAGTCCTTTTATGAGTGATCAATTCAGAGCGAGATTTAACTAACAGTGCATCGATGAAATAATCATTTCATATATCTCAAAAAGGATCAAATTTTACGATATCACACCTTCGAAACTTCAAGATGCATTGCCGCAAGGGTTGTGGAGATGTCTTCTCCTTGAAAGGAATTGTCAAATCGATACCAACACCGAAGCGCATCATGTCTTGGTCGCTTGCAGATTTGACATGCTAATTTCACACCCTCTGTTGCTTTCTCATCTTAGATGTTTTTGATAGACGAATTGGGGGAAGGACATGACTTAACATCGTGATACCTTTGTGAAGCACCTGCATAAGGCCAAAATCCCTGACCTGAACCAAAATTATTGATCTGTTGTTCATAAGCTTGAACCTCTAGGCCAAAATTATCGATGAAATAATCATTTCATATATCTCAAAAAGGATCAAATTTTACGATATCACACCTTCGAAACTTCAAGATGCATTGCCGCAAGGGTTGTGGAGATGTCTTCTCCTTGAAAGGAATTGTCAAATCGATACCAACACCGAAGCGCATCATGTCTTGGTCGCTTGCAGATTTGACATGCTAATTTCACACCCTCTGTTGCTTTCTCATCTTAGATGTTTTTGATAGACGAATTGGGGGAAGGACATGACTTAACATCGTGATACCTTTGTGAAGCACCTGCATAAGGCCAAAATCCCTGACCTGAACCAAAATTATTGATCTGTTGTTCATAAGCTTGAACCTCTAGGTCTTGGTTTGAATCAAATGATCTGTAACTCTGATTTCTTCCTTGATATCCATAACCATGACCTCGATTATCATAACCACGACCACCTCTACCATAATTACGTCCACCTCTGTTTTCATAAAACCTGTTGTTTCCTCTCTAACCCACAAAAGCAAATTTGGTTGAACAACCTCACTGTCAAAATCCACCTTCTGCTCTCTTTCAACATTCCTCTGCCTATAGTAGGAAAAATTCGGGTTATATTGGCTTGAGGAGTAATTTTGCGACCTCGTTTTGAACCTCTCCAGTTGCGAAATAACCTCATCGTAATCCGGTTGAGGCTTCAAAAAATACATAGTTGTTCTAAAATTCTCATATTCTGATCCTAACCCCTCCAAGACGCCGAAAAACTTCGTTATCTCATCTACGAGCTTACCAATTGCGTTCGACTGATCGCAAATTAGTTTGTACTCCCTGAGATAATCAGATAATGGCCTACCCCGTTTTTTACATGGTTGGAGTTTGTCCCTTAGCTCAAATTCACTAGCTACAGACTTTGTGTAAATCGGTTCAAGAGAGTCTGCGATACCTCGTAAGCTGTTTCTAAGCTGATAATCAAACCCAAAATGGTCTTGGAGACTGCTCTACTGATCCAAGAAGAAATCAGCTGGTCGGTTCTCATCCCATCCGCATAATCGGGGTTTTGCTCTTCAATCTCCTTATCATCAACTTCAACACGCAGCTTCCGCGACGGTGGTGAAATCTCACAATTGACAAACCCAAATAGCTCCTGACTTCGGAGAAATCTTTGAAAATGTGCTTGCCAAAGAAGAAAATTATTTTTAGCAAGCTTAATCGTAACAAAATTATTTATGTTTACGTGAATAGGAAACGGGAATTTAGGAACTCTCGCAGCCATTGTTCAGTGTGTGTTTAATACTCTCAAAGAAGCGCTCTGATACCATGAAATGAACTGAATAAAAGAAGAAAATAATTAAAGCAGAATAGAAAGAAATCTTGCTACCATAGCCTTTTCCTTCATTTTCACGAAACTTTTCATCTGAGAGCTCATCTTCTTTAGCATTCATTTTTACAATTTACATGACCAAAAAATCTAGATCCAGAGCAGTCAATACCTGAATTACAGCTTAGCGCAAAAAAAATAAATGAATAAAAATATAGAAATTCCTCCACAAATTCTTCTTCTCATCATTGTAATTCTTCAAGGCTTAGAGTTGCAAAATAGTTATTGAGAGTACAATTTTTCTGATGCTGACACGCACTGCTAGAAGCTTCGAGAGAGTATATTTGTGTACCAGATGAGACAACATCGTTTACTTCCAAGACTTCTTTTCCTTTCATTCTGATTGATTGAGCAGCTCTCTCTTTATTTAAACCCTCTCTTCCAGTTGGAGTTTTTGCAACAGCTTGAGACTCAAAACCTTTGTATTTGATCGGAGTTTCTTCCTTCTTATTCCATTCGATTATCTACAAATGATTTCCATACAAAATGGTCGAAGATGTAATCTGAACAACTCATCTTCATTTTCTTTGCGCCTCCACCTTTATTTTATGCTTGGTCTCTCGCGGTTCCCTCTCTTGCTCATTTGGCCATTCTTTCTCTGTTTCACCTAAACAACTTCGTGCATGTCTTCATACTCTCTTCTGCCCTAATAACAGGTCGTTTCGTTGAACGAAAACGAACCATTGAAACGAATCACCGCTCGAACTAGTGTGGTTGCTGTCAGTTTAGAGAGAGAACTGCCTTCACCGCGTGTCATGAATATCGATTTGCCTAAAGCCACCAGCCGAATCGTGGGAGAGCTAAGTCATTCAAATCGGAATGGTCGTAGGGCTGATACTTAGCCATAGAATCCTTGCACGGTGCCTGCCTCGCGATTCCTGCTGGTCAGTGATTATTTCATCTTTGTGTAGAAGGCCCAGAGATTATTATTCTGAACATATCGAAGGAGGCAATGACTCGCATAATGAAGTCCAGGGAGGCCTTCGAACGTCGTTATGATTGAAGCAAACGCTAGAAGCCAAGGTTTGTTTATGTCGTCGCTTAATTAAAAGGATGTTTGGTTGTTATTTGCTTATCAGAAATTTCGTTGTTTTCTTTAACGCACGAGCTGTTTGATCGAAGCCTTAGTTAGCTACTGCTTGTTGATGATTATTTGATTTGATTCTAATGGGGTAGTTATATCGGGATCACATAATGTGCGATATGATAATGGCTCTGATGAATTTGTGACTAAAAACTTGAAAATAATAGCTTGTGAAACGATCCAGCAGTTGATTTGCGTGATTGCATGTTCAAGATAAGGTCTCGGAATTTGTAGTTACGTATTGAACAACTAAAGAGTAGAGTCCCAAACATTGCCTTGCGATTAGATGTTAAAGTGGGCATATGCAAGCACTTGATGATTTCCAGTGGATGGCATCTATAAAATGCGGAATTCAGGTACCCCTTATTAGTTGATCAATTTCAGCTCGTATGACAATGGATCATATTGCGACGTTCCTCATCTCTTCTCTCCACCTCGTTTTCCCGTGAATTTGGCACGAAAATGATGGGGAGATATCTCAGCGATGTCAGGAATAGGCATACAAACACAATGAAATATAGAGTAAACGTGAGAAAAAGAAATCAAGATACAAGATTTATCCTGCTTCACCCTAGTTTATCTTAGTTAACCATTGAATTAGGGCTATATCTAGCAGAAAATTCTACTATAATTAGCACATCCCACCTCTTTATTACAACTCTCAATTATACGAGAAAGAGATTATATGTATGTGAGGCAGTAACTATTTATGGGCCCAAATTTAAATTACCAATAAAATACGAGCCCAAGCTATAACTATAAAAAAAAAAAAAAACCCTATGGTGTCGTGGGGGCGCTGCTCCTACAACCCACACTGGGTGGCCCCAGGAACCACGCCCAACAGGTGAGACTGGATATCTCTTGAGCCCTCCCATGAACGAGTTTGTTTCCAGTTATTTTGTTTGGTATTTGCTATTTCCCTTGCGAAGGTACGCAGTGTATATAATTGCTCAAGGGAGCGAAAAAGAAGACAAGCGAGAATAGAGGGCAAACTGCGAAAGGGTGCGAGAAAACAGCGAAAGAAAAGGGGTGGCTGGGGCATGTGTGTGTTAGTCAAAAATAAGGGAGGAGACAAACGAGAGGAAGATTGAAGAAACCGAGTGACTTAAGATAAAGGTGAGCGAGAAGAAACAAAATCTCGAGGTGAACGAGAAAAAACCTGATTGGCCGTTTGAGACATGATCTTGCCCGGACTTAAAAGGAAAACAATTCATTCGCTGAGGGATTGGAAATTGTAACATAGGACTTAGTTTACCTAACATAAAAGAAATAGATAAAAAGGGACATCCGTGGTGCATTTAGATGGAAATTGTATCGTAGAACTTAGTCTGATTCAAGCTTGGTACCGTTTGATTGACTTCAACACTTCGTGGTCGTCACTCGGGGTTTAATTCTATGCATAGATCACGGAGGTCCTATCCTGGAGCTTAATAACATGATAGTGTATATTCTTTACCTAACATCGTATTGGATTTTAATTGCTGCAATTTGTCTTTTCGTATATAATTTTTTATTGATCGCGATATTGTATGGTTGTGTGATTCTTAAAACGTAATCGTGCATACTAACCGTGCAAGGTCACCTAAATGGATGTGCCTAGGCAATAAAAATGAACAAGTATTAATCAACTGTTTTCGAAATTACGAAAAAGGTACCAAGTTTGAGCGTTGTAATCAAGTCCTTGTTCTCTGATTTTTTTGGTTTGTTGGAGTGAAATGATCTCCTATGTTTGAGTTGGCTTCTAACCGGCCTCAAATAGATTAGTGATAACTCATAAAGTAAAAATAATCTGCATAATTAACCAAGTCAACCAATGTTGCAATCGGTAGAGTTTAGAAGAATTCAAGCCAAATGTGCGAGTAACCTCGTAAGATGGATAGTCGGCACTCATTTGGTAATCCATCTGCCCCTCGAGAGAGGGTCGCAACAACAACCTAAATGTTGAACCTGCAACATAGATTTGTTTTATTTAGGGTTTTGGTATGATATCTGATTTTCTTATACAATGACAATTTAGCAATTAGTGTATATCATTGCTGTAATTAAACTAGATGCTAATCGCGCTATGCACGGGCTAAGTCAAAATATTGATAAACAAAAGTGAAAGGACAAATGTCAAATAATTGGAGAACGACATTTATTCTATCATAATTAAATTCATTCGGTCAACAAAGAACTCTTTTCTCAAGTCTCATCAATTCATGTAGCAACGCTTAAATTCAACTAATTTCTCAGTCTACTGTTTTTTTTTTTTTTTTTTGTAATCAAATCACTTGGTTAAGAGGACGGACTCGGCCTTTGACTTCTTTTTGGGCATCTCTCTCCCTCCTCTGTTTCTTTTTTGACAAAGATTCTCTTGCTCTGGATGGTCAAGCCAATGAGAGTGCTCCACGTCATCATTCACCTCGTTGGTGGGAGTCTATCCGCCAGGTTTGACTTCTGTGATGCGAATGTTCACTTAATTTGCAAGAATTATATGGAGTTTTATGAATTATTTAAAGGGAAAGGGGCATTATGAGTGTCATAATTTTTTAACGACGCTCATTTCAATGCCAAAACTTTTCGAATAATCACTTAAGTACTATTTTTGTTAAAAAATAATCACTTCAGTGCGATCGGTGATTTATTTGACAATATTTTATTACATATCTAATGTGGCTCGTTAGTAATACGAAGTCAACAATTAAACCTCTAAGCGCTGTGATTTAGTTGCCCCAAATTAAGGAATTGGGGCAAAATTAAATTCGTTATTGAAGAACCCTAACCTAATTCCTTAAATTGGGGCAAAATCACCTTATCAAATTGTTGGCTAAGGAGATCACGGTTGGGAAACGTTCAAAGCTTGCTCGAGATGCGATTTCACTACAAGGCCTTGTCTTCAATCATCCAATCATAGCCTCATCTTCACTACCAGGCCTCCTCTTCCTCCAAGCCCGAAAAACCAATCCCGAAAAACCAATCCCTTCTTCGCCCAGTCTTCGAGTTTTGTCGTCCCGAGCAGAGGCGAGAATCAAAGCATCATGAAGGCGAACAAGAGGCTGAGATCTTTTTCTCCACTGGGAAAACACAGCTTTGCTCTGTTTCTTCTCAATGGATGCGTACACAAACGCAAGAACATTTCGAGAAGCTTCGTCAGTTTGTTCACGTTGCAACGTTGGATGAAGAATTTTCCACGTTGAACTTTTTTATTATAACAAAAGTTTCGTCAGATAAATTTTCGAATTTGACATGAGAGGTACTTAAGTAATCGTTTTTCCACTAATGTGGTAGTTAAGTTATCGTTTGAAAATTTTTTGCATTGAAATGAACGTCATATGAATGTTATGATACTTTTTAATTTTCTTTTTCCTTGCTTTTGGGTAGCGAAGTACATTGAAGTTGTGGTTACAGGTTCCATGAGCAGGGGCATTCTGTGGTTTTGTATTTATTTAAGCAATGCATTTTACATATTGACCATATGACGGATCTTGTAAGGCATGACTTGGAATTTTTCAGTTGCATTAGGTGGCCAGTGTTTACAATGATTCTATTAACCCAACTAGGAATCTTTCTTAGAATTGTGCTCCTACTTGAATTTAGTTTTAACCGAAAGGGTTTTAAATTGGTCTAGGTCCAACTAGAGGACCAATATAATATTGTTTTCTCTTTATCAAAAGTTCTATCGTGGAAAAGGACTTTGAAAAATGTTAATGTCTTCTTTTTTTTTTTTTTTTCCTTTCTCTTTGTGCGCCAAGACCAAGATTTGTATGACAACTAAAAGAAAGAAAATGACATCTTCCTTAGGGGAAGGACTTTCTTGGCCCATATAACATAAGTTCTCAGGTTCATTCTTAACAACAATGGCGTCATACATCTATACTAGCTTCGTGCCTACAATCTTGTGCACACTCTTTGTCGTTCAAGCCTTGGAATTTAGTCACTCCAAAACCTTTACAAATGTAAGCTGCATAGGCTCCAAGAGGGAAGCACTTCTAAAGTTCAAGCAAGATCTTATTGATCCTTCGAGACGCTTGTGGTCGTGGACTGGCGAAGGTTGTTGCGAGTGGGAAGGAGTTGAATGCAGCAGGAAGACTGGTCACATCTCAAAGCTTGATCTACGTAATCCTTGTGGTGGTTTAGAGTGCAGCTTGGGAGGTAAAACACCTCAGCTTCAATAATTTTTTGACCCAAAAGATCTCAGAGTTCTTAGCTTCTCTTCAGAAACTGGAGTATTTGAACCTCTCATCTGCGGGCTTTTATGGACAAATTTCAAATGAAGTTAGCAACCTTTCCACCTTAAGGTACTTGGATGTTAGTAACTAGTGGTGGAGGCCCTCTATAAAAATAGAGAACCTCCTATAGCTATCGACATTTTCTAACTTGAAGCACTTGAACATGTCTTATGTCCCCCTTCTCAACCCCAAAAATTGGTCAAGTCCTATCAACATGCTTTCGTCCCTAGAGTTCTTAATATTGAGGGGATGTGATTTGGAAGATGCTTCAGGCTCTGTGCATGTCAATGTCACTTCTCTTAAATTCCTTGATCTAAGTTATAGCTCCATGAAATCATCTATTCCTCCTTGGTTTCAAAACTTGTGCAAACTCGAATATCTCGATTTAAGTTTTAATCATCTCCAAGGCATATTCCCCACTGTCATCCTTGCAAATAGTTGGTTGTTTAGTGATGTAAAACAGTTAGCTTGTGATTATCTTGAAGAATGTGATCGCCGTAATCGCCGGAAATCTCGGTAGTTTTTCTGAATTTGGAGAAAACGATCATTCAGGCAGTTTCCAATATTACCATTTAAGTAGTTTCCTATATTAGTTTATTAGATGTTATCTTTAATTATTTAGTTTCCATTAATATTAGGAGTTGTTAAATATGTCTTGAATTTTATGTATTTGGTTTGGTTTATGACCCGACCCGACATATTTTTTGTGCGACTTGAAAATTGAAATTTGGTTCGTGATGCGAAGGATTGGGCTGATAGGGCCAACCCGTAGCAAGCAAGCGAACAAATCTCCATAACGGACCATCTAAGCTGGAGAAAACGAAGCAATATCACGAGGGGTTCGGGGGCTACGCCCCCGAGAAAATTTTTTGGGTGCCCTATTTATACTGCGGCTAGGTTTGCTCATTGATGTACACAGAGAGAATTTTGTTTTCAGAGAGTTTTGTGAGCCGTGTGCTTTTGTCGTTATTTCGATTTCTGAAAACTGTACTCTCTTTTGATTATAGTGGAATCTTGTCTTGCCTCGCCCGTGGACGTAGATCACGATGTGATCGAATCACGTAAATCCCTGTGTTCTGTGTTTTGCTCTTCCGCATACGTTCGCAACAGGAGTCCTATCTCTATATAAGATGTTCGTCTTGTAATAAAAAATCATACTATCACTGAATACAAATTTCGAGTTCTTTGGAATTGTTCCAAGTTTACGCTTTCTCTCTGCGTCATTTGGTATTGGAGCAGGTTTCTCCTGTGACGATGGTGAATAACATGAATGTCAATCTCCCCGCTGCTGAGAGCCGTGAGAACGAGCCTATTACGCGGGCTGAGTTCAATCAGTTCGTGGGTCAAACCGATCGGAGGTTTCAAGAGATCCTTGATGCCATCCAGCGTTTGTCCACAAACCATGCGCCTGGCATTCTTCCAGCCAAGCAAAATCCTATCGCTCATGATCCCGAAGATGCTATGGGGCGTGGAGGAATTCCCCGACATAGGCGTCAAGACTATGTCAAGGATACGGAAGACGGAGATGAAGATTTCCAGGAGATGCAGATTCGTGGTGGTCGCCGATACAGGGGATTCCAGGAGGAGCATGTTCGTGGGAATCGACGACAGGGGGGTTATCAACGAGATCCTGAGCAGTATTAACTAAAGGTAGATCTCTCTACTTTTAATGGGAATTTGAATATTGAAGATTTCCTGGACTGGCTTTGGTAGGTCGAGAAATTCTTCGACGCTATGGATATTGACGAGGATCGCCAAGTGAAACTTGTGGCGTACAAGTTGAAGGGTGGCGCTTCAGCTTGGTCGGAACAAACTCAATTGACGCGACGTCGACAAGGCAAGGCTCCTATTCAATCACGGGGTCAGATGAAACAGAAGTTGAAGAAGAGATTCCTCCCAACGGACTATGAGCAACTATTATTTCAGCAATTCCAGAATTGCCGACAATCGAATAGATCGGTCCAAGCTTATACGGAAGAGTTTCTTCGACTCTCCGCTCGCAATAACCTAGATGAGTCCGAGGCACAACAAACTGCTAGGTACATTAATGGTTTGTGACTTAATATTCAAGATCGGGTTTCTTTACATCGACTATTCTCGGTCGAAGATGCTCAGGATATGGCGCGAAAAATTGAGATGCAATTGGAGAGGACTAGCCCTAGTACTCGTGTTAGTAATTATTCGAATCGCGAGTCATTCGAGAAAGGAAGACAGCATGATGTTACAAGTTCTTCTAGTCAACAAATCCTTGATTCAAGTCGAGTTCCAAGGGGTACTACTGGGACGCCTAAGGAAGCAGTCACAGCAAGTAATCTCACTCCCAATCAGAATACCCAAAATCCATATGCCAAGCCCCAACCAATCAAGTGCTATAAGTATAACGAGTTGGGCTATCGTTCCAGCGATTGTCCTCGTCATAGAATGGCCAATATCGTTGAACATGACGAAGATGTGTATGAGAAAGATTGGGAAGAGGAAGAAGAAGTGGGAGTGGAAGATGAAGTGGGCGAGCAAGTTAATTGTGTTGTGCGTCGTCTATTATTTGCTCCGCGGATAGAAGATACCCAGTGAAATCAGCTTTTTCGTGCTCGTTGTACTGTCAACGGCAAAGTATGCGATATCATTATTGACAGCAGAAGTTGCGAGAATATAGTGTCAAAGGCCTTGGTGGATCACTTGCAACTAAAAACGGAGCCGCATCTCGCACCCTACACAATCGGATGGATTTGCAAGGGAGCAGAATTTAAGGTAAACCAATTATGTCGTTTACCTATTTCGATTGGAAAATCATATCAAGATACTATTGTCTGTGATGTTGTGGAGATGGATGTGTGTCATGTTTTACTGGATCGGTCATGGCAATATGATGTTGATGCTACACACCGAGCTAGGGAAAATACGTATTCTTTTGTGTGGAAAATGACTAAAATTACTTTGAAACCAAAGAGTAATCCCACTCAGATTGTGAAGAAGCAGAATGCAGGGGTTATGATGAACATCCGAAAGCGTGAAGGGATGTATATGATTGTGGACAAAAGCGACCAACAAGTTGTGGTTCGTGTTCCCGACATTCTTAAGCCCTTATTAAAGGTATTTAGTGATGTTATGTCTGAGGATTTACCTGACGGATTACCTCCTTTGAGGGATATCCAGCATGAGATTGATTTCCTTCCAGGTGCTAGTCTTCCTAATTTGCCGCATTATCGGATGAATCCGAAGGAGAATCAGATTTTACAAGAGCAGGTGGGAGAACTCCTTCGAAAGGGCTTTTTGCGTGAAAACAAAGGTCCATGTGCAGTTCCTGCACTTCTCACGCCAAAGAAAGACAACACCATGCGTATGTGTGTAGACAGTTGTGCCATTAACCAGATTACTGTCAAGTATAGATTTCCAATTCCACGACTTGATGATATGCTAGACAGACTTGCTGGATCACGAATTTTTACGAAGATCGACCTTCGAAGCGGATACCACCAAGTTCGCATCCGTCCTGGCGACGAATGGAAAACGGCCTTCAAGACAAGTGTGGGTTTGTACGAATGGCTTGTCATGCCGTTTGGACTCACTAACGAGTCTAGTACTTTCATGCGTTTGATGACTCAGGTTCTCAAACCTTTTATTGGCAAGTTTGTGGTAGTTTTCTTTAATGATATACTCATATATAGTCCGGATGGACATCAACACATGGAGCACTTGAGGGATGTCTTATTAACCTTGCAGCAAAATAAATTATTCATTAATATGAAAAAGTGCAGCTTCATGACAAAACGCCTCTTGTTTTTGGGTTTTGTTGTTGGCGTGGATGGACTTCACGTTGATGCAGATAAGGTGGTCGTGATTCGCAATTGGCCAGTTCCAAAGAATGTTGGCAAGGCTCAAAGTTTCCATGGCCTTGCAACATTCTATAGGCGTTTCATTCGAGATTTCAGTACTATTATGGCCCCGATCACTGACTGTTTAAAGAAGGGCAAATTTTATTGGGGAGATGAAGCTTCAGGCAGTTTTGCTCTTATAAAAGAAAAGCTCTCTACGGCGCCAGTATTGATGCTCCTTGATTTTGAAAAGTATTCGAGTTGGACTGTGATGCTTCCGGCGTCGGGATTGGCGCTGTCCTTTCCTAAGAAGGTTAACCTATAGCCTTCTTTAGTGAAAAACATAATGAAGTTCACCGGCGTTGGTCGACGTATGAGCAAGAATATTATGCTGTCGTGCGAGCTATAAAGCATTGGCAATCCTATCTTTATCAACAAGAATTTGTTCTTAACACTGATCATCAGGCTCTTAAATATATCAAGAGTCAGAAGCACTTAAATCGAATACATGCACGATGGGTCTCTTTTTTAGAGCAATTTAATTTTGTACTTCATCATAAAGCAGGCCATTTAAATAAAGTGGCAGATGCGCTGAGTCGACGTGCTGCAACACTCGTGACCATGCACACTGATGTTGTCGGTTTTGATAACCTATGTTCTCTTTATCCTGAGGATGATGATTTTGGCGAGATATAGGAGAAGTGTTCTAAAACAAGTTGTCATGGCGATATGATAATTCAAGAAAAATTCTTGTTCTTTGGCAATAGACTATGCATTTCTCGTGGTTCCTTGCGTGAACAACTCATTCGAGAGCTTCATGGTGGTACGCTCGGCGGACATTTGGGGCGAGATAAAACTGTAGCATTGGTGGAGGAGCGATACTATTGGCCTCAACTGAAGCAAGACGTGGGGCGATTTGTCAATAAATGCTACATTTGCCAGACCGCTAAGGGCCACTCTCAGAACACTGGTCTTTATGCCCCCTTGCCTATTCCTTCGGGTCTTTGGGTAGACATATCGATGGACTTCGTGTTGGGACTTTCTCGCACTCAACGAAGTTTAGATTCTGTTTTCGTGGTGGTTGATCGATTTTCGAAGATGGCGCACTTCATCCCTTGTAAGAAAACTTCGGATGCTTCGCATGTGACAAATTTATTCTTTCGTGAAGTAGTCCGTCTCCATGGTGTGCCAAAGACAATCACTTCCGATCGTGACACGAAATTTCTGAGCCATTTTTGGCGTACTTTATGGCGTTTGTTTGGGACTGATTTACAATATAGTAGTTCTTTTCATCTTCAAATAGATGGTCAGACGGAAGTTGTGAATCGTACTATGACGGATATCATTCGCTGCCTCTGCAGTGACATGCCTAAGCAGTGGGACCGGTATCTTGTTCCTGCTGAGTTCGCCTTCAACAACTCGGTTAACCGCTCTACCGGTACATCTCCCTTTCAGGTTGTTTATGGGCGTACACCACAGCATACTTTGGATTTGGTTCCTTTGCCCAAGATTCCTGGCTATAGTGTCGCGGCGGAGAATTTGGCGACTAGAATTAATGAAGTCCAAGCTGCTGTTGCTAATCAATTGACTGCTTCTAATTCAAAGTATAAGGAAGATGCTGACAAATGGCGACGTTTGAAAATTTTTGAGGTAAGTGATGAGGTAATGATTTTCCTACGAAAGGAGCGTTTTCCTGTAGGTACCTATAATAAACTGAAGTACAAGAATATTGGTCCTTGCCGCATCCTGAAGAAGATCAACGACAATGCCTATGTAGTTGACCTTCCTGGTGATCTCAACATTTCTCCTACATTTAATGTGGCAGACTTATTTGAATATCATGCTCCTAATACACCCCTCTATCCTAATCATAACTTAAGGACGAGTTTTTCCGAAGAGGAAGGGAATGATGTAAAACAGTTAGCCTATGATTATCTTGAAGAATGCGATCGCCGTAATCGCCGGAAATCTTGGTAGTTTTTCTGAATTTGGAGAAAACGATCATTCAGGCAGTTTCCTATATTACCATTCAGGCAGTTTCCAATGTTACCATTCAGGCAGTTTCTAATATTACCATTCAAGCAGCTTCCTATATTAGTTTATTAAATGTTATCTTTAATTATTTGATTTCCATTAATATTAGAAGTCCTATCTCTATATAAGATGTTCGTCTTGTAATCAAAAATCATACTATCATTGAATACAAATCTTGAGTTCTTTGGAATTGTTCCAAGTTTACGCTTTCTCTCTGCATCATTTAGATTCCTCGATGTCTCCCAAAATAGGTTGGAAGGTGAACTTTTGAAGAACATGAGCATTTTCTGCAACTTGCAATTACTAAACTTGCGTTCTAACAAATTTAGTGGGAGGATTTCAAGCAGCGAAGACAATGCTTTGATTTGTGGACAAAGTAACCTAAAGACTATTGATATTTCGGGCAATAATTTTAATGGTCAACTGCCCAATCAATTTGGGAATTTCAAAGATCTCGAATTCCTTGATTTTTCATGGAACTCGATATCAGGCTCTATTCTCGCTATTGTGGGCCAGCTATCATCTCTGAGAAAGTGGTGTCTCTCTTCTAACAAATTAAGCGAGAACCTTCCAGAAAGTATTGGGCGACTATTCAATTTAGAGGAAATGGACATCCGTAATAATCAATTGGACGGAGTTGTCAGCGAACTTCACTTTGCCAATCTCACCAGCTTGACCGTGTTATACTTTTATTCAAACAATCTTGCTTTAAATATTAGCGCATCTTGGGTTCCTTCTTTCCAACTTCAAAAGATTCTCATGTCAAGTTGCAAAGTGGGACCAAGATTCCCAAACTGGCTTCGAACACAGAGGAACATTTTGGTACTGGACATGTCAAATGCTAGCATTTCAGATGAAGTTCCCCATTGGCTACTCGACATTTTATCTAACATTGAACCGTTGGATCTGTCGGACAACATGCTCAGAGGCAATATCTCTCAAATTATTGGAAAAAAGATTCTGCTATTAAGGCTAGTATCGCTTTCTAGAAATAACCTCAGTGGTGGCATTCCAAATTCATTATGCATGTCAGATGAATTGTCTTTTATTGATCTCTCAAAAAATCAATTGTCTAGAGGACTTCCTCGATGCTGGAGGAAGTCGCAAACAAATTTGGAATGGATTTCATTGGGAGACAACAAGTTAAATGATCAGATTCCATACTCAATATGCCATTTGGAGCGATTAGGAGTTCTAGGCCTACATGAAAATGACTTGAATGGAGTGCTTCCGAAATGTTTACTAAAGTTGAATTTGGTATACCTCGATCTTAGTGACAATCAATTCACTAGTAGAATACCTTCGTTTGGACGACACTCTCACTCATTTGAGATAATCGATCTCAAGAGAAATGACTTCACTGGGGACATTCCTTTGCAGCTATGCCATCTTGATAATCTCCAGTATTTAAGCTTAGCACATAACAACCTTTCCGGAGGCATTCCTTGTTGTTTCAACAACCTCTCGTTGATGTGGGCCAATTCCACTTTTACTCCATATGGGAGATTCCCGTTGGGCTTTTCCATTATGGTTGATACAAAAGGAACAAGCCGAGAAGTCACCACCACACTTTGATATTTATTTTCCATGGACCTTTCAAACAACACATTAGATGGAAAAATACCGGAAGGGCTGACTTGGCTTACTCGACTTCAAAATTTGAATCTCTCTCAAAATAAGCTTATTGGAGAAATCCCGGTTGATATCGGGAACTTGATAAAGTTAGAATCACTTGATCTATCCAATAACAAGCTATCGGGGGGAATCCCTCCTAGCATATCCAATTTAGACTTTCTAGGTTGTTTGGATCTTTCCTTCAACAATTTATCTGGTCGTGTTCCATCAGGCAATCATCTAACCACCTTGGACTTTTTTTATCGTGGCAACAATGGGCTTTGCGGAGCTCCTCTTTTGAAAGTTTGTCCCGGAGATGATCATAATGATAAGGACGGACAAGATGGTCACAATACAATCAAAGATGAATCTAATGAAGGTGACTCCATTGTTGTTGGGTTATACTTGGGATTGGGACCAGGTTTCACAATGGGAATCTTGGGATTCTGTTGTATATTACATCTCAAGCAATCTTGGAGGATTTCCTATTTTCGGGTGGTGGATAGGATTATTGTAAAACTGTCCATCCTGAGGACGATTACCATGCTTTGGTTCAAGAGAGCTTTTCAATTCCGACTACGCAAATAAGACGTTATTTAGTAAGTAAAATCACCCTCTGTTTCTCGTGATTTATTTTCTTTTCCACATATTCATTTTGTTGATAGATGTTTCCAATTGTTTTTAGCATTTATCCTCACATTTGTGAGTTGCAGGTGACACCCTGCATGAATGTAAGCATCGACTTATCGAATTCCAGAGATATGTGCCATTGCAACTACTATGACCCCGATAGTTCTTTTCTCCATAATGGAAGATTGCTATTGAAGCTTCGAGTGATGTTGTGCTCATTATTCTCCAACATTTCTTTCTGTCCATTTGTTTATAAAGTAAAAAGTCTCTTGCTTTTGTCCAATAGAATAGGGCATTTATATTAATGTAAAATGAGCAGACTCTGTAATCCGAAGTTGGATGATTCTACTGTTTCGTAGGGTATAATTTCGAATATCGTTTCGTGCTGATAACATGTGAAAAGCACCGATAACTATCAAAACACGTCAGCAACGAAGTTTTGATTGGCAACTAGTTCGGTCGATAACACGTTGGTAAGTTACCAACACACACGTCCAGTGTTCGGAGAAGCTTCGTATTGAAAAAGAGGCCACTGCCCCTGCTCGCCAAATCGCAATTATCAACCCGTTTGCTGCCTTCGAGCATTCGTGTCGCTGCTCCTGTTCGTATTATCATGAGGTGTCGCTAAGTCGCCACGAACTGCCTCCGATGCTTGATTTTGATCTCTTTCGCATCGGTTCAGGTATAATTTAGTTTGCGCTCTTTCAAATAATGACTCCGTTTAGGATCCAATTTGGTTTTAAAGTTTTTTAAATCTTCTTTACTGGTCGGTTGATTTGGTGGCCAATTGTGAATATACCGTTAGATATTTAGGTGAGATCAAAGCTTGGCCATCAAACTGTGTTTGCTGGGACTTTAAATTGGAGCCATAAGTAGATAGGACTACACTGTGATTAAAATTCCTATGCAAGGACACGAATGATAACCATTTTATTTTCCTGTTTTTCTATTTTTTGTTTCTGCAAACAGGTTTATAACAAAAATCCGTTTAGTAAAATAATTTCATTTTTTTTATTTCTCAGACAAATTTTGGCCCAGAAATAGATTTAGAATAGAAATGATAAGTCAAAATTTTTTACTCTTTTATTTCTAGAATAGAAACAAAAATAACAACTCTATTTTACTGCTCACCCTTGCCGTCCACCGCCGCTTGGAAGCTGTCCACCGCCACTCCCCGCTGTCGCTCGCCGGCCATCTGTCATCACCCGTCGCCATCGCCACTCACCGACCACCTGACACCAGTCGCTCCCTACCATTGCTCGAGGACTGTCCACCATCGCTCGTCGCCACCACCGCTCGCCGACCACCCGCCACTGCTCGCCGGCCGTCCACCATCACTCGTCACCACCGCCACTCACCGGCCACTCGCCACTGGCCTTGTGACGTCCTAGGGTGCCACTTACTACCGCATCTTCCTTAATTTGTTATACTACAAACACAAGCGGAAGGCAATGTCCATCACAAAGCATATGTAACACGAATTATGCGATAAGACGTAATTTGTAATTTACAAAGGAGCCCAATTAAGAAATATATTAACATCATTCCTCTACATATATATCTCCTGGGAGGGTAAGTACAAGCCATTTATACATCAACTACACATAGAAGGCCAAAAGGTGCCATCCACTTCTAGTGTAGTTAGCCAAAAGCCCTCCTCACGGTTGTCCCCGAAAAGAAATGACCATGCCACCAAAAATGGACCGACTATACAACTACTGGCGCCATCATTTCTCTCCCCTACTCATTGCACTATCATCATCACTGCTACTATCAAATGGATACGGTATCGAGCCTCGAAGACGCCCATCAAGCCTCGCAAAACAGCCACAAAATGATAGGCAACACTCCCCGAAACTTGCCCTACGTCGACCCACAAAACTGACATACACTTCGTAAAAACGACATTAGGGAAAGAAGGATCCGTGAAGTCTTCAAACGAGCTCTCAAAATCTATAGGTACTCTATATCAAGCAATAGGCATAGTAGGCAAAGCAACCATGACTAGCTATCTATAAAAAAAGATTTCCAACAACAAGGGTGAGCAAAGCTCAGCAATGAAAGTTCTAACTTATAGACTACCCGATCCACTTATTATTCGATTCTAGAATGGCCTAACATGCAAGGTAGCCATGAAATATCAAGCACAATATATATAACTTGAGTGCAGCATTCAATAAATGTATGTATATGCAATGTCAAGCGCACATACACGTTACAAGTTCATTTTTATGTTCGTCATGTCATTTGGTCTACGACCCATCTCACAATTCAACCAGTATATTGTCAAGCTCATGCGGGTCACTTCCGGTTTATTGACCAGACTTTTGTGATTCACTGGCCACAGGCATCTCACTCCAAGGCATCCCAAACACACACCGGGGGCATTCCAAACACAGCACAAGGGCATCCCGACTCCTCCAGGGCATCATCAGCGCTAAGACCGATGGGCATTTCTTATGGTAGCTTCATATCAAACAACTCATGCACTTTCTTTTATATATGCTTTATATATGCACAACAAAATCATGTCACGCCATATGATTCATCATATCTCGCAAGAACATTGAATAACATATACCATAAAAAGTAATTTAACATCAAACTATCACACACTAGGCATTTACAACCAACATTTCCAGAATCTGGCATCACATAGGTGATCCTATTTGCCTCATCACTTGACATCATATCAAGACCATTCATACCTTATTGGAAAGCTCAAAGTGTGTATGTTTTATCTCCAGAAGACATCAATTCGATTTTTGAACTTTTTTCACATAGAAAATAGTGCATCTTTGCAATTGGGTAAATCTGGGAAGTCTTGCACAGTAGCCAAAATCCATTCTAAAAATATAGTAATTGAATCCCAAAAATTCTGAAATTTAGATATGTCATAGGAAAGACTTTGATAAACATTATGGAGAATACGAAGCCTATTTCATTTTTTAATCATGTCTTTTTATCACCCAAAGATAGACTAAAATCCGTCCGCTGGAGCAGATTTTATACCACTCAAAAGATACTCACTTCGCAACTCATACCTTCTGTAAATGCTATGAAATTTTTTTATGTTGTATAAATGAATGTCTATAACAAATTTAGTGAAGCAAGTATGCTCATATTCGAATTAGACGATTTTTTAGAAAATCAGGAGTAAGTAAAGGTCGTAGCTTATCCTCCAGTGACACAGTAAAAACAAGTAATACTCAAGGCTTCGTACCAACAAATTCAACTCCAAAATTTTTGAAATGAAAATATGTTATTTTTCAAGATTTTGAGCACAACTCTCATGAAGGAAGTGTCTCAAAATTCGGAACACAAAGAACCACAAAAAAATAGCAAACAGCAATGGTCAGGCAGCTTCGAATCCGGAACACCAGTTCACATGTTCCCGGTTTGTCCCGATTCAGACTTTCTGAAGATACCATCTTCATAAATCAACCAATCCAAGAAGGAACATCAATATTCACGTGCCCAATGCAACAGCGATTTATGCACTGAACTACACTGCAATTTCATTAAACCATCTTCAATTCGGTTGGCCGTGAACTACTACTTCTGGAAATCTTAGGACAGAGCCACAAGAAGATCAAGGAGTCTAGAAATTAGAGTTTCACTTGCTTGAAAGTCGAACCGTATGAGAATTTGCCGCAGGATCCTCTTGATTCTTCTCGGCGCCAATGGATTTGCAGAGAAAAAGCAAGAGAAATTTTGGTGTTCTCTCTCCAATGGAGTAATCGTGAGCGAGAGAGTGTGTGTGTGGATAGGGAAGTCTGCTGAGAGAGAGAAGAGAGATATTTTCAATCTTCAGCAGTAGGGGCCCCCTTTCGTGGCTTGACTAAGGTGACATGTGTCCACATGCATGGGGTCCCCTTTTTGTGGCTTGGCTAAGGTGACATGTATCCAAGCTCGGATGACTTTGGCGGGCTGGTGGGAGCCCTTTGGCATCGCGGTGGGGAAACATGTGGCATTGTGGTGTTCCCGGTCTAATGACCTGCCATGGTGCCAATTTGGTCCTAACTAAACTCACTTTCAGGTAAATTGGACTCTAATTATCATGTATTAGGATTGCAATTTGTCCAGCTAATCATATAAATAATTTGCCATGGCATGTACTAACAATCGTTATCCCAAAATCCAAAGACCATTTTCGCATTCAATTTCCTTCGCTCACTGATCGGGTGTACGAAATTTGGGATGTCACAAGCCGCCCCCCGCAGCCGCTCGCCGGCCGTTTGCCATCGCCCGTCATCACCGTAGCATGCCGACCACCAGCTACCGACCACAACCGCTCATTGGCCGTCCGCTGTTGCCTGGTCGACGGGAATAAAAATTTTGTATCATTATCAAACGAATTTCTATTTTGGGAATATAATTTTATGTCGTTATCTAATACTACTTTTTGCTCAAAAACTTGTCCGGGAAAGTGAAATAATTTTTTTAATTTCTAGCCAGAAATAGGACAGGGGAAAAAATGTTGTCATTCGCACCCTAAGACTATGCAAGGATTATTCTTGTTCCTCAATTGTAGTTCAAAATGTTAGTATCGAGTGAAATTGTTTGTTTGGGTGTTAGAAATTCTGGATTTACATGTCAATTTACCCTAATGTCATTGTGTAATTTCAATTAGATCATACACTTTGCGTATTAGGAGAGGATCTTGCATTAAATTTGCATCATGAAATTGAGATTGCATTATTATTTAATCATCATATTTACACATTTTTCCATAAATCACATGTCATTAAAAGGAAAATATTTTAGACTGTATCTTCATTAAAAAAAAATCCCAAAACATGTCTAGGGGTGCAATTAAGGGATTCCACATATTCATATTATATAACTAGATTTTTTTTCTTGGGCTCCTTTTGTTTCACGAAAATAAATGATTATGAAAAAAGGTTTTACAAAATGATCGTTTTTATCTCTTACAAAAATTAATGAACAAAAGATATTTTCATCATTCATGAAAATGTTTAAACATAAATTTTTATCAGTAATTCAAAAAATTTCATTGACTACTTAGTTTAAGTAATAAGAACGATCATTTTTAGAAAAATATTTTTCCAATCATTCATTTTTTGCGAAGCAAACAAAGCCATAGTATTGTCTGGCATTTTAGATTGCATTAGCTAAATTTTTGTTTCCACGTTTAATAGCTCATTTTAGGAAAATAATTTATTTATGGTTCACCTTTGCATAAAATATTAGATCCGAATATTTATATTTCATTTGATAAATTAGTCTATATTAGAGAAGTTGCATAGACTTTCCTTTACAACTCACCGGTCCAGTTTTAGGGTTTAATAATAAGGTGTTGTTAAATTTTGCCAGATACGGCTTGTGTTATCTTTTACTGCACTATATTTTTTATCACTATTATCGTACCTTATTTGATTATCACTTTGTTCATATTCGGTTGTATGAGTACTCTTGCAGGATAATTTAGATTTACTTGTTTAAGACAAAAAAAAAATAACGTGATAAATTGCATGAAGTGGTTTCCGCAAAAGAGAAACGGTACAAAATTAGGTGTTAGATAACATCTACCTAATCAACTCCTCGTGCCCCAAATTTCTAGTTTGCATAAGTATGACGAGCTGCTGCTTTTTACTAGGCTTTTAATTAATTTATAATAGATTAGTGGCGATTCTTAAAGTAAAAATAATCAGCATAATTAAAATGAGAAAATCAAGTTGCGATCGATAGGGTTTGGAAAGCCCATGTCAAGAGTAAGCGCCATCTTGCAAGAATGCGTCCACTTGCTAATCCATCGAACCATCTCTAGAATTTCCCTTTGGGAAAGTCGCAACAGAGGATGTCCTATTTTTGGGCAATGGATACGATTATAAAAAAATTATCGTTCATGAGGATGATTGCGATGCTTTGGTTTAAGAGAGCTTTTCAATTCCAACTACGCAAATAAGAATTATCAAGTAAAAATATCTCTCTCGCTCTCATGATTCGTATTCTCTTTTCTTCGAACTATTTTATTTTGTTGATAGATGTTGGTTTTCAATTCCAACTACGTTAGGGATTTCCGGCCGAAATTAACTTGATAAACTTAATTAACAAAACGTAAAAAGGTTTAGAACTCAAATAACATAATTAAAAGATTTAGGATTCAATTGACACAATTACAATAAATTTAGGACCTTTTTGATAATTTTCTACAAAGCTAACGTTGCATAACATTTGGACAGGCATTCTAAAATGCGAACTTAGGATGTTCGGTTTATGAGTGGATAGTCGAAGAACAAATCTCAAGTCAGAGGCTAATATAAGGCCCAGAGGACAGGTTTAATAGTTAAAAACAGATTTTAGTATGTAGATTAGGTAGTTAAAATTGTTGATGTGGACAACGACCATCAATCTATATCAACAAATGCATCACCATATTCTTAGGGAAAAGTACAAAAAAATTCCTAAATCTATATTGTATCAATTCATTCCTAAACCTTTCATTCAAATAAATTTAGTCATAAATATTTACATATTTGTATCAATTCAGTTCATCCCACTACTATAAGTCAAAATTGCTAACGTATACACTAACCGTCCTACGTGGCACAACCAGCACTAACATGACAATTTTTAAATAATATTTCTAATTTTGTATTGATTTTTCTTTTTTTTTCTTTTCCTTTGCCCTATGGCCGATATTCAGCCATGGTCGGCATTTGGCCATAGGTGAGGGTTGCCCTCGCCGTCTAGGCAAGGTGCATGTGCAAGCGGTCGCAGGAGGGGCCAATCTCACCATGGCCTAGCCGATCACAAACGAAGCCGACCTCACTTGTGGCCAGCCTTTCGTTTGTCTGTTAGCTTCAACAAGCTCCAACGATGGTGTTCATTCTCATCCCTAACGGCAAGACATTGTTCTACCATCTAAAACCCCTAGCACCAAAGCCCTCCAAAGTCTCAAGCAGTCGATCCACTAGAAATCCCAAGGCCCCACTTCTCTCCAACGCTTGATCTCTTCCTCCAACCTCCGATTGCTAGTGCTGACAAGTCCCTCCTCGTCTGTCAGCTCGGCGTCCGATCGAGCTTCAGCCTACCGTCCACATTCCCTTGCTCGGCTCGACTTCCTCAACTCAAAGCTGCCTCTGAATTATGTGGCCAGTCTTTGCTGTGATGCCATCGGATTCACCACCCGGTCGGATATCTAGCTTGCCTGGCTACCCCCAACTTGCCCAACCGGTTCGCCACCGGTATTGGTGGAACGGCGACTGGGGGTGCTATTGGTGCCGGCCACAGTAGAAAAGAAAAGGAAAGAAGGAAAAGAAAGAGAAGAAAAAAGAAACAATAATTTTTTTAAAAAAATGAAATAATATTTAAAAATTTAATTATTCACGTCAACACAAATCATACGATCAAAGACAGCCGGCATCCATATTAGTGATTTTTTGCCTAAATTGACCGGATAGATTTAATTGATAATAATGCAAAAAGATTTAAGATTAAATTGATCCAATCGAAATATTTATAACTAAATTGATAATGTAGTAGGTTTAGTAAATTTTAGCTGCTTTTTCCCCCCACATTCTTATCAAGAATAAAGAAGAGGTACAGGCGCCGCAAACTATTAGGAAAGCAAACTTTTGAATAGCCTGATAGCAGTACTCCTTAGACTTTGTTTGTTTCGTAATAAATTTTTCTGAGAAAACATTTTTCTTATTTTTTAAGCATTTGGATTGTTTTAAAAAATGAGTTGACGGAATAAAATTTCTTAGTCAATGGAAAACTAATGTTTTCAAGAAAATTAGAAATCATTTTTTAAAATATGATTAAATATTGACGTTTAGATAAAAAACTCTACGCTCAGGCACAAGAGTCTCAATACTCATTCCCGGATCCTTTGCAGTGGGCCTAGGACTAGAGGTCAGGGTCGGGTCTATAGTGGTCCATCGAGGGCAAGCCTACGTCTATTTAGGCCAAGCCCGGTTTTACAATGCCCGGAACCCCAGCGCCTCATCCAAGGTCCATCTAGGCCGTGCCCAAGACCTCGCCCGCCACACTTGGGTCAATCAACAGTGAGCCTAGTAACATCAAGGTTGGGCCTGTGTCCCTACCACTCGAATTTTGGTCCATCAAGGTTAGGCCCGAACCCTGGCGCTTGTGCCCATGTCCTTAGCTCTAAAGCCTAGGTCCATCAAGGTCTACCCTGGGACTTCCTTATCCATGCCCGGGTCCCCCGTTCCCATGCCCGGGTTCTCAACACCCACACCCCAGTCCATCGAGGCTAGGCGTGGGACCCGTGCCCCCATACGCAGGTCCTTGGCCCTCAGCTTTGGTCCATCGAGGTCGTGCCTAAGACCTTGGCACTTGTGCCTAAGTCCTCAATTCATAGGCCCATGCCCATTGAGGTAGGGCCCGTGGCCTAGACCTCGGCCACCCATGCCTGAGTCCATCGAGGTCGGGTTTGGAACCCAGTATCTTTGATTCCCGGAAGTGTTTTCACAGTTTTTCACTTCTCTTTTGGGGAAAAGATGCAGAAAGCGTCAGTAATAATAATTCTTGCGTTGCAACTGGTAATGTCCCCATCAAGGCCTTATGATTTCTACAGATCGAATTGGATGTCGGACTCGTGTCTAGAGCGATAAGCTTGCAACAGCATAAACCAACAACAAAAATACGAAAAACAAGAAAGCAACACCAAAAACCCTAGCGACGCAGGAGCATATCCATTATGTTTTGGGTCGAGTCACTTACGATTAGGGGTGAGCATGATGGACTGTCCGAATCGGGAACGGATCGGATCGGATCGGCCGGTTTGGTCTGGTTCTCGAGAGTATTAGTCCGGTTCCCGGTTCCTAAAAGTGGAATCGATTTCTGGGCGGTCCGGTTCTCGATTCTAAGGTGGGAACCAGACCGAACCAGATCGGATCAATAAATATATATTTACTTTTAAATTTTTTTGAAGAAAAAAAAGGCTAATCTATTTCCTCTTGCTTTTACCAATTTTTTTAAGAAATGGTTTCCTTGGTTCCATTTGAAAATAGAAAAATAAATATATTTATTTATTTAAAATAGAAAGCCTAATTTAAAAGTACGTGATTGATTCCATTGGAACCGGACCTGACCGGGAACTGCTCACCCCTACTTACAATGGTAGTCCAACCCGAACCATTGACACTCCTCCCAAGAGTGCCTCAGTGACAGGGGAGGCGAGGAGAGAACCTTGCCTTTCGAGACAATTAACTTGCACTTTTCTCTCTTTTTCTTCAGCACTTCAATTCTCGATTTAAAAGCCAGTTTTCTCACTTATCCCAATAATCATTCAAAAAATGGGGCGAAATTATTGACATGAAAGAATGAAAAAATTCTTGGCAAATAAATAAGCCAAGCACACGTAATTGTAACTTAACCGAACAATATTAATGTAACAGATCTTTCACGTTAAATTCTGATTGGCACATGCCTTTTACTTCAAATAAAATAATTTAAATATTTGAAATTCAAAGTAATTCTATTTATTTAGGAAAATTCTAAATAAAGACTTAAAGTGCCCTCATTTTCTCAAATAAAGACCTGATTTGAACCTTATGTCAAATAATGGCATGAAGTTGTCATGTCAGTATTAAATAAAGGCTCAAAATGATCATGACCGGTCCAAATAAGGACTTGACCTCGTTGGTCGTCGACCGGCTAAATAGTCTGACCGATCAAGGACATTTTCGTCCAAATACAATCCTAATTTTAATTTATCTTTTCAATTTTTCCTTTCTTTTCTTTTTTTCCTTTTTTCTTTCTTTTTTTTTCTTTTTCTGGTTTATTCTTCACCGGTGATGCCCGGAAAGGGCTAGGTGAGGGTCGCCCTTACGAGCGGTCAATGAGGTAGCCCTCAAAAGCTCAAGCGAGGGTTGCCTCGCCGGCCTTGCCTATGGCCAATGAGGGTGGCCCTCGCTAGGTCGGGCGAGGGTTGCTCTCGCTCAATCCTTTTTGGCCATTGGCGAAGAACAAATTAGAAAAAAAGGGAAGAAAAAAGGAAGAAAGGAAAAAAATTAAAAAAAAATAGATAAATGATGAAAATGCCCTTTATCATTCAGAGTAGTTATACTCTTCTTTGGAACTAATATAGCCACTTCATGCCTTTATTTAAAACAATATCCACTTTAAATCTTTATTTGAGAAAATAAAGGTAATACCTTTATTTAAAATAAGATTCATTTCATATAACGAGAAACGTTACCTTATTTGAAATTTTTCTTTAATTTTGTCGAAAAAGTGGCGCTAAATTCACCCATAGGGCGATGGCAATCTCGAAATATTCATAAACCCTCCTCCTCCCTCTTCGCAAACGCAAAAACCCTCTCTCTCTCTACCATCCCCGACCTCCCAAACCCCTGCAAGTTGCAACAATGGCGTCGCCGACCTCAGCTCTCCCCAAGACCCGGGAGAAGAAGAAGAAGAAGAAGAAGGAGGGAGACAAGTACAAGATGAAGGACCTCAAGGCCCTGGGCCACCAGCTCCTCTCCTCCCGCGCCCACGTCAACAACCTCCCCCTCCTCCTCGCCTTCGTCTCCCCGGACTCCCCGCCGCAGCACGCCCTCGAGTCCCTCCTCTCCCTGCAGTCCTTCTTCACCCCCCTCGCCCCCGACCTTCCTCCGTCCTCCGCCTCCATCGCCGCCGCCGCCGCCGCCGCGAGCTTCAAGGAGGACGCCAGGGCGGATCCCGAGCTGATTTACCGGACGTGGCTCCGGTCCAAGTTCGACGAGTTCGTTCGGTCGCTTGTGGGGATCGCGGTGTCGGCGGAAGCCGAGGAGACTCTCAGAGTGAGTGAATTGCTCCGGGCGTTCTTCTGTGAGGGTTTCTTTTTCCGTTTGCTTGAAAGTTGTGAGTTTTTTAGTAGGAGTGCCTCTGGTTTGTTCTGTGATTGGTAAGTAAAATTGTGAATTTATGGCATCTGAAGGACCAATGTGGCGGATTTGAGCTTGGGTTGCTCTCTTTTTTTGCCCCCCTTGTTTAAGTGCTTTCAGTATTGCCATTTGCATTTTTATATCCTGCTCAGAAGAGACAGTGCAGCAGCCTGTGATTAGTTTGGTTTATCATGGTTTCGGCACTGTTGATTTCCTTTGCGCATTGAGCTGTTTTAGATTTATAGAGTTGATATTGCCGGTGTTATCTTCCTCTGTTGTGTACCTGGTTTTCTTTCTGCACCGTGTGAGGATTGTGGTTTGTGTAGGAAATTGTGTTGGATGCAATAATGGAGTTCGTGAAGATGGGAAAAGGGGGTAGGTTTCAATCAGCCATTTACCACCAGCTTCTACATAGCATTGTAAGCTATTTTTTTTTTTTGTTTTATCTCTCTACGTTTGTGTTCTGGCAATCCATCTTTTTATAATTCGATTCACGATGGTACTCAACTGCTTCCTTTTCCAGGTCTATTCTTCTACAGAAGTTGATTTTTTGTTGGAATTGCTATCGTCGAAGTACTTGAAGTACATTGACATTCGGTATGATACACTGATAAGCTGCTCATAGTCGTACCTGTCTTCTTTGCCATGCTTGGAGTTGGGGATAGATTTCTCATTTTGTGCCATTCGTTTTGTTTTGTCCACCTTTAAGTGAAATCACAGTTATGTTCTGATTTTTTAAAAAGGCGTCATATTGCCTGTGATGGCAAAGAGAGAATGACATCACAGTTATTTTCTAATCTGCGAACAAGGCATTATATTACCAGTGACACATAGATGCTTTAACAGATTAACTTTCACTCTCTTTTTGGTTAATGGTAACCAAGTAATAAAATTTTGGCGGAACAGAACCGCAAATTTTTCTGCATTGGAAATGTTATTTTTCAGTGTCATTTTCTCCTGAAGTCAATTGCATTCTGTTAACTTTCTGTTATGTTCTTGGTGCAGTTACTTTACGTACATTACACTAGAAAAGCTTTCCAGGAATTTGGAGACTAAATATGTGAGAGGTACTTGGTGCTCCTCCTTTAAATCTGTGGTAGCAGTGCTACTTTTGGTATTTTCTTCATTGTTTTGTACTCTTTCTGTCAGATGACAGAAGTTTTGCTGATGGCGAGGATTGGAGGGATTTGAAAGCTAGGTTAGTATATTACATCTTTGTTGAGAATGAAATTCTCCAATAGTTTCTTTCTTTATTTGCCTTTTTGAGCCTGAAGTCTCACAGTTCCTTATTGTGGTGGAACTGGTGTCTGTTTAGCTTGTAGTGACATTATCTGATATTCATCTTCATGGTGGTGTTGTAAATAGCATTTGCAGTACTCTGCATAATGTCATGCTTCATTACAAATTGTCTCCCTGTGAAAACATGACCTAATTGGAAAAGAAATAGGTTTTATGATTTTTTTTTTTGGTGATTCACATCCTTTTATTTTTTTTCTTTCATAAAGGAAGAGCTTCTTATCGTGATATTTTCTTTTTCTCGTGGTTTCATAATCTTCTACCTTCTGGTTGCTCTTTGGTTTCAAGTTTCCGCACATCTCTATGTCCTGGAAATTAAGCACAGTTATATGATTTATAGACAAAGTATAGAGTACACCAACTGTCATTGTAGTTGTTCACAGGAAGTTATTTCTAGATTTATTACTGGTAAAGGGTTCCTTGGTAATTGACTAAGCATCAAATTGTTGGTAAATTTATTACATGCCAAAAAAAAATGCTTAGAATTTAACAACAGAATGATGATTAGTATCTAGGAGCAATTAGCCTGCCTTTCTGATTGATTTTCCATGTGTTGCAGCATCGAGCGCTCGATTGGTACGATCCATTACATCATATCGCATGTCCCTCCTCTGAACAACCTGGATGGAAAATCTGATTGTGAGATGTGGAGTGGTTCAGGTAATTGCTGCATGTTTGACAGGATGTTCATTCTTTCTTGTTGCTATATTCAAAATTTTTCTGGTTCAAAAAACAGGTGATGGTAGTGGAACGTCCGAGTCTTTAAAACCAGAAGTTGAAAAGCCTAAAAGTGAAAAGCACGAATCTTCTGTATGTATTACTGGTTAATCTACTTCCCTTTAAGATTTTCCTGATCTTCAGCTTTTCCCTTTGAATATTCAAAGTGATCTGTATGCTTACTTTCTACTTATAGAAAATGGGTATTTGCTTCTCTGTTTAATATCTCTTCAGGTACTGTCTGCCACCAAAATAGCTAAGAAGATAAAATTGAAGTTCACTAAAGCGTGGATTTCGTTTTTGAGGTTGCCACTTCCACTTGATGTATATAAAGAGGTATTTCCGGGATCTTCTTTATAATAATGCGCATGAAAGTTTCCAGAGTGCGACTTTTTGTGGTACCCCTGGTAGCTCTGTCCACTGGTTCATTGTGTTTGATATGATGGTTTGACCATGCAAATGGAGAATTAGATGACGGATTTATCTTTGCATCTTGGTACGTCAACATTGGAACAAGTTCGAGTGCCTGTTGACTGATGCAACTAGCTTGAAAGAGCCTTTGCCATCGAGTATTCTTCATTGCCGGTTGTTTGCCATGTAAAAATATGGAAAATCTTTGTCTTTTTCAAGCGATTATTTATTTTGGCTCCCGAAAATCATAGTATGGTCTACGTTTAATAGTAGTTTGGTACGAGGAACAAATGTTTTAGTATGGACCTTGTTTGGGTTGCTGGAATTACTAGCAAAACTGTGTTTCCTTCGGCGTCTGTCGTATTGATGTTAGTTAACCTTTTGCTCACGGTCATATTATCCTTCTATGGTTTCCTTATAGAAGGGGTGTTGTATTGACTGTACGTCCAAAGTTCTATTTGAAACTAAATGACATGCCTAGCTTTGGACACTCAGGTTCTGGTCTCTCTCCCTCAGGCAGTTATTCCTCACCTGTCTAATCCCATCATGTTATGGTGAGTTTGCTTCCAGAATTTTTTTTCATTTGTTTGTCAATTTGACGTCTTTCATGCTCAAAAATTGGAACTTATGTTGTAAACCGAAATTTTTTGCAGCGATTTTTTGACGAGATCGTACGACATTGGTGGAGTTGTCAGTGTCATGGCTCTCAGCAGTCTCTTCATCCTCATGACGCAACATGGCTTAGAATATCCCAACTTCTATGAAAAGCTTTATGCACTATTGCAACCCTCCATCTTCATTGCAAAGCACAGGGCGAAATTTTTCGAAGTAATCTTTTGACTGATCATGTCTATTATATAGCACCTGACTCTGGATCATTTCTCCAAGCAGTCCTGCATCACATCAATTTTCGTCTGAATATGTGATCTATGTCTATATGGGACCTAGAATAGTCTGAATTGTTATAGATTCGTGAAGTTAGCAATGATTGAGGGTTTTAAGTTTGTGTTTGCCATGAACTGTGTTGATGCAATATGAACCATTACTTTTGGCAGCTTAGATAATGGTAAGTTGTTCAGATGACCCATATGCAATTTCATGTAGGCCTGTGCATAGAAGAGGTGGTAGAGCTATCCAATAAAGCGATTTGGACCTTTCCTGACATGAAGCTGACATTTTGTGGATGCTTTACTGGCTTCATCTCTTTCTTATGTTGACCTGCTCATATTGTCGAGAAATATATGAATGTCTAAGAGGATGAACTTGAAACTAGAGACAATCTATTGGGCATTCATGCTTTTCTGAACCTTTGGATTGCTTTCTGACCCTATGCTAATTGTTTATTGCAGCTGCTTGATTCCTGCTTAAAATCTCCCCTCCTTCCAGCATATTTGGCTGCTGCTTTTGCTAAGAAACTTAGTCGACTAGCACTTTCTGTGCCTCCAGCAGGGGCACTGGTTATAGTTGCTCTTATCCACAATCTCTTGCGACGGCATCCTTCAATCAACTGTTTGGTGCACAGGGTATTTATCTGGTCTTTGAGCCTGCCTTTCATTTTTTTTTTTAATTCCACTACCTTAAGGTCTGTCTCGATATACTTTTACTTTTTGCTTTTAATATAGTTCTTGAATTTGTGCATGTCAATAAAGAAGGACCATTGAGTTTAGTAATGCCTTATATTTACCTGGATTGTGTGTTCTTTGTTTAGCTAATGGCATAACGTAGGGTGCAGTTGGAATGGTATTTCATGCTATTTGAGCACCCAAAGGATTGGGAAAAAGCTCCCATGTTTGTTAAATATTTCCAAATGTGATTTGTAGCAACTTACTGCAATTGAGGCTGATATACGTGGTGGTACCCATGTTTTGTCGGCTTGTAGGCTTTCTTTTGGAAATTTGCTTTTATTTTTTACATTATAGGCATCTCCGTTGTGATGCTTTGATAACTTCCCCTATGTTCATCTTAGATGGACATATCTTCTCTAAATAAATGACTTCTTAGAATTTTATACTGTCTGGCGGGAAGGATGGATTGTACGGGCGCTGCTTGATATTTTGTCTGAGCTGAATCTTTAGAAGCAGATTTACCTTTAATTTTGGTGAAATGGTGGCTCCGCTAGTTTGGGTTACATACCGATGTATAAGAAAGAATAATTGTAGGCTTGGAACTTAATATTTTTTCTGAGCTTCTACCGGGACTCTTTGAAGGTAGTTTTACCTTTAATTTTTGTGGAATGATGCTTCTGTTTGACTGGTTGCCCCTCCACTCCCCACCCACCAGAGAAATAAACTCTCACACATACACATATTTGTGGAGATGTGCAGGAAGATGTTGAGTCCGAGGCCAAGGATCATCTGAAATTGGAGGAGCAGACTGCTGGCAATGGAAATGACTCAACTGAAATAGATTTGTCTAAAAAACCTGGTTTTGATCATTTCCGGGATACTGAAGTTAATCCTGTGAAGACTAATGCAATGAGTAAGCGTGCTAAATTTTCTTTACCTCATGCGTAGTTTAACTCATTCAATTGAAGAAAAATTGGCATTTACATGGCTGAATAACATTCTTTGTTGCTTTGCAACATGCTGATGAGTGATGACATTTCTCATCGCAGGAAGTTCACTTTGGGAAATTGATGCGCTACGACACCATTATTGTCCTCCAGTTTCAAGGTATGGGAGCCACGTCCTGTCATAATATTCTAGTGCACTTTACGTCCTGCTTTTAACTCTACTCCTTTCCCTGTGCATATTAGGTTCATCTTATCATTGGAGAGTGATTTGACAGTCCGGGCTAAGACAACAGAAGTCGGCATTAAAGATTTTAGTTCTGGTTCATATGGAACAATATTTGCAGAGGAGGTAAAATTAATTTTAAGTCCAAATTCCAAAACTCATTTCACTTTCTGAGGTGCTGTGCTTGAGATATAATTCATACTCCTATCTGCCTCCATTATTTGCTGTCACATTTGTACATTTTGTCTTGGTTTGTTTTGTCTTCTCTATTGCATTGGTGAACAGCTGGATTGGAATCTGTTCTGGGGGCAGGCTTTTTTCCCTTTTTATGTTTGTTCTTTGCAACTCATGGCTGTTTTACATCTCAAGCATATGCTGAGGAAGGAGCTTGTGTGTCAAGTACATTGTGTCTTTTGATTTTCAATGAGTTTCATATTTGCCTTTTCCATTCAACTGATGTAGTCTGTTTTTTTCAGGAAATATGCTGTCGATGTATCAGTCAAAATCATATGTTCATATTTGCTGTGACTATAATTGTATTATGTGATTTCTTCTCTCTCCATAACCATTTCTTGTACCCCTGCACAGATGAGACGAAGGGTGAAACAAGTGCCCCTTGCATTTTATACAGCGACTCCCTCATCTTTGTTCTCAGAATCTGATTTTCCTGGTTGGACTTTCCATTATGAAAATGAGGAGAAAACGGATGCCGCCGGTGATGATGGTATAACTAAGAATGTGATTGGAGATCACGCTCACAAATCTGCAAAACGTCAGCGAGTGGAATCCTGATGACTAGAGTTCTCATCTGCCTTCTGCTGTGATCTCATGCTTTGATGCGTGGTCATTGCCGCTGAAGATTTTTTTGACCTAAGTTGCAGTTTAGTACCTTACACCAATTCTTAAAGAATTGACCAATATTAGATCCAAATCTTGTTGTAAATTAACTTTGAAAAGACGCGAGCACATCAGAAAATTGTTCACTTGATTCTTTTGCTCAACAATTTATCTTGATTGAAATTTTTACGCACTTCGTAGATTCTCCTGCCAGTAACTTGAGATCATATAATCTGATAAAGAGTACCATTGAAGCGATTTAAGCTATGAAGGATACGAACTTTGCACGCATCTGAACGAGATGCCAAGATGTGGATTTTGAAAGCTGCGAGTCATTCTTGTTTTGCTTAGTTTCGAGCATTTCGAGATCCTAGTACTTCAGAGTGCGATAACTCAGCCCGGCAATTGGAAATTACAAGTAAAACGGCTGCCACAAGTTCTTCGGTATTTCCTATTTCAGCAGTTGTTCGGTAGTCTTATATGAACAAAGAGGACCTGTTACATGTCCATTATAATCAGCGGAGAGAGAGAGAGAGCGAGAGAGAGACCATTACTTGTATAGCAGATCTAAAATAAACAAAATCTTACTATGTTAAGATGTACACAAAGCTACAGACAAACGTCAAACATTTGTTATTTCATCCGACATCGGGCCATACGATGGCACAATCGGGATTGGCGGCCCATTTCTCCGCGAGACACAGTAGGGCTCCTCCACCTAAAATTGTGAAGAATGAACTACAATTTCACTCCCAATCACATACTATTATCCAATGCATCCTGAAGAAGACATAGACCTTCAATGGATATACTTCTCTTCAACTTTATCCAATGCATCCTGAAGAAGACATAGACCTTCAATGGATATACTTCTCTTCAACTTTGGTGTCTCGAGCCGAGGAGGTGGATCCGATGAAAAACATACAACTACTACCGTCAGATTATCACACGTATTCTGATTAAGCGCCTCTCGAACTAATTCCCTCGAGCACCTCTCAGGATCGTTGTGAATCATTAGCTCCTTCCTCGCAACTGTAACAGCATATTGGCTGCTCATCACATCCCACAAGCCATCGCAGCCAAGAATCAGGAACTCGTCCTCTTCACAGAGAACCATCTCCTGCAGCTCGGGCTCTGCAGTCAAGGGACAAGATAAGCCTTCAGGGCCTTTCATGTGCCAGTCTCCAATAGCCCGTGCAACAGACAGATCACCGTTCAGATAACCATCAAAAACAACACCACCGAGTTTCTCGATTCTGAGCCGCTCTGATGTAGAATCAGGTTTATGGTCTTTGGACAGCTCAATTGCCTTTCCACGCTTCCCCAAGACTGCCCTGCAGTCCCCAGCATTAGCTATCAGCAATGTCCTGCAAAGAGAGAAGGAGCACTTTTTAGGAGTCACTCCAATTACGAGCAAGAAGCTGGAGTGATTATCATTAAAATCTTTCAATGAAACTGTTTTACAGTAAAAGCCAGCTCAGAAACCTCAGATCTGTATAGACAGATACAGTTCCCCAGGCAAATCTTACTTTCTAAGTTCCTCAAGAAGAACCATTGATCTACAAAATCATACAAATTTCAATATAGAGGATGCTCAACTCCTACTAATATAACCGCATGACCATCTAAGCGCAATTGGTCCATGGTCAAAGCACAAATGCTCGAATTCTCAACTAGTTGGCGATGAAGTTACAAGAACCACTACTAATGCACCCGAGAATTTATTTAAAGTGAAACAGAATCGATGAAGTTCAACTCTTTCACCTTCCACGAATAAGGGCCGTCAAAACAGTAGTACCAGAGGTACTGTCGAGAGAATCTGCACTGGCAAATGCACTATCAGCTTTCAAGAAAGCACTCTTCATAGCCTTCTTCAAACAGACGGGGAAATAAGTGTCCTTGACTATAAACCTCAGAATGTTCTCTCTGACAAATGAAGCTGCATCAGTGCCACCATGACCATCAAACACCTGAAGTGATGGAGAAATAGTAGAATTAAAACATCTCATTGAATTCCTTGAAAAAACTTACTGTTGACTGTGATAGGCCAAGTTATACTGTTAACCAAACCAGTAACAACAAATCCTCATACACAATCATAAAAGTCAGATTACAGACCCCATAGAAAGCTCCGGGACAAGGAAATTCTGCAGCTGCACCTAAATGTTGGGGAAGGTTGTCTATGCAGATGTGCTCATCCTCCATATATGGCTTTCGCCCGATGTCAGAACAGCTTCCAGAGCGGAATACCGGTACAAAAGGAGGATGTTCATCTGGTGATGGCTCTACAGTAACTACTCCAATCTCCAATTCCTAATTAGGGAGAACAAACGAGAGGATATCAGTTGCCAACCCAATTCTGCAGACAACTAAGCAAAACAATAAAATATAAGCACATTGTCTACAACATTTCATGAGCAGCACCCCAAAAAAAAAAAAAAGATGTCCTAACCAATTCAACCGCAGAAGACAACTGCGAGGAGCTCATGCGGTGTCTAGGAGGTTTTCCGATCGGCGGTGGCTTCAGGTCCATCGGAACTTCCCCCTTCTCATCAGCTGTTACCACCAAATCTCCCTCTCCATAATTAGCTTTGATTGACGAAGGTGGACACGGGTGTTTGCTCTCTGGAGCCATATTCTCCTCAAAGCACGAATTCACTCTCGTGGAAGAGAAGTTAAAAACAAGTCTCTCTTGTCTTAGGCAGACTCAGCAGAACCCCCAACCAAACTGGCATGTACCAGGTCTCTCCGCAATATCAGCCTCTTCACGGCAACAATTCCTCAATTATATGGCCGACAGACCTGGGCAAGAGCAAAGAATTCAGATACATACACTTTGAAACCCAGAAAACCATCCAAACTTCCTCCCCAATGTTAAAAATCAGACAGGTATCTAAAGTTCCCAAAACCCATGTCCTCAACAATCCAACGAAGCAAAAAGACCGCAACTCCAAACACAAAAGCAAAAGGGTAGTTAAAACTCCTATGCATAGATCGCCATCCACCAACCCTCAAGGGCAGTTAAGAACATATCCACCTCCCAAGACTCAAAGCACATGAAACACGCGCATGCTCTACTGTTGGGAAAGGCCATAAATTATGCAGGAGAGACGTAAAATCTAGTAAGAAAGCGAAAAACGATTTGTGGGCACCCCCCTAATTATGCCTGCCGTTCGTTTCTGGTAAGCACAAGGCACGAATCCTTACCCGAAATCTTTCAAACGATGCCTCCGAAAGGCCTTCCCGTTCAACAAAGAATCGAATATGACGGCAACCCAGAAAGGACCCGAGCGAGAGCACGAACCTACCGAGCGAAAAGTTCGAATCTTTTCTGAGTGGCGAGGAAAACAAGCGTGCGGTGCGGGAGCGTTGCGTGCTGGCCTCGAATTCTTGAACCGGCGACCACTCCCCGGGGTCAATCCAGGTTGTGGCGGTGGTGGTGGTGGTGGTGGTGGGCCCCCCGGAGGCGACACGTGGCAGCGACCTACTGGAGGGCCCGATTGCTTTGGAGTTTGGCGGAGGGATGTCGGCGGACGTCAACAATTGCGGCGCGGTTGCACCGGGGTGTGGGAATTTCTGGGCGCTCTTCTCTGCCGTCATTTCAACGCGGACAGGTGAAAGCGGCGGTTGGATTAGGATTTCACGACACCGAGACTAGGCGGCGGCTACCATGTAAGCATGATTTCATCCCGTTAAACGGAACCAAAAAAAATCGAACTTTCAAACAATTCACGTATTGTGATTATGATGTTCTGATATTATTACACCATCAATGGACCATGCTTACAAGATGTTGGGGAAATGATACAAACTATTCATGAACTTTGACATAATGTGCAACGTGATCCATAAACTTTTAATTTGTTTAATTCTGTCCATGAACGTTTGATACATATTCAATTTAATATCGAAACTATATGAAAATGTTCGATTAGTTCGAGGACTACATTGAATATGTACTAAAAATCGATTGACCACATTGAACAAATTAAAATTCATGGACTACATTAAACTTTAGGCTAAAGTTCAGGGACCGCATTGAACAAATTAAAGTTCAGAGACCCCATTGCATATTGAACCAAAGTTCAAAAACTATTTGTGTTATTGACTCGAGAAAGTAATTTGTATAGCACTTGCCTATATACTCAAATATCATCAGTTTATCAGGAACTTTAATTATGCACCGAAATCAATTAGACTTGATTGAAATAACGATGATACATCAAACGGCACGAGGAATGACCACACAAGGATATTAACGATAATAAAGGTGTTAAGCTATAATGAAGGCATTTGGAAACATAAAAATTGATTTTCTTTTTTGTGTTGGTTCTTTAATGTGTGATTACAATTGATTCAATCTCAATATCTTGGAGTACATCTTCTCTATTTATGCTTATAGTAGTTCTTAAACAAAGTGAGATGAGATTAATGACAAGGTTAAGTAACCATCATAATCCAATAATTCTTAACTACTTCTTGTCGTTCACGTGTTTCACATCTAATCTAAAATTGCTGTGAAGAATTGACACGTGGCCCCTCTGATGGTTGCCACCTCACTTTCCCTTTTCTTTTATACTTCTGAACTTTTTTTTGGCCTTTCCCATTTCGAAGAAAAAATTCGTTATTAATGAAAAATACTCTTTCTGTGATCTGGACACCACCACCTCACCTAATCTATAAAGAGCTATAGATGGAACGTGGGGCTAACAGATTTTGAGGCAGTGACAAAATCTATCCATTTGTTTTTTCCTAAAAAAAATTTGGAGCAACTTTATTCGAAAAGAAAATTGACCCACTAGAATATGCTTGTGGGAGAAGTTTTGAGGTCCTTTCGAAGAACCGGTCCTATATTAAAATACATTGGACGAATAACAATTTATAGGCCGAAAATAACGAGAACATTTGGTATTCCGTCGTTGATTGGATACATAAATGATGTTATCCGCCCGAAGCATGTCGGCTACGTTTGGCGGTCCGAAAATATTTCTTGACATGGTTATGTTTTTACCATATAGTGATTGGTACATATCTATGTGCTTCTCATATAATATGGCTTGCATGGGCCATAGGATTGTCCCAGACAGAGAGACAAACGGTGATGATTCGATGAGCACCAGTTCTACCCTCTCGGGACCATGTGCCCAGGCAACTTGCCAACAGTTATGTTAACCATTAGCTCCAAGCATTCTTTTTTATTAGCTTGTCAACGTCGACCGTCGTGATTCGAACACGGCAAATTTGTCGTGCTCCAGCCCACAGTAGCATAGACTCCGCAGAGGCCCTCGCTTTTCGGGTTTTTAGGGCCCCCCTCGGCTAGAAAAGGATCAAAACCCGTCCTCCGGGTTAAGACAGCGAGAGATTGAGTAGAAAGGGGAGTCTACATTCGAATTCTTTCGAAACAGATTGATCGTAGGGTTTCCATAAAGGTTTAATTAAGCTGTAACAAAAAATTGCCCCGAATGGGCTTGTACTTTGTAAACAGGACACCCAGCAAAATCCAACACGTTTTACACCTTTGGCTCTAATTCTGGATAACTCCTTCACATCTTTTCTTTTGAAGCTTCTTAGATCTTGTCTTCCACTCGTTTCACAGTATTTCCTATACCCAAATGTGGCCGTGCAAGCCCTTATAAGACAAACGAGAGAACTACTTTACTGGTCATTCTTCAAATGGTATGATTTGAGAAAACATTGAAATGGGTTCGAGTGTGTCACTTCAAATTTGGGCTCCTTCTTCCATTGGTTGCTACATTCCATGTACAGATCATTAAATTAGTTCACTCAAGCCAACTAAAAATAAAGAAACAATTGGCGGATAATAAAGGAAGGACCATGCAAAAGGACCGTAAAAAGCTTGGGATATTTTTCATACATTGAACGTTATAAAATTGAAATTGAATGTCTGATAGTTTGTAGACATATTCATTATCCCTATAGAAAAATTGCGACATAAAGACACAGAATTACTGATCATTTGATGTTAATAAAAATATTAATAAAGAAGTAATAAGACAGTGTTGCACCAGAGTAAAAGCAGATCTCATAACATATAGATGTTGCTGTTCTTTTCCTTGGAAAAATATGGACGGGAGTTTTACTTAATATAGGTTCATACCTTTTCATTCAAATGATCAGCCCGTGCACAGTTCTATAAATTGCCAAAGGCGAACAATAAGGTCATCATTGAGAAGGCGCAAACTACAAAGTAACTCCTTTTGATGTAAATCTATACAGGTGTTGTGTTTCAGAAACTAAAAGTTAGGCTACCACATGTGATGCAAAGCGGCAATACAAAATAGGCTCCTGTTAAGATGAAGTCTAGGTCAGAGTAATATGCCAGGAATTTTCTTCTCATTACCGGGCAAAGAAGACAACTTATTCATCTTTGCCTCACAAGGTCATATCACGGACCAACCATGGCAACTAATGTGAGAAGTTAGCAGCTTTTATCTTCCAAAAGCATTCCAGGCTAGATGGGAAAAAACTCAAGAATGGCACTGCATGAAGAATGGAACTGTCAGCAGAGAGAACAGTCAAGTTATTAGATGAAATAGAAACAATTACAGTGAACGTCAAAAGTTTCTTAGATGAGAATGTCTGCATGATATTCTTGGATAAGAAGAGTTTCAAAGATAGGCGGGAGAGTATTAGTTATAAAAAGATATAAGATGTAATCAGACACTCAGCTCAATGCTTCTGAATTTCTTAGGATTTAGGATGGATACTTATTTGGAAAATATTAAGTCCAATGGATGTCACTTCAAGGGCTTACAATGTTGATATGTGACCTTAATACTTCAATCCAAGGATGCAACCAATCTATGGCCTATGAAAATAATTTTTAAACAATTCAATATTAAATGCCACCAGACCTATTACCTCAATTACACTCGCAGAGCAGGTATTGCGGATGTCACATCAACTGTCGATAGAGTCCCAACTTATATCAGAATACAAGAATCAATAAGACAAAGTTATGTGAGCAACTATGGGTTCATCCAACATTCATTCAAACCTCATAAAGAACTCTCAAGTTGGAAGTGGCGACATCTGTACTTGGTCCCCAAAAATGCCATCGGAAAGGCCTGATTTTTGGAGAGAATCTCCTCTAGGACGCTGTAAAGAAGTTGCCGCATGTACCCCTACAAAATTCATTATTCACATATCAGCTGTGGCCTCAAAAGTTGCATAATGATGACGTTAAACCCATTTAGATGAAATATGCCAGGCAGAGTGTGGGACAGAAGTTTGCAAAGTAACGATGATACCGAATGCTAGTTTGTTAACAAAAATCAGCTTGTTTATATGTGTATACATAATCAATTGAGCACTCCATTTCCTCGTTATCTTCACATTTACCTATCATTCTGACGTCTCCTAATGGACATAAAGCATAATGATGACGTTAAACCCATTTAGATGAGATACGCCAGGCAGAGTATGGGACAGTAGTTTGCAAGGTAACAATGATACCAAATGCTGGTTTGTTAACAAAAATAAGTTTGTTCATATATGTGTATATATAATCAATTGAGCACTCCCATTTCCTCATGATCTTCACATTTATCTATCATTCTGCCGTCTTCTAAGGGGCATAGAGCAATATTACAAGCATAATATACCTCCTTATTTCTATGAATGTAGAAAAAAGTTTAGAAACAGAGCAGAAAATAACTGGATATTTCTCCTCAGAAGAGCAGCTTTGACTAGTTGAAATCTCCAGGTATCCCATAAATGGAAATCCGGAATGTAAAACTTTCTTTAGACTGACAAGACATTAGTTCTCCACATCAAATAATCTAGTAAAAATACCAATGTTTGAAACCAACCTAGAGATCACAGCAAGCTATTATATCTCTCAAATGTATGTACCAACTTAAAATCAAGGAGCCAAAAATGCTTCTCCAATTCCATTAGTTGACGAAACTTTCCCTTGTAATTAAGATGAATTAAAGATGGAAGATGCATAGAGACGAAACTTGACTAAATTTTTAACAACCTAAAAGCTTGCGCAATCTTTTGACTGAAACTTTCTGCTTAATACACCAGATTTAACATATTATTTGAATTAAAAAAATTGAGCCACGGTAAATGCTTACAAATGGTTTCTTCTTGAGTTGCAACTTTATTGTCTCATATATGGGCCTTGATGCCCATTATTTTCCCATCTAACATATGAATGGGCAGTGACCATTTAAGGTACACAACATACTTAACTTATTCACAAGTATTTTTTTTTTTGGTGGGATTTTTCACATGTAGGTAGTATTGGTTTGGCAGTACAGACTAAACATCGGTTACATTTAAGATGATATTTTTTCGGTGTTGCTTCATTATTAATCAAGAGTTTCCAAGCTTACCAAAGCCTAGTATTAAGGCACACATTAGAAATCCCAGAAGAGAAAAGTCCATTTGGTAAACAATCTCCATGATTATGATACATCCACCAGCTACCATCAGATGACGCGGAGAAGAAAAAACCATGTGCAATCTGCAGGAAGACAAATTGTAAGAGTTGTCAACAAGGTAATCCACATTAACAATCATCAGATCTTCATATAACTCAAGAACTTGCTAGACAAACTACATCATAAGAAAACTGATGGAAATGCCTCTTATGACAGGTGTTTCCTTTTATTCCCCTTAATTAAGTGATAGGTTCGGCCTAAAGAACCTCAGAAGAGACAATCATCAAGAGGACCGTAAAGATCGACCAAAAAAAACAAAAAGCAGACCGTAAAGAGTTGTCTTAGTAAGTGCAAAGGCAGATGGATGAAAACATCAAAATGGTGAGAACATGACAAAATATCATCTTGCAAGGCTTTTGCACTGGTGTAAGAGCTGGTCAGGCTTGTACTTTGCTGGTCAACAGTTGAACTGGTTGAAATAGTCGAACTCGCTGGTTGGTTGAATAGATTTCAAAAGGTAGGTAACCTATATAAAGTAATTATACCAAGGACACAAATTCCAGTCTAGCAAAGTTGTCAGTGTGCACCATCAGATGTTTGAGGGTGTGCTTCAAGACTCTCCAGCACAGGCCCGCAGTTATATCCCCAGGAGTGAAGCTTTATAATTGACATTACTTGATACCTGTATCTAAAGAGTTCGTTGCCCTGACTGTTAAGTAATGGGCACTTCTTCCAAGAGGGCAGGAAATTGGATCCTTGCCCCACCATTGTTCTTTGATTTTTAAAAGTGCCCATATCTGGTCAAACCACATTGACTGCCTTGTTAGTTTGACTGGTTGAACAGTGTGAATATTGTTTTGTCCATACCAAGATGGAATATAAAAGAAAACCAAACAAGACCAGGTTCCTGTATCTAGAGCAACCAGTTGAACTCAAGGTTTTTATAATCTTATTCTGCTTAGAATCGATGGGGATGTTTGACGGATTGCATTGTAAGACTGGATAAGTTTCTAACAAGAAATCAACTAGAATTGTGAGTTACATTTATCAATTATGATATTGTGTAAGATCAAAACTCCAAAAAGTCAAAATCGAAAGAACAGAAGATATTCCATAACCTAAAATATCAAATTTATGCAAATTTCAATTTTGAATAAAGAGATTAATAGATAAACTGAATCAGTAGGATCCTATAAATCCTACATGTTTTTCCCTGTTTTAAAAGTGTAGGATCCTACAACGTGAATGGTGATTCTATTAAACATGGTTGAATAGGTCTGTCTAGTTAGGAGAACATTGATAAGACCAATTATGTAACTTGAAAGTTCGTAATTGCATTGCCCAATGTTGAGACTCATACAGGTCCAACTCTATGCTAATTTAGACTCGAGAGCTTGATTACTTTATGCTGAAATGGCGATTGGCGAGGGAATGTAGCCCAAAATAATGAGCAGATTTTCGTTTAAAGAGTAGGCAGCTGCTCGAAAAAGGTTTTTTCATCTGCTACATATAGTCTGCTCTCCAAGAGTTTGTCTTCCACCAAATATAACTTTCCAGAAAGATACGGTCATATTTTTTTGAAACACGATCATCAATTCATATGCCATGAGAACCCACAGGATATTAATCTCAAATGACCAAATTCTTAGTAAGGTACCTCTCCTCCGCAATATTGTCAATGTAAAATATCAAGATAATCCCAAAAGCAATGGTGCTCATAAAAGCCCATGTTGAAAATGGTAAATCCTTGCTACCAGCAGACTCTGATCCCTGAATGATCCGTCAATAAAGGGGGAAGGCAGATGAGTATCCATAAAAAATAAGCATGAGTATAAATAAATGAATGATTTATGCAGCAACAGCGTAACACTATATAACTCACTAAAAAACTTACTATGATCATATCCCACATCGCCACAGGAAACAGAAAGCATGTCGCAGAAGCAACTGTTATCGCATGAAGTCTTCTTTTATATTGATTCTGACATGTGCAAGGACAAAAATCACAATGGAATTAGATTTTAAGTAGTTATTTGCTAGTTTCTTATCTGGAAAAACGCTTTTCTAAAATAGAATAGTCCCAAATTACAGAAATAATTCTTGACAAGTAAATGCCAAAACCTTGAGTGAGACACGTCGTGCAATCACTCTCCTTAATGCTGACAGGATTCCTGCAAAGATTGGAAGTATCATTTCTTTCATACCCAGATTGTGTTCTGTCTGAACGCCAGTATCAGGGCTTTCTCCAAACTGTATGTTATAGTTAAGTCCACATTCATATGCCAGACGTATTTATCACATTGAACAGGTGGACTAACAACAAAAAAGTAGACATGACAAATAAAGATCTGACAATTTCGGCAGAATAAGAGCAGAACTAATGCTAGTTTAAGACTTATGAGTTTCATGCTGTTAAAATATGAAATACTATTCCATTAGTTACAGGATATTTATTGGAAAATATGAGGCCATAGCCCATCCTTGCGACAACAGGTAGAAAGATGCCACCATTGCCACCAACCCGCCAACCTGTAGAGGGAAGAAATATTCACTGATTGGAGGAAGAAAACATGAGTACAATACCAAGTGATCATTTCTGTCAACTATCAAACGGCCAACCTATAAAAGAATAGTGCAAGACGATCATACTAACAAATTTATGACACCCAATTAGCTTAAAAAATGAACTTCAATGTATGCCGGATAGGTCTATCGGTCAATCCTGCTATAGAGAGAATAATCTATTAACATTTGTCCTCCTTTTCTTGATGCAGTAAATCACTATTTGACCATCTTCTAGATTCACAATAATGAATAGAAAAGGCAAAAGGACACCAGAAGTGCCATAAGTTGTGTACGGAGAACACTTTGGTGTCATAACTTTTTTTTGGATCACTTTGGTGCCAAGTCAGAGGAAAAGAGATCACTTAAGTGCCAATTTGGCCGGAAATCCGACGTGGCATTTTTTATTAATTTCTGACATCGACGTGGCTCGCCGGAGGATGAATTAGCGTGTACAATCAGTATTTTTTATTTTAAATAATTTTTTTCCTTTCTTTTCTTTTCTCCCCTTGCCGACTGGTTGCTGGCGGCCGGCCCGGCCATTGGTGAAGCCCGGGAAGGGTTGGGCAAGGACGGCCTTGCCCATGGCCGGCGAGGGTCGCCTTGCCCAGATCTGGCGAGGCCACCCCGCACCTCGCCCATGGCCGGCGAGGGGTGGCCTCGCCAGATCTGGGCGAGGCGACCCTCGCCGGCTACTGGCGAAGCGACCCTCGTCGGCCATGGGCAAAGCCGCCCTCGCCCAGCCATTCCCGGGCTTCACCGGTGGCCGACCCAGCCACCGGCAACCGGCGGCCGAGCCAGCCACCGGCAACCGGCCGGCGAGGGGAGAAAAGAAAAGAAAGGAATAAGGAAAGAAGGGGAAAAAAAAAGCAAAAAAAGGGAAAAAATTATTTAAAATAAAAAATGCTGACTGTACACGCTGACTCATCCTCCGGCGAGCCACGTCGACGTCAGAAATTAATAAAAAATGTCACGTCGGATGTCCGGCCAAATTGGCACTTAAGTGATCTCTTTTCCTCCGACTTAGCACCAAAGTGATCCGAAAAAAAGTTATGGCACTAAAGTATCCTCCGTACACAACTTATGGCACTTTTGGTGTCCTTTTGCCGAATAGAAAAGAAGGATATGAACTATGACTGGTCACGCGCATAGGCATTCCAAGCAATTGTAGACATAAAAGCTATGCGCTAAGACTTCTCTAACATATATGGAATAAGACCGCGCATTGTTTGTTTTCACTATTGACTCGCTTATCACATGGTTTTATCCCACTTGACAACAATGGTGAAAACAAACAAAGCAGTTTCATGCTGGGCCAGTCAATGCATGAAATCTCTCACATCATTGAGCTCTATCTAGATCCTCTTATAAAATCCAAGCATTCAAGGGGAAAAAGGGTTACCTTTTTCCATAGATGCTGTCTTTGTCCATAGAGTACAGCAGATAAGACCCCAAGAACAGCACCAGAATACTCCGCCATTAAAGCTCTATTTAAGTGAAAAAACAAAGGGTGAAAGTTGATGAATAATGTCTACGACAAACTTAACATAAGATCTGCACAGTTAAATATGTAAGAGAAAAGCAACAAAATAGAAGATTGCGACTAGCAACGTGATTGCAGAAGTTCCTAACAATTCTTTTAATTTTAAACAAGATTTACAAAATAAAGGACCCTTTTTTTGGGAAATGGTTTCAGCTTGTCATTAACCACAATGGCAGCAGCGTTAGAGACACAAAAGGCAAACTTGTCTATACACAAACAACTTAATGAGTACTCAACTTTCAAGCACTGTTAAACAAAAATATGTTTTCTTATAAAGAAAATGTCCTAATTTGTCAATTTACATCAATAGCTGTTCATTTAATAATTTGTTGGACTAAATCCAAGTTGCACAGATGGAGATCAAAGCCAAGAAAAAGTATCAATCCTTTCACACATCTACCGCTTCCACCAACTGTGGACTCACTGCAATGGTGCTATTTATTGATGATTCCCAGAAAAAAAGTAACAGGAAATGTTTAAATGAAATTTAGTAATTCATAGACTCTGGAAACCTACCTAAGTGGTCCACATAGTTTCAAGCCCTTTCCCCACAAGACAAAGTAGAGAGCCGTTATGGCACCATTTATCACTGAAGGAACGACCTGAAACCCAAAGATTACATAAAACATGTCACGAGAAGCAAACAACAGAGGTTCCCATTTTCTTTTGGCAAGAGTCGATGAGGAGGAAGGCCAAATTGCTTTACCTGAGTATTAGAGAGTGGTCTACCCTTCCAAGGCTTCTGCAGGAACAAAAACAGGATTGTCGCAGGGACCAGACAACAGAAGATAAAGAGCAGAACCGATGCTCCCGTCTCGGTCAAGTAACGGTACATTGAGTAGACCGACCATATTCTCAAAAAGTTGCCCAATATATGAATTATCTGCAGGGGCGTGTGCCTACAGAAAGAACGTGACCGCTGGTCATTGGTTTTTGCCCACTTTATCGTACCATATATGTCAAGTAACGAACCCATGAGATGCCTATGCACCGGAAAAGTATAGCTTAGCTTACTCATAAGAATCGACCACCGCATGAGCAATGGGCGCAGCAACATACCAATCAAAGAGGAAGTGGCTATGCATCACTTATGATATCGAAAACATAAGTGCGCCGCTGTCCGAATTGCACCCGAGAGATGGTTTTAGCCGAACAAAACAACCACCCACATTGCGAATCCACTACGCGCGTGAACCGCATCCAATCTCACCATTTGCATCTCTACCCAATTCAAGCAATCCATCCACATTCCCGCAATTTCAGCCCCGACCGGACTCAAATCCAGAAATCAAACAGCTAAAAGAAAAGAAAAAAAAAGAGGCCACTCCTAATCGCTTTCAAGCCGACATTTCAGCACGAAGGGCAACAATTTGTGGCGACCTCGGAAACAGCAAAACAGGGTTCAACACAAGACATCGGTCACTTCACTCGGCAAAAACCAAACAAGCATTTCTTTACGATCCACGCAGCGAAAGAAGTGACGCGAAAAAGCATGGCTCCGAGGCTTTACCTGAACTGGGTCGACCCTCGATCTTCAGGGGTTTGCTTCGGCGACATCATGCTCGCGAGAGAGGCCAACCGATGCGCAGAGAAGGTTCCGAGCCAAATTTCACCGCACGATGCGACGCTGGAACGAGCTCGATCGCCGACGGATTCGAGAGCTAGACGCGTTGCATTCGACGCTTCAGCGTGTTCCGAGCAAAAAGCTTCGCGATTCCCATCTCCCGAACAACAGCAGCGCGCTAACGAAGCAGACGATGCATCTCTGTTCCGCGAGAGAGAGAGAGAGGAGAGAGAGAGAGAAGAGTCCATCCGATTTCCCTTTTTTTCTATTTAATTCACATTTGGTCCTCAACTCTTATCAAATGCATCATTGGGTCTCCAAAATCTTTTAATTTGTGCCATTGAATCCTTCTGTCACCTGCCGCGAATTTTGCTGACAAGATTTCTAGAAACACATTTTCAACGGGTTTAATACCACGAAAAATTCCAAACGAAAAATTCCAAACATGTACACTCATACCAAATTTACTTCGAATTAATTTTTTGACCGTAAAAAACCCAAAACTGATATATCTGTGATAGATTTACCTTCCGTTAGTTTTCGTTAAATTTTACCGTCAATTTAATGAGTTTGATGATACGTGATAGTTGGCGGGTGTACCAATTTAGAACTTTATCTCTCTATTTGTCATAGATTTACCAATTTATAATTTTTCGTGATATTAATTCAATTTATTAGATGGTAAATTTGTTACGGTTGTAACAGTTTGATGCTTTTCGTGGTCAAAAAATTAGTTTGGGATAAATTTATTACAAGTGTACCAGTTTGAGATTTTTTATGGTTAAAAAATTAATTTGTGGTAAATTTATCACAAGTATATCAATTTGAGGCTAATTTGAGGCTTTTCGTGATAATAACTTTTTTAATAAGACTTTTGCCCCTCGCGCATTTGTTGCACTCAGGGAAAAACATTTGATCTTTTGGAAATATAAGGAATTATATACGTATAAAAAAAAAGTAAATATATACGTAGGTGAAAATATTTCGTTCTTTAACTTAACTTATATATTCCATTTAACTATTGTCATTATTTTATATTTAATTTTTTTAAGTGTCCATATTACACTTTTAAATATTCTAATTCTACGAATTGGTGACGGACTCTACGTTGTGTCGTGCATAGACGGATTAATTTAATTATGCACATATGATCTTTTCTGTTTGGGCTCAGAGGGGTTGATTTTGCAACGATTCCATTTTCACCTAAGTATATATTTACATATGATCTACCCGCATGTTCTTGTTATGTTTCGACCGTTGTTTGAAATCATCATATGAATAAAATAAAATAGTGCGCGGAAGAGAGGAAGATGAAATTTCTGTGTACTAGTAGAGCGTCACTAGCAGTACAATACCTTTACCATACACTAGTGAAAAATCCAAGGACATTATTTAAGCTAAAAAAAAAAAAGAGCTATGGGATATAAAGCGCAAACTTTCAGATTATGGATATTATTCCAAAATCGAATGTATTACTTAACATTATGTCCGTAATACATAGAATAAAATAAGACGGCTGCGAAATTTAGTGAGTTCTCGTATCGCGTTAGAAATTTCTAAAAAGAAACCTAGCTTTCGAAAATTCTAAATAAATAAAAGGATTAAAATATCACTATAAATTATTTAAACCAATAGTTATATAGATTTTGCATTAGAGTTTCAAATTCAACCGGTGAGTGGGTAAAATCAGAGAGTGACTTTGCTTGTGGCCATCTTTATTACTTTACAAGTGTTTTGTTTATTATATATTCTATCATATATAATCAGAGTGTATATTTAAGGAAAGAAAATCGGCTTTTTAGGAAAATATAATTTAGTCAAAACATAATGATTTATAAATAATTGATAGTCACTCATAAAATAAAAAAAAAATTGACCAATAGAAAAGGTAAAGTAAATATCCTTGAAATCTCATAGATCTTTCTAATGACATTAACAAATTCTTTTTTCCATTGATTATAGTTTACTTCTTGCGATTATCTATATTTTGGAATTCAATTTGCTCTAGAATTATATGCTTCCTTATAATGTTTTTTTTATTCTTCATATTAAAGAATCTCGCTTACTGGGAGTGGGAACTGAGACTGTCCAATTTTAAATTTTCAAGGAAACCGAACAAGGGGAAAAAAAATTAAAAGTCTGCTTGCCTGGTGAAAAAGTGGGGAAAATAATTTTAATCAAACAAATCAATATACTTTAAATTCTTGGATAAATTTAATTTTTAGTCACTCACAAGATGATCATAATGTTGATTGATTCTAGAGTTAATCTGTACTGCCATGACTCGAGCAAAATCTTAATATTGCTAACATCTTTCATTACTCATTTGCTCTCTTGGTGGAAAAAAGTGGGCCATTCGCTACGGCGGCAGCCGTAAGTTTGATTACATCGCCTTCAGTTCGAGCTGGGTGATGAAAAGTTTGATAAACAATACCACAAACTCTCGTTCTATTGCCTTCTTTTATCCGAAAGTTGACCAACTTCTTGATCAATTGTTTTTGCTCACCATCCAAACCCCCCCTCCACATAGCTGAGAATTTCCGAGCAATTGGAAACCGCTTTCGATGGCGAGGCCGATAAATTTATATTCACTAATTGCAATTGTTATGACACGAGATGATGGTAATTCATGACAAACCAGCAAGAAAAAAAGTTTCTATGACCCATATTTTACTTGAATTCATTTAGAATCATACGGTCTCGTTTGGAATTTATTAATTTGGTATGATGGTTGGCACAATAAGCCTTCTTCTCTTTTGTTTTTTGGCCATAGGGTAAATCCACTTACTTCTACATAACCATCAAAATATAACGTCAAACTGTGAAAACTAACGGATGATCTGAATAATGTCTCGTTCAAGCTTAAGGGATAGGACTGGACCCTTTTCGTAGCACTAGGGTGTAATGAGAATGTGACCGCAAACATGATGAGAAACTAGATTATGTTCATCAGAAAATTTGACCCATAGTTCTCTTTGGGCTCATCGGCCTTGCGTTTTGACACGTAAAGGTTACCAGGTTATGATACTAAGCAAAACCTTAAAAAATTGGAGTATTCCCTAGAGTAAGGGAAGAAAAAATTTCTCTCGATTAAGGATGTGAGGCGTGCAACACCTTAAAATAAGGAATACATTCATGGAGCGGACATGCTACGGAGGCTCCCGCACGAAAGCTACCCTCGGTAAGTAACCACCACCAAGGATCCAAGGAGCCTCTGGTTCATTTGCGTCACCCATTGGGCACGAAAAATACCGTTTGAAATAAGACTGGAAACTTGAAAGGCAGTATCACACAAACGAAGTTTCGAAACGTGCTTAAAGTCACTCTGCAATTCAACCTCAACAAAGGAGGTGAATGGCTGCAAACCATCACATCACAGCTAGTTCACTTCCTTGGAATCAAACTAACGACACAAATTATCATAAAATCTTTCCGAAAGAACAAGATAGAACCATAATGCTCCTCTCTCGAACCTGCTACGCTTCTCCTCTTCTCTCCTATTCATCCTCCTCCCACTCATCATCCCCCTCCTCCTCCTCCTCCTCCTCCTCCCACCGCTGATTCCCCTGCTGATCCACCTTTTGAGGAACCACCTTTTGAGGAAGGGCGTAACTGTTCCTGCAAATAGAATAACAAGTGAAAAGAGAGAGAGAGAAGGAAAGGAGGAGGCGAAAAAAACACGAAAGAGCAAAGCAGAGAATCACTGTACCCTTCCCGCAACTCGAAGCCGTTAGCCTCGAGGTTCTCCCTCATTTGTTGTACGAGGGGGTCTGCCGCTTGCCCAACCGTGACTGGGCCACGAACCTCCACCGTTCGAATCCCATAGGGCGGTTGAGCTTCTCCTAATAGCTCCATTAAAGCCGCGATTTCGCCCACGTTGTGGACCACTATCGTGCTTCTGTTCAGGACTTTACAAGCTCGTGCCGAATAAGCATCCTCCGCAGCATGCCTGGATCTCTGAGCTTTAAGAACCGCTCTGACGAGCGCGCACAGAAGAAGAGAAGAAAATGAGACGGAAATCAGAATAAATATAAATACAGCATCGACAGATTCGAAATCCTGCTCCGTCTACCTCTTTGCGGCTCTCGTAGCAGCTAAAAGCTCGCGGCCGTGCTCGGCACGGCGAAGCTTCCTCTCTTCGGAGGCTCGGTTAAGCCTTCCGAGGAGGGTGGGAGGGGGATTGTCCATAGGTTTGTCTTTGGTCGTGCGATCTTCGCTTGGAGGTCGAGCTTTACGTAACGGGTTCTGTGGCCCTTGGATGTGCCCAACTGGTCGGAGCCGACCATGAAGATAGAGCACCTTTGATGGTGTCGTCATGGCTCCTATTTGCAGTTCGCCTCGCAGGCATGGCTGAAAGGAAAGAGTCCTGAACTATCCAAATATCAAGGGGGAGGAAATATTCGAAAAGATTCCGTGAATTCAATCTCGAAAATCTCGAAATTATTTGGAAAAGTCCTATTATAAAGCAAAGGATGTTCTAAGAGGATTTCAATCTCAAAAATTTCCTAAAGAATTTCTATTGAACAGAGAAAGCCAACCGCGAGATCCCAAAATCCTGACAAAAATATCAAACGAGAAGGATTTTGAAAGATGGTTTTATCCTAAGGTGCAGATTTTCAAAATTTTTTTAAAGATTTCGAATCTTATCTTAGATGGTACATATCTCTACAATCTGAAGGATATTTGAAGAATTTTTTTTCCTCCACATTTAGAGGATTTCCTTTTATCATATCTTATTCCAATCTGAATTCAGACAACCATTTATTTGCAATTCAAATTTCATGAACTGGAACTACAACGCATGAACTAATTTCATAAATTTCTACAAGTCGGCCAACAACAACAATATAATCAAACATAACATGAAAGTTTCTGTTTTAATGAGAGAGAGAGAGAGAGTAATGTAAAAGAACTTCGCAGCTAACGTTGGGCATGATCAAATGGGAGCTACAAAGAAGCAGATCGATCAGGGAACAAGAAAGCGGACAGACGATGACATGGTCAAATGGGGGCTACGTACAACCACAAGATGTTCACCCTACTTCAACCGGAAGTTCAAGATCACCGAGATCATCAAGCCCCTCCGTCAAGACGTGGAGGTGCCCTTCCCTTGGCGGGCCCCAACATGGGCTCCGACCAGCTGCGGCGGTTCATGGCAGAGCACCAGGGCGAGCCGAGGCACCGCAATGCCGTCGGGGGCAGGGCACATGGCGGGGCAGGCCCTCCACACCAAAGCTCCATTTGGTCCCTAACCACTAAGGTTACGTTTGGTAACCAAGATAAAATTCAGAATAGGACAACATTTATCCTATTCTGTGTTTGGTTCCTGCTCAAGACAAAATAAAGCCGGATATAAGGGGGATATAGCCTAGATAAAATTATCCCGGGAGGAGTTGGGATAAAGATGGATATGATTTCTCATATTTATGATATAAAAGCTATTTTTCTCAAAACAAACATTTTAAATAATAAAAATAAATTCTTTGCCAAAAAAATAATAAAAATAAATTAATATTTAAATATAAAATTATGTTTGAGTTATAATATTAAAAAGATGATTTATAATAACAAAAAAATTATTTTCATTTTTATATATTCCTATATTATTTATATAATTGAATTTCTTTCTACTCTATAATATATATTTCATATCTATATTATTACATATTTTAGGTATAATAGTCTAATTTATAATTTGATAAAATTTTTAAAGGATTGATGGAGGGAATAAAAAAAATAAAAAAACAGAGATGGAAAAATAAAAAAAAATTGAGTAAATGAAAATGGGGTAGAAGAACCCAGATTTTAATAAACAAATTCAAGTTTGAAAAGAATCTTTCTAATTCTCGAAAAATGAGTGGCAATGAAATTTCTAAAAAAACCTACCCTCTCTTGTCTCCTACTCCTACATATCTTTGATTCATGTTGAAGCTTCACGACTCCTCCGTAGTTTTTTAGTTCGCGTCAATGCTCTATGAAACTAGCGAGAGAGTATAAGTTTCTTTTCATTCATAGCTCTCCGGTTCATGTCAAAAAGTCCACAAAAATAGCAAGAGAGTCGAAACTCCTCCATAATTTTGTGGTTAATGTCGAAGTTTCACAAAAGTAACGAGGGAGTCCAAATACTATACTTTTCATAATCACAAAAGTAAATGATCATATTTTTACTCTCTTACTAGATTTGACAGTGAATTATGAGAGATTTGTACAATATTCATTTGTGTATTTTCAAATTCATTTATATTAATATGTCGTAAATAACAAACAATGGACGTTATAAAATATGAAAATATCCAACTTTTATTACTGCAATTAACCAAACATTGGATAGGATATAACAAAATTCTTAGATTTCATATCTTATTCTATCCAATCCTATAATGGCTAAAAATCTAGACAACCAAATGTAGCTTAAGAGAGGACTCGCGCTCAGCATTTCTTCCCTTACTAGTCGCGTGATGATCTCAATGGGCCCACCCTCGTGCCATCTTGACAAAGCTAATGAATCGATTAGCAATATCTAGCTGGGATGCCACTGGATTTAGGTCGAATGTAGTGGTGGCCACGGGCCGGTTTGGCTCGGAACCGGCCCGGAACCGGACCGGTCAAACCCGGGCCCGGAACCGTTGACCGGGCCCGCGGTTCGGAACCGGAACCGGCCCGTGGCATACGGGCCCGGTTCCGGTTCCCGAAAAATTTGAACCGGCCCGGAACCGGCGGTTCCGGGCCGGTTCTACTAAATAAAAAATAAATAAAAATTTTATAAAAAAAATAATAATAATGAAATTTTTTTAAAAAAATTTCATTATTTAAATTTTTTTTATAAAACAAATTAAACTCTAATTGCCATGCATTGTAAGTGCATTGATTTTCAATTGCAATGCTTGGCTTGGGTGTATTGAACTCTAATTGCAAGGCTTGGCTTGAGTTTTATAAACAACCCATTTGATAGTCTCTTCATTCCCATTCGATGTGGGACTCTCAGTTTACCTTGAATGCCTTTTGGCTTTGTCTTCATGCAAATGCCAAGAGTCCCACATCGAATGGGAATGAAGAGACCATCAAAGGAGTTGTTTATAAAATCCAAGCCAAGCCATGAAAATGTGAAGTTGTATGCCTTTTGTGGCTACGATCCTTTGCTAATTAAGAGCAAAGGGTTTCATTGGACCGCCTAGAATCGGACCGGACCAATGGTCCGGTTCTCAGTTCTATGGTTTGCCGGTTCGATTCTTAGTTCTAAAATTAAAAGACCGGTCTTACCGGTTCGGTTCCCGGTTCTGATCGGGAACCGATCACCCCTATAATTTTCATTTTGATTATAATTTATATTGAATAATTCATTATTTCATATTTTTATAATTATTTTATTTTTTATTTTATAATTTATTTTTTAAAATTTTAAATTCCGAATCGGAACCGGCCGGTTCCGAATCGGAACCGGAACCGGCCGGTTCGGAACCGGAACCGGAACCGCTAGGGTCGGTTCCGGTTCCGGTTCATGTGTGGCCACGAACCGGAACCGCCGGTTCCGAACCGGAACCGGCCGGTTCCGAACCGTGGCCACCACTAGTCGAATGTCTTGCTCAACTTTTCTGCGCCTATCTTCTTCCAATGGTGCTGCAGATCAGTGAGACAAAACACAAATTCTTCAACCTTTCTGTGGTTTGCGCTCTTACTTATCAACAGATGCAATTTCTTTTGTTTTTGATAAGAAAGAGAGAAGAATTTAATATTCGAGAAATGGAACTTACATGTAAAAATATTAGGAATGGCACTTTGCCTATCATCTTTGCTGCTGAACTTCAACCTTTCTGGAGATGCTATTGCTACAAAATCGTGCTATATATCACAATGCTCTCAAGGACATTTGCATCAAGTCCGGTCGGGTCGTGAACCATAAAATTAATCGGAAACATTTTTAACTAGTTTGACATTTCATAAGAGGTGAAAAAAAAATTATTTATCGATATGTTATCACATTAGTTAAAAACATTCCGCTGATCGATACATTAATAAGAGCAATTTTCCTAAATTAAAAAAGACTTAAGAGGAACGAATCCAAGACAATATCCTGAAATTACCTTTTCTTTATGGGAATGCCAATGCTCTTGCGGAAACTATTTGGTTTGGTGGAGTCCTAAGAGTTAGGACCACTCTCCAAAACTTGCAATATCTATTTGAGTGTGCAATCACTAATGCCGCTACCTGCACCTTGTGTGGTCAGGACTAGTCGTTTTCAAAAAACATGGTCGGCCCTTCTGGTAAAGCAATCGGGTGTGGGAACGTTAGTATTACAAGTGCGGGATTCAACTCTCGCACTTTGTAAAAGGTAGGGCAAAAGTTAGAAAGTGAAGAGAGTTAAATGTAAGACAAACTAAAAAACAAAAGAATTCAACCAGCTCAACCGGTTAAGGGTCAAACCACGGGCACAAATTAACACCCTATACTTTGTTGCTTTCGATATAAAATGCCCTCCATAACTCAAACGGGATCGATTAAAATCAATTCGATTGCTTACTACCTACCGTATGGGTTCTTTCGCCTGTATATTCTTCCAAAACGCTCATCATCAGCGACCCAGCAAGGATTTGCCAATCAACCTTTCTTCAGCATATGGAAACGGCTTACAACTCTTCCGTTAGTACAGGCAGGGTTAAGACCACTCTTTGGACCATGAGGAAATCTAGGAATGCCCCCATTTTCAATACTTGGCCACGTTGCATTCAGCGGAACTTCTTAATTTAAGTTCGAGCAAGTGAAGGAAAGCCGTAGACAAGATCTAGCCCATCATATCTATAAATAGCCGAATGTAACAAACTGGCACTTCCTCCGAAGAGGTTCCTACTGATCAATACGAAGGGAAAGAACAGATATCTTCCTTTTCGGTAAATTAAAAGCAAACCCAAGCATGTCAACAATATTGACAAATCTGAAATTTATAAAAACCCTTCAACACTGAGGCACTGGAGCCACTAAACAATCCTCAGTTTAATTCTTGTAGATGACTTGTGGGGGTGTTCTTCTGGACTCACGACTAATTTCTCAAGGGAAACAACAATTCTCGATTAAATAATTAATCGGTTCGTTCTTGATAATTAATTGGTTTGATAATTAATTGTTCTTCTTCTTTTTCTCTTGGTTTCATAATCTTATATCTTATATTCCGTGGTCGGTGCCTGCCCAAAATAAAATAAAGTCGGATATATGGAAGGTATAACCTGGATAAAATTATTCCATGGGGGAGGTAGGATAAAAGCGTATATGATTTCTAATATCTATAATATAAAAGTTATTTTTTTCGAATAATAAACTTATTAAATTAATAAAATTAATATAATATTTGAATATAAATAATAATTCAATTTGAATATATAAAATTAAAATTAACAAAAAATAAAAATAATTTCGTTTTTATTTATTCTTGTATTTATTTATATATTCAATTTTTTTTCTATCTTATGATATAAATTTCATATATATAAATAAGTACATTGAGTATTTATATTTATTACATTGTTAGGCATATTAGTATAGTTTACTGTTTGATAAAATTTTATGACAAAATGATGGACGAGGAAAAAAGAAATTAAAAAAGAGAGGGGAACAAAAAAAAAGCAAATAAAAATGAAGTAAGAGTATCATCTCTGTTTGTGCAATTCTTAGGTTTCGTTCATAACAAATAATAGATATGGTAAAAGGTGAAAATATCTAGATTTATTATTGTGATTCATCAAAGGATATAACAAATCTTTTGAATTTCATATCTTCTAATTTTAGAGTTTATATTATCCTCAAGTGTGGGTAAAAAAGGAATAATCCATGAATTCAATCTCGAAAATCTCAAAATTATTGAAAAATTCTATAATAAGGTAAAGCATTTTCTAACGACGCTCAAAATCCACCCTCTCGTGCTTCGCTTCGCTACTGAGTATGAGATTCCCAAACCCTAACCCCTCTCCACAATTAGGGTTTTTTCCGAACTAAGAAGAATCTGCTCCCATGGCGGGGTCGGAATCTGCCAAGATAGGTAGGTTTATTCTCTGCTGTTCTGTGTTTTGAGAACGCGCATTTGGTTCTTCTATCCTTTTGGAGTTTATCGATTTGTCTGATTCCCCCGTTTGCCTGTGTCCATCGCTCGCGTGCACCGTCTGTGTGCATGCATGAAATAGTAGTTTGGTTTTTATGTGCCTCCTTGTTCGGGTTTACTTGCGAACTTTGCGATGTCATGCTTTTTGACGTTCGCTGCATAGGTAAAAGAGGAACCGAAGAAGCATTGGAGAAGCAGGTGAATGCAAATAAGCGGAAGAGAGATGAAGGGATACAGCAGTCTATTCAGAAGAAGAAAGCTGAAGCCAAAACAGCGATAAAGAAGAAAGAGTATAATAGCAGTTCGGATGATTCTGATTCCGAGGAAGAGGAGAAGGTGCGTTTGCCGACTGGAAAAAAGTAGTTCAGAGGTTTCGTCTGTAAATTTGGATATAAATATACCACAGCATCAGTAACGGTCCCCTTTTGCTTCTTAGGAACCTGCTCCGGAGGCATCTAAATATGCTAGCCTTGGCCAGTCTTATTCTGATGATTTCGAGCCTTCAGATTATGAATCCGAGGAGGATGAAGTCAGTATACATAGTCATTTTATTTATGTTTATAGCAAATTAAGTCGATTTTTTCTGCATAACAGTTTTGTTTATCAGTCCAGATTGTTGTTTATGTATCTCATAGTTTTTGACTTTGATAAAAATATGGGTCAGGACACATCTCTTTCGAAACTTGTCTTAGCCTCCAGAGAGCGCGAGCAACGCCGTACTGAGTACACCCGGGCAACGATTAAGTTCTCGATGGCTCAGAAGAGGTACACGGTCGGAATGTGATTTTTTTATTTGATCTGATTTCTGTCTTTATGTTTTCCCTTTCTTGTGCACTCCTCAGCGCGATATCTGTTGATGAAACCGACAGTGAGGATGATAGTTGGGAGGAGAGTGATGAAGAGCCACAGAAGAAAAAGGTTAGCACATAGCATTTCCATTTCTCCCGTGTGTATGTTGCTTGGATGTCCCTTTCAGTATCTTAAAGGTAGGATCTAAAGGCCATTTGTTCATTCCTCGTAAACAATTCGAACACGGAAGTTAGTAAAAAAGAAAGCAGCAGTGACGAAGAAGCCACCGATGACTCTGAGACCATCCGCAGGAGAATGATTATTTGTTTATTCTAGTTGTTATGTCGACCTTGTGCTGGGAGAGAGCAAATTGTTTTTTGTGCTGGTGTGATTAGTTGTGATGCATTTCCGTCGTGAGAGAGTTAGGTAGTCCTGTTGCTATTTTTTTAATGTAGTATCGTTGAAATTTTGTTACTTCAGTGTAAATGGGATTCTTATAATATGTGGGTTGTTTTGGACTTTAAATATATTTTCACAGGATGCTGATGCAGATACGGTAGATGCTTCTCCCGCCGCAAAAGAAGTTCCAATGTCGGAGAAAAAAGCTGTATGACTCCTTATGCCATCGCTTTGAGTCGACTCACAGTCATTGTCATCGGGGTCTACTGCTGCAAAGAAATTTTTCTTTCATCTCACAATGATTTCCGTAGGAGATAACAGTGAATTTATGTTGAACTGCAGCAATAGCGCAGACTAGTTAGTAAGTTTGTAGAGGGCATTGAGCCATATTACCCACAAACTTCAATATGTCAGAGGCCTAACTTTTGCCGAACAAGAATTCGATTGTAAATATTAGTCTGGGACATTGTTTTGGCGAATAATAGGATTGTGCACAACTGCTGTTTCAAGATGCTTCAGAAGACAAATTTTATAACTAAAAGGATCAATTAGTATTTGATTCAAGAGTTTGATGATGCCTTATTTGCTGTCTCGAGTACGGGATTCTTGTGCCTGCAATGGATGATATGGTAAGTCTGAGGACCGCAATTTCAAGCCCCTTATAACATCTTTCTTGTATTTACCGATAGAAGAAAGAAAGAAAGAAATAGAGATGGAGATCTCTGATAAGCAAGCTCGTTGTAAACTGATTACTCTGCAGAAGTAATAGGCTGAGCATCCAGACCATATACTGAGCATCGATAGCCAAGTGGACTACTTCAACATCACATGATAACATATTGATAAATTGCTAGGCTCATCGAAGGCCAAAGAGTGCATAATGAGGAAATCCATCTTCTCCATCACAATCGGAGCAAATTGTTTCCTAAACAGTTACATGAACAAGGAAAACCCGCCATGCTTGATTTCTCTCTATGCCTGGTCCTCATGGGGAGGAAGGGAGTAGGTATTCCTGCAAATAATTAGATTAAAGGTGAGAAAGAGAAGAAAAAAAAAAGGAACACAAGAGAGCTAGGAATCACTACACATATACCGTTCTAGCAATTTGAAGCCGTTAGCCTCGAGCATGTCCCTCATTTCTTTCACGAGGGGGTCTACCACGTCTCCAACCGGGACAGGGCCACGAACCTCCACCCCATCGAAGCTAGGGGTGTGCAAAAGAACCGGGACCCGTCCGGACCGCCTAAAACCGCCCGGAACCGGATCAGAACCGGTGGTTCCCAAGGGAACCGGTCCGATTCCCGGTTCCAATTTTTTGGAACCGGTACTGTTTAGGCCGGTTCCCGGTGTGGAACCGCCCACCCACCCACCTGGACCAGACCGGTAATATAATAATAATATATTTTATTTTATTTTTAATTAAAACAATCTGACCAAAAAAAATTAAAAAAAGAAGAAAATTTATTATCATGTCTGAAGCTCTTGTGTAGTTGGGATATCTTAGTCATTTTTCCCAATAATTAATGGGTATCCACTTGATTTATGGATGATGTGGTTAATATAATCGATCATAGTGTAGGAATTATATGAAAAATTATGTTCTTTTTTTTTTGTTCTGTTGATCCGATGTTGATCCACAGATTTTTTTTTTATTTGTCTAGGAAAACTTGTTGAGACCGGTTCCATGGACCCGCCCAAGAACCGAACCGGACCGGCGGTCCGGTTCTTGGGCGGATCCATGAAACCGATGGGCGGTTCTCGATTCCAATTTTTGAAACCGGTCCTGTAGCGGGCGGTTCACAGTTCCGGGGTGAGAACCGCTCACCCGGACCATGCACACCCCTAATCGAAGCCGATAATGCGGAGGAGCGTATGCTAATAGCTCCACCAAAGCTAGGATTTCGTCCACATTGTGGACCACTGCCGTTCTTCTTCTGTACAGAACTGTATAAGATTGTGCCAAATAAGCATCATCAGCAGCCTTCGCGGCTCTTTTTGCATCGCGGACAGCTCTGACGAACGGACAAGAAAAGAAAAACCGAAAATCAGAATAAATAAAAATAGCATTGGCAATTGAAATCGTGTACCTCTTTGCATCAAGCACGGCGGGTAAATTACTCGAGGCTGAACGCCAAACGGCGAACCCTTCTCTGTCCTGAGGCTTCCATTCCAAGAAGAGGAAAATGGCATTAGTGACACGATTTCAGTCCTTTTTTTTCTGAGGAGCAACTTGATCGTAAAACATGATAAAGAAAGATCCCTACTTTATAAGAATGTTCACTTGCCAAATTACGCAGATATCATATGGTAATTCCTCTCAAACAAGGAATTATGTCTAGGGGGTGATCAATTCCCGGTCCAATCCGGTCCCACCCAGGAACCGAGAATCGGACTAGAAGGACCGTTTCCCAGTTTCTGGAACTGGGGAGCAGATTGACCAAAAACAAAACCCTTATACGAAAACCTCTTTTTCCTACAGTATCTGTCTACTTACGGCACTAGCGCTCACACGGCAAAGATCGACAGACCAAAAACACCGCCACAGAAACAAACCGATCACCAAAAACAACATCCAAAACCTTAAACACAAAAACGAGCGGCCACGATCTGCCGACCTCAAAAGCGAAACCCGACCAAGCTAAAGCCAAAAAGGCGACACTAAAAAGCTTCACAAAGCCGAACAGGTCAGCACAACCAGCCACGGAGAAAACAAACGCCGACGGCCACAAAGAACGGCCGTGGAAAGAAGGCCAAAAACCGGAAAAGCCCTAGAAAATGCAGAGCAGCGGCAATACCTCAAAATCGGCGGACATGAAACCTCACTCCGACAACAATCGGCGCGAGAGGAGGAGAAGGAGGAGGAAGGAAGGTAAGAGAAAAAAAAACGAAGCGGAAGTACCGGCCCGTGCTATCTTGGTAAAATGCGTGAGAAATAAAAATAAATAAATAAATAAAAATTAACCGATCAGTCCTATCTCCCCTGACTGAAAATCGCCCGTGCCCTGCGAACAGCCCAAAACCAGCCGATTCGATCCAGTCCGAACGATTTTCAATTCGATCGGCCCGTATTGCTCATTCTTAGTTTATGAGGACATCCTTCAGCGAATTCCTCAATAGCGTCCCTATGGAATAGTGTCTCTCTCATAAGCAAATTGCTCAAACTTTTCCATGATTCGGTATGTTTGATGTGAAGGACATACGACAGGAATTGCTCCTGTCCTAGTGTCCCAAGACATTATTCACCCCCTCCGTGAATCTTGCCCTCGTGCCCTCGCCTTATTCAGCGACTTGAGGTCACGGAAAATGCCACGGCGCGAGTCCCCACAGCCATCGAAATCGAGCTCAGTTCACTGCGCCATCAACAAATACCTCCATCTCCACGAGACACAAGTAGTTGCTAGTGCTTTCTTAAATGTCAACCGAGATAATATGAGACCCAAAACCTCATCCGGCAAGCAGCTGATCCGATCCTTCTCGGATTGAGAATTCACAAATAAACAAACATAGACAAGCAAATTTAGATTAGAAAAAGAATACAGAAAGAGAAATGAGGCCAAAATCTGAAGACGGCATGCAACTTGCACTCGATAATTGGAAAGAAAACACTGAATTCATGGAAAAACTACTCAAAAGATAACGAGCATCTTGCTGTTGTCGAATTAAAGTTAAGCCCGCAACAAGCCAGATCATACAATGATGATAAGATAATCAAATCTGATGACCCAGATAATATTGTATTTGCACATCGTCTACAGCATGCAAATCTAATGCTTGAGCTTATTATACCTACAGAAAGAAAAAAAGGTCAGTTCTTTGCTCTGCGAGAGAGAGTGTGTGTCTTCTTCAGTGAAGACTGATTGTAGAAGCTATGAGAGAAAGCAATTCAGAGCGACATTGTTACCTCGCCGTGACATGCACATTCAGGTGCGGCCTCGGCCTCGGCCTCCGCTGCAGCGCAGAGCCTGCTTGGAGATGGAGTGTCCATGGACGGACGTATTCTCCTTGGACTTTCCAGAAGGTGAAACACTAGTTCTTAGCCTCAATGGAAGAAATAGCGGGTTGATTTGTTGTGAGGTGACGGGCGAGGGAAGTTGAGGTTACATTTAAATTAAGACGCGCTTGTTTTACGGAAAAGAAAAGATTTGAAAAATATTTTTCGAAAAACGATCGGTTATATCGTTTAGAAAAATTAATTAACTGAAAATTTTTTAATTATCGATAAATATTTATTTGTAACTATTTTCACGGGTGATAAAAATATTGTTCATTTGTTCACGTTTTGTAAGCGACACCAACGATTATTTTTCAGAAAATATTTTTTAAATTTTGAGTTTTCCGTGAAACAATCACACTCTAAATTGAAAATAAAACTAAAATTAGAAAACAAAAAAGAAAAACTGGCCGCCTGAAACTGGTTTTTTTAAGCTTTTTATTTAATTTAAATAATATTTAGATAAAAAAAATCAGATTTGAACCAAAACAACGTCATTTTGACTTTATGCTTTATGTTTTAGCCATATTGGCACCACGTAAAAAAGTAAAAATAATAATAAAAGGTTATATCGGCATTTTTCATTAGTTAAGTTGAACGGAGTTCGTAGAAGGATTTGATTGCATTTTTTTTAAAAGATTTTGGGGCAATTACACTTTTGTGACAAATTTTATGACTTTTAATACATTTATTCCTAAAAATAATTAGCGGACAATAGGGTGTAATTAAGTTAAGTTTTCTTCGGCCAACTAATGCGAATCAAATTGATTAGACATCGAGCTCGACTAAAACTCGATTATCATGGGCCCTCTAATAGAATTGTCGGCGCAATCATACTTTTGAAACTTAATGATAGGCTCGAGCTCCACTAGGATTAACTCAATTGTCCGAACTCAAATTAAGCCACATAATTCGAACTTAGTTGCTTTATAGAAGCAAAATGAAAATAAGTCCCACAAAGTAAACTTATAATTTTTTTTTGTAGGGTTAGAGGGTCGATTGGGGGATTAGTGTCTATTCATTTTAAATTTTCTTTTTTATATTTATATTAATTTTGTCTGTCACAATTCTATCGTAATATTATAGGGCAAAAAGGATAGTCTATCATAGTGTTGGTACTTAGCATGACAACATGGCATATAAAGACACCTTGTACTATGGCCCCGTTTGATTCAGCATTTGGAAGGGGATCTTGGCCTTGAAAGCTCCTTGGGGAAATGTTGAATCGTTTAATTCACCATTTAGAAGTCCATTGGCCAAATGCTGAACCCAAGCTTTTTGTTCCCAAACTACCCTCACTTATTTAGGCTTATTCCGATTTTGCCCCTTTTATTACTATTTATCTTCTTTGTGAGGCAGCAGTCAAAGGAGGCCGACATTAGATCGGGTTGGCGAGGTTGCACGACCTAGGTGACGATCGCCTGAGGTCGCGCGACCGCCTAGGCGCCGCAGACTTGGGTTGAGTGAGGCCGTCTGTCGCCTGGGTCGCACAACCATAGGCATCCGTCGCCTGGGTCACTCAACTCAAGCAGCTGGCACCTGGGTCACTTGACTCAGGCTGCCAGCGCTTGGGTCACTCGACTCAGACGGTTGGCATCTAGATCGCTCAAACTCAGGCGACCATCACCTAGGTCACTCGACCTCAGGTAGCTATCACCTGGGTTGCCCCGCTTAGGCCGATGGTCGCTGGCGGAAGATCTGGCTCGCTGAGGGTGCTTGACCTCAAGCGATAGCCGCCGGCTCTAGTGAAGGGTAGGGTAGGGTTTTTTTTTAAATAAAAAGATAATTCCCATAGCCCATTTGCAAAAAAAAATTTACCAAACACTACTTGGGCCAAAGTAGCTTTACAAAGGATTTTTTATTAAACGCTATTTACATATCCCCAAGGGATTTTAATCTAAAGGTATTTGTATTCCCCCAAGTAGCATTTGAAAAGTTGAACCAAACGGGCCCTATGTAGGTGGAGTCTTATTTGATGTGCATAGACAAGAAGATTGGATGGATAACATCAATTTATATAAATATTAATTAGGCATGACACTTTGATAAATAAAAGGAAAATTAGGCATAACACAAGAAAAACAACTCATTGATAAAATACTTAACATGTTCCCTTAGTATTTTGTTTCTTTATTACAATTCATCATTGATTAAGAAAAGCTTTCTTCCTATGAAGCCATTGGAAAAATCGCTCACCCTTTAAGTGGCTACCATCATGTGCGCGTACACGCTAAGATTAAAAGGTTGTTTTCATCAATGGTCACTTAGTTTTAGTACATCTTGACAGCTTATCAGTTTGTCGACCCCTCAAGAGTAATTATTCGTCATCGAACACGAACTATATCAAAACCGCAAATAACATTTTTTTTTATAACTCAGGGAACCCTTGCACGGCCGATAGCCGGGAGGTAAACCCTGGGGGCAACACGTGCTAGCCACCACACACGTGCACCGGTTAAGTTATCCTGCGACACCCGGGATTCGAACACTTAACCTTTTGCGAGAGGAAGAGTGCCCTTTCTAGCAGCGCTACCCAGGCGGGTGGTAAAACCGCAAATAACATTCCTCGTCAAGAAAACCAAGAATTTTATTGATTTCATTTTGAAGGTGTAGAAATAGCATAATAGTGGCAAGACGCTTTTGCCTCCCTTTGATCAGAGCAAGTTGGTCGCTTGGTCGGATTTTGGTGTAAATGTTGGTGTAGTCAACGTTACTGGGTTAAATTGACAAGAATTTGGAAAATACCGGCCGGCATAGTGCAATAGTGGAAAGGTCAGGGGGCATTTTGCAATAACTGGAAATATGAAAGGGGAAATAATATAGTTTCCTAAGGTATTAAAGATCTAAAACAAGCAACCTATTGCTATTGCGATGCATTCGTAAAATACATTAGCCTTTAAATTTGTAAGATTATCTGTAGCTTTTCACAAGAAGTGACGTTCTCATTGCTTGTCTTCCCCTTTGCACTCCGGTGCATCGGCAGTAAAACGCGTAGCCAAGAACTAGAACTACTTACTATAAAAAGAAGAGGAAGTAAATGCAGGAACTAGAAAGATAGATTGATAAACTGATAGATACATAGTATGTGTTGATGATTGTCCCCTTTCTACAACGATTCAATACGGCTTATATAGCCTATTACAAAATGTAAAAGCTCATAAGCGATTAATATTCAAATTAAAGGTTATAACCGAATTTCCAACATAATCACATCCCATGATTGCATGTCAGTCTTATCTATAAATGGTTACAACTTTTCTGATATCTCTGAACTCAACTGCATTTCCATAACTTTAGGTTCCATTATTGCTTTTTATGATTGCCCGTCGACCTTCCCTACAAGGAGTTGTAATTTCCTAATTGCTATCAGATTTAACCATCAATTGATTTCCTAAGTGTTAATCTTCAACCAGTTGTCATCGCACATTGATAATTGTATGGTTATCGATTATCACGGTCATCAACAAGCATTTTTGCTATCGATAACTATCGATTATCGATGATAAAACTATTTTGTTGGGAAATCATTTCTATAAGATTTGGATGATTTCAAAAACTATCCTTGATATTAATATCTTCATGATAAGGGCAGTCTATGGTAGTATCAAGACTGAAAGTGATGATATCAGCGATACCTAGGAGTTCAACAAAGACCGATGAAGATATCAACAAGAGGAGAATAAGTCTCAAAATATGAAGATTTCATCAAGACTTAGAGATACCATGATCAATCTTTCGTCAAATTATTATCTTTGGGTGCTAATATACTCAGAAGGATTATTGAATAGCATAGCAAAATCATTACTCACGATCAACTGTGGATGGCATCAGTAGACCGGTGATATCGAGAACGTGCTAATACTGATCATTACATCTGATATTAAGTCTCTAGTGATGCCGGTAACATATTCATTTGAAGATGACATGACCATTGATCAAAGAGTGCATAGCCATTAACGGACTGAGAAATCATAGTGGAAGAATCGGGAAAAGATTAGAAAGCAACTGAAAACTTTTTGGTGAAATAGTCAGAGGATCAAAACGGGTCTAGGTCCAGATTTATATGGGTTCGGATCATAAAAATGTGTCCTTTAAATGTGTTGAGATCAACCGATACCCAATCCTATTCAAACTTTCGACAAAAAAAAACCCTATTCAAACCAGATTAAACCTTCTCTCTTTTTTCCGTAGTTTTTTCTTCGAAAAATGGGTCATATTTGTCATGTGGAAATATCTCCACAACAACATCTTTGACGAATGAATAATTAGAAAATTTGTGTATTGATCACGAATTTGAAATAGTTTTTAAATAATTGCATGATATGACAACAAATAAAGAGAAATTGAATACTCTAAGCCTATAATTCAAACGTATTAGAAAATCAAGTAAAAGGATGTCTAAAAACCATAATAAAGCTAATCAGTCGAGTATTTTAGAAAGAAAATATCGTACTAGGTTCTAGAGATATTTTCTTAGGATATTTTTTTTATTAGAGATCATTTTAATATTTCTCTTGATTCTCCGTATCTTTCAAGATTAAACATATATTTCCCTTTGATTGATGCATTACTTTAGATAATCATCCAATAAAGTTATAGGCTTATGTACTCTTCATCATAATATCAGGATATATAGAAATTCAACAATTTTATCGTCCACCTTATTCTTATCTCCAGGAATTACATTTTTTTATTAATAAAGAAAAACATGAAATGTATTTATAAAATAATGTTCGGACACAGCATGATGGTACCAATTTTTCGCTTCCAACAGAAAAAGTGACACTCCCTGTTTAATCATTTATCTTCAAAATTAGAGAAAATGACACAAACGGTTCATGAACTTTGACCCAATGTATAATTTGATCCATAAACTTTTAATTTGTTTAATATAGTTTCTTAACTTTACCTTAATGTTCAATGTGGTTCATAAACTTTTAGTTTATTCAATGAGGTCCCTGGACTTTTGATACATGTTCAACCTAAACTATATGAAATGTTTAATGTAGTCATTTCATTAATTCAAGTTCAGGCACTACATTGAACATTTTCATATAGTTCAAGGACTAAATTGAACATGTAAGACTACATTAAACATTTTCATATAATTCAAGAAATAAATTGAATCTGTACCAAAAGTCCAGGGATTGCATTTAACAAATTAAAAGTTCAGGAACCACATTGAACATTAGGCTAAAGTTCAGGGACTACATTGAACAAATTAAAAGTTAATGGATCAAATTACACATTAAGCCAAAGTTCAGGGACTGTTTGTATCGTTATGCCTCAAGATAATACACGCATCTTAGCCAACAATTCTAGATATTGTATAATTTTGATTATTCCCAAATTTCGACTATGATTTCAAGAAAAGAGAAATCGGATTAAACATAGCTAAAATCAGATTTTTAACTCGTAAACCATTCAGGCAATGTCAGATATACCAGCCCACCCACAACTGCAACCCAGAGCAGAGATACCAGTCCTCCATCATCGTCTTCTTCGAGAGAGCTGTCGTCTCTGCTACAAAGTCCGGCACGGTGTCGGGATAGAACCCGTCGGCCATTTTCCTTGACCGTCGTGTTCAATTGCTCGGGCAAGTGTATTCTCTTGGCTCGCATGTGGGTTTGACTTCTCACATCGCACTTTGCACTTTGCAGGATCGACATGGTCAATAAGGAGAAAATTACAAAAAAAAAATTATATACCCATTATAATTGTGTTAATTCAATCATAAATCCCTTTTTTTATAACAATTGAATCGTCAACATTTTGGGCCTAATTCCAAAAAAAAGCACTAACTTTGGGTCGAGAGACAATTCTAGCTCGAACTTTTTTTGGTTCCATAAAAAAGCACAAACTTTCGATAGAGGGATAATTCTGGCTCGAAAACTTTTTTTTTTGTTCTATAAAAAAGTACAAACTTTAGGTCGAATGACAATTATGGCCTGAACTTTTTTTATCTTATAAAAAAGCACAAACTTTAGGTTGAGTGACAATTCCAGCCCCAATTTTTTTTATCTCATTAAAAATCACTAATTTTCATCATGATCTTAAATCTGGCCCCTGTTGACTTTCACCGTTGTTTGAGAAAAAAGGTTATGGTAATGAGCTTGACGAATCTCGTTCATGACGTCTGTTAACAAGCAGTGGTCTGTTTCAGATTATGTTTGGCCAGATATATTTAATTTGGAGAAATTTTTTACTTATCAGTGAAGTAAAAGAGATGAACAGTTTTATCGTTATTTTTCAAATTATGGCTTAGAGAATAAGACAATAAATATCGCTTTAAATTCAATTAGCAAGTCACATGGATTTATTGCTAATGTGGAATAATTAAGTTAGATAATTAATGATTCTAAATCAATAAGGGCCAGATTTGGGATTTAAGTTAAAAAGTTAGTGCTTTTTATGAGAAAAAAATCGGAGCTAGAATTGTCTCTTCACCTAAAGTTGGTGCTTTTTTACGGGACAAAAAAAGTTCGGGCCAAAATTATCCATTGACCTAAAGTTGATGCTTTTTTATTGAGCAAAAAAAAGTTTGGATCAGAATTGTCTCTAGATCTAAAATTGGCGATTTTTTTTTAATTAACCCAAACATTTTGTAAGATCAATGAGTTTCTCTGACTTCGAGAATGGAATCCTGCAAATGTTTACACGTGGACAAAGAGGTCCATCCACGTGGCAGGGCAACGTTTGGACAGTTCTCGTTTAATGGGCCTTGAAGATCCGCATTGTCGGGTACAGGGCCCACCGGCCCACTTCATTTCTCCTTCGTGATCGCGTGTGGTCAGGCGGAGGTTTCTTTCCCCGTTTTCTTTGTTCGATCAAAAATATAGCAAGCATTGCTAATATGAGTGACTACAAAAGTTGACTCATTAATCTTCATATGGTGAACTCCTCAACTAATGCACTTGTTCGATTTATCTCGAAGGATATCTAATGTTTGCAGATAAGAATTGGGACGAGTGGTCTGTACATCTATCAAATTTAGTCATAAACTCATTTATTAACCCATATTTGATAGGCTAAATTGTTATATGATTTAGTTATATTAAATAAATGGATCATAAATGCGTGTAGAATGATACAACTCCAAATAACACTAGTGTTAATGAATTCGCAACTTACGTAGACCTAACCTATTTTTATGACTCTTTCATATAGTTCAAGGATTAAATTGAATATGTACCAAAAGTCCATGGACTGTATTGAATAAATTAAAAGTTCAGGAACCACATTAAACATTAAGTTAAAGTTCAAGGACTACATTGAATAAATTAAAAATTTAGGGATCAAATTGTATATTAAGTCAAAGTTCATGGACTGTTTGTATCATTATGCCTCAAGATAATACACGCATCTTAGCCAACAATTCTGGATATTGTATAATTTTGATTATTCCCAATTTTCGACTATGATTTCAAGAGAAGAGAAATTTCTTCGTACATCGGATAAAACATAGCTGAAATCAGATTTTTAACTTGTAAATCATTCAGGCAATGTTAGATATACCAGCCCACCCACAACTGCAACCAAGAGCAGAGATACCAGTCCTCCATCATCATCTTCGAGAGAGAGCTGTCGTCTCTGCTACAAAGTCCGACACGGTGTCGGGATAGAACCCGTCAGCCATTTTCCTTGACCGTCGTGTTCAATTGCTCAAGCTAGCGTATTCTCTTGGCTCGCATGTGGGTTTGACTTCTCACGTCGCACTTTGCACTTTGCAGAATCGATATGGTCAATAAGGAGAAAATTACAAAAAAAAAATTATATACCCATTATAATTGTGTTAATTCAATCATACATCCCTTTTTTTATAACAATTGAATCGTCAACATTTTGGGCCTAATTCCAAAAAAAAGCACTAACTTTAGGTCGAGAGACAATTTTAGCTCGAACTTTTTTTGGTTCCATAAAAAAGCACCAACTTTCGGTAGAGGGATAATGCTGGCTAGAAAACTTTTTTTTGTTCCATAAAAAAGCACTAACTTTAGGTCAAAGGACAATTATGGCCTAAACTTTTTTTTTATCTCATAAAAAAGCACAAACTTTAGGTTGAGTGACAATTCCGGCCCCAATTTTTTTTATTTTATTAAAAATCACCAATTTGCATCATGATCTCAAATTTGGCCCATGTTGACTTTCACCATTGTTTGAGAAAAAAGGTTATGGTAATGAGCTTGGCGAATCTCGTTCATGGCGTCTATCAACAAGCAGTGGTTTGTTTCAGATTATGTTTGGCCAGATATATTTAATTTGGAGAAATTTTTTACTTTTCAGTGAAGTAAAAGAGATGAACAGTTTTACCGTTATTCTTTAAATTATGGCTTAGAGAATAAGACAATAAATATTGCTTTAAATTCAATTAACAAGTCACATGGATTTATTGCTAATGTGGAATAGTTAAGTTAGATAATTAATGATTCTAAATCAATAAAGGCCAGATTTGGGATTTAAGTTAAAAAGTTAGTGCTTTTTTATGAGAAAAAAAAAATCGGGGCCAGAATTGCCTCTTCACCTAAAGTTAGTGCTTTTTTACGGGACAAAAAAAAGTTTGGGCCAAAATTATCCCTTGACCTAAAGTTGATACTTTTTTATGGAACAAAAAAAAGTTCGAATCAGAATTGTCTTTAGATCTAAAATTTGTGCTTTTTTTTTAATTAACCCGAACATTTTGTAAGATCAATGAGTTTCTCTGACTTCGAGAATGGAATCCTGCAAATGTTTACACGTGGACGAAGAGGTCCATCCACGTGGCAGGGCAACGTTTGGACAGTTCTCGTTTAATGGGCCTTGAAGATCCGCATTGTCGGGTACAGGGCCCACCGGCCCACTTCATTTCTCCTTCGTGATCGCCTGTGGTCAGGCGGAGGTTTCTTTCCCCGTTTTCTTTGATCGATCAAAAATATAACAAGCATTGCTAATATGAGTGACTACAAAAGTTGACTCATTAATCTTCATTTAGTGAATTCCTCAACTAATGCACTTGTTTGATTTATCTCAAAGGATATCTAATGTTTGCAGATAAGAGCTGGGACGAGTGGTCTGTATACCTATCAAATTGAATCATAAACTTATTTCTTAACTCATATTTGATAGGCTGAATTGTTATATGAGTTAGTTATATTAAGTAAATGGATCATAAATACGTTTAAAATGATACGACTCCAAATAACACTAATGTTAAATGGATTCGCGACTTACTTAGACCTAACCTATTTTTATGACTCTCTTGCCCTCACCTAATTTCATGCTTACTCACTCTGCACTTTCACCTTAGTTTGCATATAAGTTTTTCTAGAGTAAGTCAAGCATGGATTTTCAGCAATATGAATCAGATTTGGTATTAGTTGGATTAGTATGTATCGCTAAATTTGTATTGTAAGCAAATTGATCAAAATGAATTAATGGGTCAATTTGGATTTGACAATTTTCGACCCGACCCGATCCGATTCCAGCCGTTTGATGGGTCTAGTGGCTGACGAGATTCAACTGCCTTGATGAGATTAGTCCGGCACAGCTCGACAAAGAAGTGAAGCATATAGTTATAATTAGCAGAAAGTATCCTTTCAAATATGAATAGGACTCACAAGTCCAAAATTGTGCATGTACAAAAAGCAAATCCAGATGTAACAAACGAATAAAAGTAAGAACAAGTTACAAATTACAGTCCTCAAGGAAGTCACTTTCCTGGTTCTTTCAACCGAAAAATAAGGGGAAAAGGAGGGTAACACCAAGAAAAGAGGAAGGCAACCACCCGAAACTGGCAAACTCAAGCACCTCTCTATCCAACGTCAACCGTGCAATTAGTTGTTCCTTGCGGCCGCGGCCTGCTTCGCCCCGACGGAGAAGAACTCGGTGATAACCTCAAGAGGCATGCCCTTCGTTTCGGGCACTTTCATAAAGACAAAACCCCACGATATGAGGCACACAACCGCATACATGCCAAACACACCAGCAAGGCCCACAGACTTGAGCATCACCGGCAGCGTGTATGTGACAATGATGTCGCCGATCCAGAACGCGAGGGCGCATATGGCGATGCAGAGCCCGCGGACCCTGGTGGGGAAGATCTCGGCGCAGAGTATGTTGGGGATTGGCCCAAATCCCATCACGAAGAAACAAAAGTAGAGCACGACGCTTATGGTAGAGATCACCGCGTGAACGACGGAGCCCATACTTATGATGCTGCTGAGGACTAGGATGATGAGGGACGCTATCAGGATCGGTATAGTACCGAGCAGCAGGCTCCTGTGAGGATATGAGGCACACGATGAAGGTGACACCCAAAACAGATTAAACAAGCAACAAGAAATATATCAAGCACATGGCTTAATTTGAAGTTTATACTATAACATACGAGAGATCGCTCTGGATCATGTACCTTCTGCCAGCAATGTCCATGAGCCTCATGGCGACAGCAATTGAGGGAAGCATCAATAAGGTTGTTAACGCGCTAATGAGAAGAGATGCAGAAGCTGAACTAATACCCAAATTCGAAAGTAGAACTCCGACTCCTGCTTGCTCAAGAATTTGGGGAGTGTAGTAGAGAACCCCATTTATTCCAGAGAACTGCACAAATGAGAATTGCGAGTAAGTCCAAAGGGACAAAAGAATAAGCAAAGATTCGTGGGAAAATATTAATAACGCAAGATTGCCACATTCACACTGAGTGCTTATATCCGTGGGAATTTTTCAATAAAAAATTTAGCCTTTACTACTACTAAGAGTCTAATCCAATATGCTGCAATTAATATCAAGAATGTCAAAAATTCAAGAGGAGTTCTGCCAGTATCAGGTTTTTCATGTAGAGAAGGAAAGCATCCATTATTGTGCACAATATATAATTTTAAAGAAAAGCAATGATTTGCCCTATATCACACAACACTGCTCAAGAAAAGAAGACTTTAGAACCAAAAAAAATTTCAACTGCTGTCTGGACCATCAATCCTGTTAAAAACTCTAAACAAACATGCTGGCACCGCCACCTTCTGAATGTTTACCTCTCAAAATTTCAGCAAAATCAGCAATAAAGCCCGCATCAAGCACTGGTGGGCCAGAATTATAGCCACCGATCAAGAAGAAAAGTTACATTTAATCATGACCACAAGATCCTTACTACCCATATATGTTGGTATGAGTCTATGACATCATTAATTAAGTCAAAACAGCTCTCTAAAAGCTCAAGAATGACAGTCGGGCTTTGTGCTCGTGCAGTTTTGGGTGATTTTCTAGCTATAGCATGAGCATCTTTACCGAAAGCAAGCCAAGACATGTTATATCTAAAAACCAGAGATAATGTCTAATGGCAAGGTGAAATTTAGTTTCCTCATGACAGAAGTAGAGCATTAAAACGATATTTGGAAAGAAGATAGCAATTTCCAATGAAATTTAAAAGTATCAGCTAATGTATTTCACCTGCTGAAGAATTTGAATCCCCACACCAACAACCAAAGCATGCTTGACTCCTGGTTCAAAAAGATCTTTCCAACTTGGCCCTTTCACGGCGGTTTCAGCCGGATGAACCATAGCTGGACCAATCGGATGCTGCTCCAAGAGCTCCTTGGGATACAAAGCTGGTTGGCTCACCAGAGCGGCGGCTTGGATGAATTCTCCATTCATTGGACCCTCACCCCCGTGAATTGAAAACATAGAGCCTCGCCGTGAGCCAGGGACCACTTCCGGGTGTAAATAGATTCGTTTGAACTCCCCTTCCTTCTTTCCATCTGGACCTTCTTTATCAGACCATTTCCATGCCAGTTGCCATCCGCCGCCGATCCCTGTGCTCCCAGTTGCTTCTCCGGCTCCTTGCACAAGACTACCATGTCTCATGCTAAAAGCGCTTCCATGGGCAGGCGGGACCAGGTCCCGATCCAAGCTTGTTGCTTGCCGTGAAATCAATGGACTCTGCAGATTGTCGTCCGAATCAACACCAGCTGCATCGGATTGGTACTCCTCACCCTCCCTAGCAACACTCTCCACATCCCATTCCTCGTTCCTCGGTTGATTACCACCGACGCTGAACATGCTGCCAAAGTGAGGAAAAAGCATGCTGCGCATGCTTCCTCCCTCAGGGAGCTTCTCGTGCACACTACCGAAGAGGGTCACAAGAGGGTCTATGAGAGGCACATTCTGGCTTGCCATGCTTCCATGCCGAGACACGAGACCTACGGCACTCTGCCCAGAGATGGGTCTGGCAACCCACGAAAGACCCTGTTCGGTGCCGTATAACTTGATTCGGTCTTTTTCATTGGATATATCCTGGTCATCCATCTGATCATTGGGCAGGCCAATTATGTACTCCTCTAAGGATGCTTCACCCCCTACTGCTAATCCCTCCACCAGCAAAGCCATCTCACCTGTTCATCTGAAATACATCAGCTCTCCATTTTCATCTGTTGCGGTTACGACTAAGCTTCAAGTAATGCAAAAGCAAAGTTTTTCTAACAACCTAAGAATAAAAATTTGACTGATTCTAGATATCCTAGCTAGTTTCGGCCCAGGATGCTACCGCCCTACACAGCATATGACACTTGACAAATGGAAATTACTGAGATTCAAAAGTTCTAAGACAGGTATATCAGAATCAAGAAAACACATTCCAAAACTATAGATAGCAGGGGTTGAGGATAAGTTCCCGTTCCACTTGAGCAACTCCCGCTAATAGTCCAATGACTTTTGTGCAACAATATGTTGCAAGCCAGTTCTTGCAAACATGATTCCATTGTACAAGCAGATTGCAGATCCTATAAATAGAAGATTGACCAAAGCATTGATTTGAACATCAAAGCTCAGTCCAGTGAAAGTAACTTTCATTCAGGGGAATGGCATGACAAGTAGTCAGACAACTAACCAGATACATCTTCTCTGCCACATAGCTTCTGCAAGACTTTCTTAGCCTCGTGCATCCGCCCTTTACTCACAAGCCACCGCGGAGACTCAGGCAAGAAAAATATCATCAATACAAAATAAATGAGGGAGGGAACCGACAGAACTCCAAGCATCAACCTCCAACTCGGTGACTCCGTCAAAGACATCCCGAAAACCATGCAATACGATATAAACATCCCACCAGAACCGGTGAATTGTGGCAGTGTATTCAGCGTACCCCTTATTTCCGGCGGGGCAGTCTCAGATATGTAGAGCGGAACAAGAGTTACAGCCAAGCCAACACCAAGTCCGTCTAAAAACCTTGCAAGGAGTAGCACATAAACATTGGGGGACCACAGCATAACAATACCGCTGACGAAATAAAACACCGACGAAATAATTAGCATAGGACGGCGACCAAGCCAGTCTGCAATCGCTCCAGAGCAAGTAGTAACCAGAGTGGCACCAATAAGTGACATGGCCACTATTAGCCCTTCTAAAGCCGGTTCACTATCTAAATTAAATTCCCTCTTTATGTACAAAACGGCACCTGATTCAGAAACAGAAAAAAGAAATTAATTTCAAGGTTCTATCGATTCTATTGCTTTCGAAAGATAATCATGTCAGTTTATAAATTGGGATTTCAAAGGAGAATTTCTTAAAACAAAGCAAAAGTTTTTGAAGCACGACAGTAACCAGTTGCAGTCTATAAGGATAACTCTGAAATCTAAGAAGACTGACAAGTCACAATCACTGCTTGAAGAAAGAAAGATAAAAAGAGCGTGGAATTTCAAGAACTTGGTAATAGAACTCATGAAGTTGCATGAAGAGGTACCAAGAAAAGAGCAAAATTACCAGCAATAGTAGCATTGTCCCATCCTTGAAGCAAATTACCAACGGAAGCAGCAACAGCAACCCACACAGCTCCTCTCATTATCGAACTAAACTGGCAACCCCTCAGAAAATCACACGATCCACTGGAATTTGCAGATCAAGAATTTAATCACTATCGCCCACTTCAACAAAACAAGCCCTTGCAAAAGGGAATGACAGAGTTCACTTCTTCAGACTATATAGACAAGACCCATCAACCTTATATCTGCAAAAACCCAAAAACAGATATCGAAAAACAAATCGTTGTAACTTGGGCAGCAGAAATCAGGCGAGCTCAGGTGTCCTGGTCCTACGTGAGAACAAACACAGGGGTCTTTATGCTACCTCAGGAAAGGTGAAGAAGCTCAGAGCGCTTGATTGCCTGATGTGTCCCCACCTTAGACAGGAAAAAAAAAAAAAGGAAGCCCTTGCGGAATTTGCAGTTTGCACTCTCACTTGGCGTTGAAAGGTCGGCTTTTGCGGGGATCAGATATTTTTAAAGACACCCAAGAAAGAGATATTTGAAATTGCATCCAGGGAAAAAGGAACAAGAAAGGGGGTGAGGAGGCAAATCATTAGAAATGAAAGCAAGACGAAAGAGAAAGGTGCCAACGCATCTGCAAACCGAGGGCATCACCCTCCGTGAAGAAGACACCTATTTCTCGTGGCTCTTTCACTGTATCGGACGTCAGCTCAGCAGTCAAATGTCATACGTTGCTGTTGCTGTTGCCGCTGCTGCTGCTTCTCACTCACGAACGCTTCACACTTCGCCATCACGGACCCTGAGAAAGACCTACGTTGGAGTTCGCAAACTTTTAAGAAAACTGATTATAATTCTTGAAATTATTTAAGCTGCAACGAAGAGGGAAAAAATAAGAAAGAAAAATCCTCTTTTGTAAATGAATTAATATCACGAAAAATCCTAAATTGATACGTTTATGATAATTTTATTCTGAATTATTTTTTTGATCACAAAAAATCCCAAACTAATATACCTATGATAAATTTACTCCAAACTATTTTTTTGACCACCAAAAACTCCAAACTGATATACTTGTGACAATTTTACCCTAAATTATTTTTTTGATCTCCAAAAATCCTATACCGGTACACCTGTGATAATTTTACTCTCGAACTAATTTTTTGACCACTAAAAATCCTTAATTGGTACATTTGTGACAAATTTACCCTCTGTTAGTGTCCGTTAAATTATATTAATATCACAAAAAAATCACAAATTGATAAACTTGTGACAAATAGAGGGGTAAAACCCAAAATCGGTACACATGTCAATTACTACGTATTATTAAACTCTGCAATTTGATAGTAAAATTTAACGGAAACTAACGGAGGGTAAATTTATCACAAGTGTACCAGTTTAGGGTTTTTTGTGGCCAAAAATTAGTTTAGGGGTAAAATTACCACAGGTATACTAGTATAGGATTTTTTATGATCAAAAAAATAATTTGGGGTAAAATTGTCACAAATTTATCAGTTTAGGGCTTTTTGTGATAAAAAAAAATTTGAAGTAAATTTATCATAAGTGTATCAATTTGGGGTTTTTCGTTGTTTAATCCTTTGTAAATTATTAGCGGCAGATGACTTAAGCGAACAAGGGTCCATGATAGTACTAGAAATATATAAATACATCGCTCACGGGTCAATTTAAAAAATGTTCTTTTTTTTTAAGTCTGGAATCTTCAGTAAAGTCAGTCCAAAAATGCAATGGTTACTGCCGTCCTCAATCCCACGTAATATAATATTAAATTAATTGCAACATTATATACAAATTTCAGCCTTTAGACCCAATTCAAAATGTGCACAGGCACACAGATCTGGGTCTTGTTTTTTTTGGTCAGAACAGATCTGGGTCTTCAATGAGCTGTCTTCTTCAACATCACTGCACTTTATCACCAAAACGACAAGTACTATAAACACCACAAAATCTAAAAAATTAAAAGACGAAAATATCCTTGACTCCAGTGAGATGACGCCCTTTTTTTAGATTGAGATAACCACTTCAAATCTTTATTTAAGACAAGGTTCACTTCAAATCTTTATTTAAGAAAATAAGGACATTTCGAATCAATATTTGATATATGGTTCATTTCAGGCTCCTATTTGAGAAAATAGGAGCACTTCTAGTTCTTATTTGGAATTTTCCCTCTAATAATCCTTTAAAAATAGATAAAGAGTAATCAATTTTTGACATTCGACTTTTTTGTTATTGAGGCCTCTCCACTTTTTGTTTTATTTATTTATTTTTGTTATTTTCCTTAAAGTACATTTTTTTGTTTAATTAAAGTGGCTATAGTTATCAAATTTAAATTCTTTTTCTTATTATTATTTATATTTTTTTATTTTTTTATCAGCACTAGTTTTTGTAGTTTTCTCCTATTTTATAAGTTCTTATGTTTTACAACAATTAAATGTAAAAAAGAGATTTCCTTAAAATAATGAGATGAAAATGTACTTTTACCCCCTTAAAAGTCATGTGCATTGCATATGCTAATAGGAAAAATAGTGTTAGTGACCGGAACAAAATAAATTTTAGGGGCATTAATAAGTAACATTTGAGAGCTCGGAGATACGTACGTAATACGCCAAAGTTTAGGGGTGTTTATGTAATTTTGTCTTATTACTTATTTACAAAAGATAAAAGATAAAAAGTTAGCAAGGTTATTAAATATTGGGTTATTGTCACGAAAAACTCTAAATTAGTATACTTATGACAAATTTATTTCAAACTAATTTTTTGGCCAAAAAAATCCAAATTGGTACACATATGACAAATTTATCCCAAATTAGAATTTTGACCACCAAAAACTCCAAACTGGTATATTTGTAACAAATTTACCATTCGTTAAATTGGATTAATATCACAAAAAACTAAAAATTGATAAATTTTGTGACAAACGGAAGAATAAAACCTCAAACTAGTATACTCATCAACTGCCACATGTCATCCAATCCAGCAATTAGACTGTTAAATTTAACGGAAACTAATGGATGGTAAATTTGTCATAAGTGTGTTGGTTTGGGATTTTTGGTAGACAAAAAATTAGTTTGAGGTAAATTTATCACATGTGTACTAGTTTGGTGTTTTTCGTGATATTAATCCTTAAATGCTAGATCAAACATTAAATACTACTGGGTACAATAAGAATTGTGTATTAAGTGAAACAATAGACGGAGTTGATATATTAAGTGATTTAATAAATATTTATTGAATATTGATGATCAACTTATTTTATTAAGGATTAATATCGCATAAAACCTCAAACTATGTTATTAACATAAATACCTCGAACTTTTTTTTATCACTGAAAACTCTAAACTTATTAATTGTAATACAAATACCCTAAACTATTTTTTCATAAAAAACACCAAACTTATGTCGGTATAACAAATGTACCATGGATGGAACTGAAATAGAAGATATATACGTCACAAAAGTATACGTTTGGGTTTTTTCATAATTAAAAAAAGTTTGGGGTAATTGTATCATTGTGGGCAAGTTTAAAATTTTTGGTGACACAAAAAGGGGTAATCACAATGAGCATGATTTGTGATTTTTTTATGATATTTACCCTTTTATTAGCCATCGATTCGGTACTAATTCTGTGTGCTCCTTCAAAACATTATGTCATGCGATTGTGTGAAAAAGGGAGGAGCATGATTGATGGCTTTATTGGGCCCATGCACAATAATGACGAGAGGTTGGCGTTGATCTAATGGTACCATAATTTCAATCGTAATTAATCAAGGCTGTCCTGTCAAGCTGGTCCCTCTCCTACTTGGCACACCGTGCCCTCGAAGAAATTTGTTTCCCTTCCTTCATCTAAGTAGCACATCATTTAAGTGATGTTAGAGATTTTGTAAAACTCTTTTCTTAAGTGATGTACAATGTGTTCGTTGATCAATAGTAATTGCACACCTATATCTTTGCAACACATTCCACATCCATCACTATTGATATAGATAGTTTTATTTTAATTGGCTGTAGAAATGAAATAAGATCATGTATTGAATGGTTAATTTGTTTAAGAATACGAAAGAATATGATCCATCAGATCGATTTGAGGGACTATGTCTTTAAAATCGCTCGGAAAGTTAGACCGGTCGAGGTGTGCCAAAAATCAAGTACTGATCGACCCGCTATATATATCAAAACAAAGCTTTATTTAAAAAAAACTTTGGTAAGTGGAGAAGGCTCATTGTGCATATAAGGTTGCTAATCAAAGGGTAGTTGCACTTATGAAATCTCGGTTAAATAAGTTCATAAAATTACAAAAACGAAGCAACTTGCATATTTTGTCAAATTGTCTAAAAAGTTCTAAACATATTGTATTTTTACCAATTTAGTTTTAAACATATTAATTGTGCAAATTGAGTCCTAAACCATTTCATGTAATGCCAATTGAGTCCATAGGTCAATTTTGGTCGAAAATCGCTGACGTGGATGCTTAGTGTCATGTGTGGAACGATCGACGGTGATATGGATAAGTTTTAAAAAAATTTTGAATTATTTTTTCATTTTTTCTCGTTTCCTCCTCTTCTTCTTCTTCTTCTTTTTTCTTTTTTACTATGGCCAACAAGGGTCACCGGTCTCAAATGAGGGTTGCCCTTGCCAGCCTTAGGGGAGGGATGCCTAGGCTTGGGCTGGCAAGGGTAGTCCTTTGCCAAATTGAGCGAGCCTCACTTGAGGCCGGCGACCTTTGCTGGCCATCGATAAGGTCCAGTGATGGTGGGCAAAAGAAAAAGGGAAAAAGAAAAAAGAAAAGAGAGAAAAGGAAGAAAAGAAAAAAGTAACGAAGGAAAAAAGAAGAAAATAACAAAAGGAAAAATAAAAATATTTATAAAAAATTTGAAATAGAATTAAAATATTATTAAAACTTATTTACGTCAACGTCAGCCATACTAACGCTGCCTTGTCATATAGAACAACATGTGTTTGTATCAGCGACTTCCGTTCAAAATTGACTAGCTAGACTTAATTGGTACAATTAAAAATGTTTAGGACTTAATCGACAAAAGTGCAACAAGTGCAGGATTTTTTTGGACAATTTTTCCCGATATATTCTTGATGTGTAGGCCCTTGATATTCATGCATTCGAGCCTACGATTCGTTGTTTCGAAGCAGCCTCGACAAATTTGCCGATTAAAGAGCATGTCTCCTTTTTGTCCGATTGATTGTACGAGTCCTATGTGCTTTTTCGAGCTGTTCATAATAGAACGCGTTAGATTAAGAATCCCAATTAAGTAATGGTCGATCAGTTATAATAGGCCTACAGATCTGGAAAGGGCTCCAAAAGCACCAAGATACAGCTATTTGCTCTTTGAATCCAAAGCCGCGAAAGAGAGAGACATACAGAGTTTCCAAAAGTCGATCAGCATCACTCTTCTTAGCAAGGTGAAATCCATGTCAAGTGCGACTCGCTATTATTTTTCCTCTTTGGACCATCCATGCCATTTGGTTTTTTAAGGGGGGTTGCCTTATCTTATTCCTATGTGCCCCCATATGATGGGAACATAGGATTATCTTAATAGGGCTAATTATGATCTTAATTGCAATGGCCTCGTGCCCATCATTTCCTTAACGAACAAACTTTTGGAATGCTTTTGAAGACATTTTTCTGTTCTTTGAAGTCATCATTAAGACAATTCGAACGACAAGAATCCCCCCCTTTCGCGAATTCAAATCTTGGGGACAGCTATTTCAAGAAAAGGAAAAGGGAAAATGAAGGGGAAAGGGAACGAGCCAGGTGATGCCAATTGATCTTGCGCACTTTGAGTAAACGTGTCCATGTCCAGCCTGGTAGAAACCAACAAAATGAAAACCAAAGCTAGGTTCGAGAGAAGGCACTACCAATTAATTAATAATATAATCGATACGTATCTTAAGTCCATGATTTTTCTTTTGAATCAAGGTTTTGAGAAAAGAAGAAGAGAACTATAGGGTCATCTAATGGATGCATGTAAGTCCCATGTTCCTATTGGTCCATCCCAGGGAACCTCAACTTCCTACATGTGTGGTCCAGCGTAAGTCAACCTCGTCATGGGAAAAATTGCCCTTACCATAAGATGTTGTGGCCCTTGTGGGGCATAGGGGTGGTTGGTTTCCGGTCTGATCCAATAGAATCGATCACTTTTTTTTTTCCGCTACTTGATGTCATTTTTTCGTATTGAATTAAGTGATATGTATGTAATAATCCTTAAATTGAAAAAACGAATAAAAAAACATGCTTCACTTAAGGTTTAGTTCACATTTTACTAATTTTTTTGAAAAAATATAACAATAAAAAAAAGCATATGTAACCTTACCAAAAAAAAAGCATATGTAGTCGGTCTAGTTCCTTTTTGAATTGGAAATCAAAACACTCGGACACCGGTTCCACTTTTAGGAATGAAGAACCAAACTGATACTTCACGAATCGGACCAAACCGACCGATCCGAACCAATCTAGGCAATTCCTGGTTTGGGCGGTATATTTTATACACCCCTAATGGGGTAGTCATTGACCTCATTAAGGAGATTTTTGAATGAAACTATATTTTATGGAATTGATGCGTAACTTTAGATGTCATCGAAACTCATGACATAAATTTCAATATGTTTATTTTATGGTGCTTAGGTCGCCGATGATCCATGGATCATGTTGCCAAAAGTTCCTAGACGTGTGTACATGGTTTGATAGCACATCTAAGGTGCTAGATCAGTGGATCGGTAGTCAAATTGACCATAAAGGCGGAGCACATCAAAATGCACTCACATGGATACATTTTACTCGATCTGTATTAGTTTCATGAGAGCCATAAAGAGATTGTATCAGTGATAACATGCTTGATTAGAGCGGATAATTCTTGACAAATTCCATGTGCACGACAAGCGTGACATTAACAAGTTCGAGTGTCATAAACAAATCCCGTGGTTGAAATCATGTTTTACGTGGATTGACCCGCTTAAC